>CM061752.1:90897541-91279024 GCA_030979885.1 Lolium multiflorum | reverse complement strand
CTAGAGGCTCCTCCTCGGCTTCATCCTCCTCCTCATCAAGATAATCTTTGACGTCGGAGGGAGGAGGAATGAAGAGTGCGCAGGCCCCCGGCGTACTCCCGCGATACAGTACGCACGATCCTGCCCGCTCGCCCGGTAAGAATCGGAGTCAGAGATCGGTTTCGCGCCTTCGCGCACTTTCCGGTGAGCATCCAGGTCAAGCTCCGGGTACCAGGAACAAGCGACGCGGAGGGCAGTCTGCTCCAGCGCGGGCAGCAGAGCACTGCCACTCGCGGATCCTCTTGCCGGCGCCCTTGAGACGGTCACTGATTAGGGAGAAAGTATCCGGCACCTCCTCGCCAGGCAGGGTCCTGAAGAGCTGGGTAGCTACATCAGGAATGTCAGATAGATTGCGATCTATGGCGCGCATGTGAGACACCCGCGCGTTAAGCGCGACCAGATGGTCATTGGGCGTCCATGGCACGGCAAGATTCGCCTGGCCCTGGGCAGTGCGGCGCGCGTTGACCTTCTTAACAGCATAAGTCTGGGAGTCCGGGAAGAGGCCTGTGCAAAGAAGAAAAAGGGCTAAGGAAAAGAATCCGGAAGAAAAAGAGACCGGAAGGAAAGATAGCGAAAAGAAAATAGGGTCGGAGGAAAAAAGGCTCGTATGCGGTAGTCAGAGGACTCACGGTAGGCAAGTGCATCGGTTTGCAGAATTAGCTGGTTGCACTCCTTGTGCTCCTCCTCCAGCCGCGCGGCTTTCTCCTCGGCACCTTTCCGGGCCTTGGCCAGCTCCTCCAGCTCAGCTCGCAACACCACGGTGGCATTGCTGGCGTCCTCCAGAGCCTCGTTCATCTTGGCCGCTGCATCAGCTTCAGCGGCTTTGAGGACCTTGGCATGGTCAAGACCTAGCTGGACAAGCTGGGACTTGAGCTCCTGGTAGCTGGTCTTGTGGGCGCTCAGCTCCTCCTGATGCTGCTGAATGAGCTGGTCCTTCTCCCCTGCAACCCGGAAAAGAAGGTGTTAACAAGATTGTGCTCGTAACGTTGAAAATGAAACCAAGTTAGCAGGAGAAAAGAAAAAGTTGTACGTTGAGCGGCGGCGAGCTGCTCCTTGAGAGCATCAATGGAAGCTTCAGGGATCACTGTTAAGCAGAAATTGCGAATGTTAGAAGGAAAAAAGATTCTGGTAAGAAAGACGCCGGTAGAACAAAAACTTACCTTGGCACTTATCGTGTGCCTCAGCGAGCTCCCGATGCTCCCATAAGAGCTCCTCGAAGAGGGCCTTCCGAGCGTCAGCCGTGAGCTGTTCAAGAAAAAGAGGTTAGTAAAGTTTTGCGCTAAGAACAAGGTTCTTAACCCGAAACTCGGGGACTGGCAGTGCCGGTTTCGCGTTCTAAGATAGGATTTCGCTAAGAACAAAGTTCTTAACCCGAAACTCGAGGACTAGCTATGCCGGTTCGGTTTCGCGCGTTCTAAGATAAGTTTCGCGCTAAGAACAAAGTTCTTAACCCGAAACTCGGGGACTGGTGGCAGTGCCGGTTTCGCGCGTTCTAAGATAAGTTTGGCGTTAAGAACAAGGTGTTCAACCCGAAACTCGGGGGGACTGGCAGTGCCGGTTTCGCGCTAAGTTTTCAAAGTTCAAGTTTTGTCCTGAAAGCTGCGCTCTCACCACAAAACTCGGGGACTGGGAAGATAGACAGGAGAGAAACCGGCATGAAAAGATAAAAGACTCCGGAAGAAAGGAAACCGGCAATTGAGAAAAGATAGTAAAACGCACCATCAGGTTGTTCGTGGCATCGTACCACGCGCTATCCAGCTCTTTCACGGCGCAGCGGAGCCGCATGAAGTGCTCTTCGGAAGACCGGTCCCCAACTGGATCAGGTGCCGGCAGCCTGTCCTTGCCCAAGCCGCGGGTCGCCGGAGTCATGTCCGCGGCGTTCCACTTCTGGGCGTAGGGCAGAAGATGCCCCAGGTCCTGGCCTCTGCGCTCAGTGATACGGCCAAGAAGACCGGTGGCCTTAGTGGCAGTATCCCTGGCGGCCTTGGAAACATGCATCACCAGAAGCCACTGGTCGCCAGGAGGAGGGCGCTGGAGGCCGTCGCCTTTCCCTTGATGAGCTTGGAAGTCTTGGGCGGTGGCGCGGTAGGAGCGGCCACGGAAGGCTTGGCGCGAGGAGCACCTGGCGGCGGCATGAGGATGGTTCGTGGAGAATGGGGACGCTAGGCACATCACCCGGTTGGAACTTTCCGGCGCGAAGGTGGCGCGGAGGTTATTGTTTTTCAGGAATGGGAGGAACCGGAGGCACCCTCAGGTCCGCCCGGCCCCTTCTTCCTCTCCGGCACCGTATTGTGGCGCTGGTATCTGGTTCTCTGGGAAGAAGGAAAGATCCTCCTCCGTGCGGTGATCTGACGTTGAAGGAGGCCCACTTGCTTGAATTTGTGTACTTGAAAGGGAGGCAGAAGTGTTACCGAAGCACGAGATGGTGCCGGGCTTGGCTTGGAGGAGGGATTGGGGTCCTTGCAGAACCCTCGAGCCTGATGGCCTTGGGCCCAAACTTGAAGCGCGGGGCAGAAAAGAAAGAAGATAGTTGGAAAGAGTGGCCCAGGAAAGAACTTGGCAAAAAGAGGCAGGCGGAAAATGAAAAAACTTACCGGAAGGCGGTTGGCATGCGCTTGGCGCCCGTGTGGCGCATGCCCCACTTTCTTCTCGCCCAGGGCTCAGTCCGGAGAGCGCTTGGAGGAGGCACGGCTGGAACTGTCATCAGATGCCGGCCGCTTGTTCTTTTGGCCCTGGGCCATGAGTTTGTCCACAAAACTCAGAGCCGGCCTCGGCGCGCAGGGGCGGCACGTGCTCGTGGATCTATGAATTGAATAAGGCTAAGAGGCAATTCGGAGGAAAACAATAGTGGAAAAGTAAAAGAAACCGGAAAAGAAAATACCTCAAGCATGGTCAGGTCATCAGAGGACCCGGTTGGCTTTGGCGGAGACCGACCCAGGCGAGATGCCGGGGTCTTGCCCATCTTCAAATCCTTCCAAAAGATGTAGGGATCTGGGTCGAAGGAGTCAAGGGCGCGCTTCCGGCAAGTTCCTCGCCGCTCTGCTTCAATGAGGGGGAAGCGGTCCTTGGCCTAAAACATGAAAAAAGAAGATTAGCAAGAGCAGAAAGTCACCGGCAAAAACAACCCCAATCGCACTCTTACTTCTTGGGTTGGAGGGTTAGTAGTGCTGAAGGGAAGGAGGCCCCATTCCCAGTTAAATGGCATAGCAGTTTGGCAAATCTGCTTAGCCTTGAGAACAACGTCCTTCTTGCTAAGGGGATGGCCTGTGATCTTGGTATTAGGATACGCGGAGCCATACATCTACGCTCATCCTATGCGCACAGTAGCTTCGGAGAAACACCAGTAGCGAAATAAAGGTCGCAGAGAACAATATCGTCGGAAGCGGGCGCGGTGTCCTTCATCTTGTTTCATGAAGCGTATAATCCGGTTAGTCTCGTTGTGAGACTCGATTGTAGCTCCAATTAGTCTTTGTGGGCGGCGCGAGTCAAAAGAGCGGACCAATGAGATCTATGGCGCCGTTGTTCTTCATAAAAGAGCGTCCCTTGCCATAATAACCGGCAAGACTCGAAATGGAGAACTTAAAAAAGAGGCTCCCCTTGACGGGGAGCTGATTATGCAAGACCCGCATTGCACGGGAGGTTTGGGCTTGGGGATACCTAAGCCCTGAACGGAGTTAATCCGAAGAGCAAAGAAAGCGGGCAAACGTCTCACGAGTGGGACGAATGCCAATATAGGCCTCCATGAAGGTGGCAAAACAAGAAAGGTAAAAGATGGAGTTGCCAGGAAGGTAGTGAGGTTGAAGTTTATAGAAATCTAGAAGATCCAGGAAAAAAGAGGAGGGAGGAAGGCCGAAGCCACGCTCAAAGTGAGCAAGAAAAACAACACGTTCACCGGGCTGGGGGTCCGGGTACTATTTCGTCATCAGGAATCCGGCAAGTGACTCCTTCCGGAATCCTGCGGGACCGGTACAACCAATCGATCTCATATTCAGTGACATTGGAGCCCATCCAGGCTCCGCGGGTGATTGGGGAAGGCTCTGCGCCGGATGATTGGCTGGAGCTGCTGGATGCTTCACCAGAGTTACTCGCCTCAAGGTGGCTGCCGGATGCTTGGCTAGAGCTACCGGATTCTAAATGGCCACCGGACTCTTGGTGGCTACCGGATCCCTGCTGGTGGCCGGAATCGGTCTCCATCGGATCTGAAGCTGTAGATTCGCCGGGAGATTGTCTACTATGTCTAACGGAAGAAGAAGAAGAAGATGCGGAGGAGGATTCTCAGACATTGGATGGGAAGGCGAAAGAAACAGAAATCCCACACTTGGACCCCGCGTGAAGATCTACGAGTAAGAAGAAAATCAAAGAAAAAAGAGGAAATAAGAACACCGCAGACCCAAGATCTAAAAAGCAGGCAGATGGCAAGCAAGGTAAGATTGGAACTAACCTTGAGCGTTGCGGTCGCTAAGGAAGACTTTGCATGTGAGAGAGGAACGGACCTCGCGGTCGCCGGCGAAACACGTCGGCAATGAGGTGAAGTCCGCAACAAGAATGCAAGCGCTCGAAGAAAGTCTTTGCAGAAGGACACCCATACAACGAAGGTCAGCCGGAGGCTGGCGGCGTAAGTTCGCCCGAGCGGCCGAAGCTCAAGCAAGCAACGGCGGACGAAGAGCGGCGAGAGCGCAGAGGCGAGGAGCACTGTGCGCAGAGGTAGGGAATGCGGAGAAAGAGGAAGAAGAAAAGGGGCAGTTGTGCTTATAAAGGAGAAGATGGGCGAAAACCGCTGGGCCTCCGGCGTTTGTACCCGCGATGACGGTCCGCGCAGCGGGCGCCCACGTGGCAAAAAAGGTACGAAAAAGAGGAGGCCACGAACTGCGGAATCGAAGCGTAGTGGGATCTGCGGCGATACATTAAATGAGCCTTGAGGTCAAAAGCGAAGTGACAAGCGACAAGCGCGGCGATCCACGGTGTACATGTCTACCGGCAGGCGCAGGACGATATATTCTCGACCTCGCAGGAGATATTTAATGACTAAGATGCCAGTAAGATGCGGAGAAATGCCTTGCGAGCAGAGAAAATGTAAGTCCGAGCAAGATGCGGTTGGGCCAAGAACAGAAAGTGAAACCGGTATCAAAGATCTGAGAAACCCTGGCATGAGTAAACTGGATGATCCATGAGACTATACGGCCGGGGACTAATGAGCAGGATGACCCCTGGTATACCAAAGGTATACCAAGCGGATGGTCTCACCCTTCAAGATACCGGTTTAATGTTCATACCGGAATAAGAAGATAGAGTTTGGCTAAGTAAAGCCTAAGCCGGTATCCCCAAGATGGGTATACCGGAACCGGGTAAAGAAGAACCGGGCTACCGGAAAGAAGAGCATGTTGGCTGACTGGTCAAAGACTCTCCAAAGCTAGAAGACAAAGATGAGCTAAGCAAAGTGGCCTTAGAAGGCATGAAGACAAAGAAGAGGATGACGGCCAAAGAAGCCGGAGGACGTCAGCCTCCCTGTTTAAAGAAGACCCCGGCGTCATCTGTGATTAAAGTAGCTTTATAAAGTATCTTTGTAAAGTAGTTTGTCTAGTCAAAGATCCCATTAGGGTTTCTTGTCCTGTAAGCCACCCTCTCCCCTATATAAGGAGAGGGGGCAGCCTCTTTCATACGCGCGTGACATTAGAGACAGAACCCTGTAAGCTCAAACTTGTATCATGTGGAGATCAATGAAGATAGCGATCTAGAGCGAGTTCTTCCTTGTGTCTTTCTTCTTCAACCTCTGGCCTTGGCCAAGTTCTTGAGGAAACCATCCGGAAGTTCGTCCCATCTAGTCGCAAACCCTCCCCCGAATCCTCTAGCGTCCATTCGGCCCCAAGATAAGCCATCCCATGGCATCTGTTTGTTCCACGACACGTCAACGGAACACTTTGCAAAGATTGGTCCAAAGAAAGAGTCGGAAGGGTAAAGTTCTTTGATCTCCTCAAGACCCAAAATGTGAAACTCCAAGCGGGTGAGTAGAAGAGTATTCTTGCGGGAAAGGGCATCCGCAACCACATTTTCCTTGCCCTTTTTGTATTTGATTACATAAGGGAAGGACTCTATGAACTCAACCCACTTAGCATGTCTCTTGTTCAAATTGTGTTGACTTTTCAAATACTTCAAGGACTCATGATCCGAATGGATAACAAACTCTTTTGGCCAAAGTAGTGTTGCCAAACCTCAAGAACACGAACCAAAGCATAAAGCTCCTTGTCATATATAGGATAGTTGAGGCGTGCGCCGTCCAACCTGCTTATAGTATATACGGGTTTTCCATTTTGCATGAGGACACCACCAATTCCAAGGCCACTCGCATCACATTCTATCTCAAATGTTTTAGCAAAATCGGGAAGAACAAGTAGTGGTGCCTCGGTGAGTCTCTTTTTCAATTCATCAAAAGCGTTTTGTTGTGCTTTGCCCCAAACAAACGGAACATTCTTTTTAGTAAGCTCATTTAAAGGGCAAGCGATGGTGCTAAAATCTTTTACAAAGCGGCGGTAGAAACCGGCGAGTCCATGAAAACTCCGAACTTGGCCAACATTTGTGGGAGTGGGCCAATTGTGGATGGCCTCAATCTTGGAAGAATCAACTTCAATCCCGTTGGCGGAAACCACAAAACCAAGAAAAACCAATTTGTTTTGAGCAAAGTTGCATTTTGGGAGGTTGGCAAAGAGCTTCTCGTGGCGCAATATGCACAAGACTTCTCTCACATGTTGAACATGGTCCTCGAGAGTTTTGCTATAGATGAGAATGTCATCAAAGTAAACAACCACGCTCTTGCCAATGAGTGGTCTCAAAATGTGATTCATAAGACGCATGAAAGTCGAAGGAGCATTTGAAAGACCAAATGGCATGACGAGCCATTCATATAGACCAAGCTTGGTCTTGAATGCCGTCTTCCATTCATCACCAATTGCCATGCGAATTTGGTGGTAGCCACTACGCAAATCAATCTTAGAGAAAATGGTGGCACCACTCAATTCATCAAGCATGTCGTCTAAACGCGGGATGGGATGGCGATAACGGACGGTAATGGCATTGATGGGGCGACAATCCATACACATCCGTTGCGTCTCATCCGGTTTAGGCACAAGAATCACGGGAACGGCACAAGGGCTAAGGCTTTCTCGAACGTACCCTTTAGCGAGGAGGTCTTGTATTTGGCGTTGAATCTCCTTGGTGTCTTCGGGGTTGGTGCGGTAGGCGCGGTTTGGAAAGGGAGCGCCGGGTATGAGGTCGATGCGGTGCTCGATTCCCCGAAGCGGTGGTAGTCCATGAGGTAGCTCGTCGGGGAAGACGTCTTGGAACTCCTTCAAAAGAGACAACAAAGACGAAGGAATGTTGGTTAAGTCGTTAGTCTCCGACGAGAGGCCCTTGCAAATGAGCACGTAGTGTATGGTGGTGGATGGGTTGTCTTTCACTTCTCTCCACTCGCTTTTTGTGGCTAAGGGACACTCTTTCTCTCACTCATATGTGGTTGGTGGCGCTCTCTCCTTTTGGTGGGTCGCTCCCTCTCCTCTCAACTCACTATGGTTGGTGTGTTGTTGTGCCCTCGCTAAAGCCTTCGCATTGTCGGCGATGATTTGGCTAGGAGTCATTGGGCGAAGCTCGAACTTCTTGTCCTTGACCTTGAAGGTGTATGCATTGGAATAACCATCATGTATGGCCTTCTTGTCAAATTGCCATGGGCGGCCAAGCAACATGTGACACACGGTCATGGGTACCACGTCACACTCAATAGTGTCTTCATAGGGGCCTATCTTGAAGTTGACGGTGACGGTGTGTTGTATCTTGACATTGCCCTTGTCACTCAACCATTGGACATGGTATGGATGAGGATGTTTGCGAAGTGGGAGGTTGAGCTTCTCGCATAGCTCGGTGCTTGCCAAGTTGTGGCAACTCCCACCGTCGATGATGACCTTGATTGACTTGCCACCAATTCCGGCTCGAGTTTGGAAGATGTTGCATCTTTGGTCTTCCATAGCTTGGGGTTGAGTTGTGAGCACTCGAGTGACCACAAGTGAAGGGCTTGGGTCGTGGGTGCATAAGAGAGGGTCTTCTCCACTTTCTTCATCATACTCTTCCTCATTAGCAACGGCGGCTTGTACTAGGGCTTCATATTCGCCCTCACTTAGCGTCTCTATGTCACCATTCTCCATAGTGATCATAACCTTGGTGTTCTTGCACTCGAAGGACTTGTGGACTTGAGTGCCACACTTGAACAAGTGACATTGGAGGATCCCGTAGAGGCTTTGGAGGAGGCGGTGGAGGACACCGTTTGCTTCATGCGACTTTGGATAGTAGGTTGCTTGGAAGGTGTAGAGGATGCGGTTGGCTTGACGCTTGTTGTGGGAGTTGTTGTAGCAAGTTTGGAGGCGAAGTATTGCTTGGACTTTGAGTACTTGATGTCCTCATTCACTTGACGCTCGGCCTTGGAAGCTTGGTGAACCAACTCAACCATGTTGGAGTATTGTTGGAACTCCACAATCCTCTTGATGGGGTAGTTGAGGCCATTGAAGAACCTAGCAATGGTTTGGTTCTCGGACTCTTGGATGTTTGCTCGCATCATAGTTAACTCCATTTCCTTGAAGAACTCCTCAACGGTCTTGGTGCCTTGCTTCAACTTTTGGAGCTTGTTGAAGAGATCGGTCTTGTAGTGTGTTGGGACAAAGCGAGCTTGCATCTCCTCCTTCATATCTTCCCAAGTGTCAATTGGAGGTTCACCCTTTTCTTCCCTTTGAGTAACAACTTGTTCCCACCATGTGTTGGCATACTCTTCAAACTCAAGGGAGGCCATTGCTACTTTCTTGGCACCGGAGTAGTTGTGGATGCGGAAGATCTTGTCAACCTTGAGTGCCCATGAGAGGTAGGCCTCGGCATCGTCTTCACCCTTGAACTTGGGCATGTTGAACTTGAGCTTTCCATACATATTCTCTTCATCTTCCATGTTCCTTCGGCGAGGACGGAAACCTTCATCTCTTGCGGCTTGGGGTGGTAGAGGAGGTCTTCCACGGCCAACCATAGCATTGGGTTGGTGTTGGAGTTGAACACTAGCTTCACTTGGCTCACCTTGATGATGTTTTTGCGGATCTTAACGAGGTTGATGGCGTTGTCCAATGATGGCCCTCTCATCTTGATCATGTTGTGGTTGTCCTCGGCCCCTTTGGTCATGGCGAGGATGGTTTCGGAGATCACGCCTTGGTGGATCTTGATGACCTTGGTCTTGAGCATCCACATGGGCTTGACGATGAGGTGCCGGTTCCATGTTGTGGAGGACATTGTCGTGGGGTTGGTCGTCATGCCCATGGTGGGCATGGCGAGCCGCTTGATGACGATCTTGGTGAAGAGCTTGTTCTTGTTGAGGACGTTCATGAGGACGAGCATGGCGATGGAACTCTCCGCGCCTTGAGTTTGAGCGAGAGTCTTCTTGACGAGCATGCGGTCGACGAGGTCGATGATGATCTCCATGCCTTGAGTCGGAGCTTGAGGACGAATGGCGATCATGAGAGTAGTCATCGTGTGAGGAGGTTGATGACGATGAGGAAGTAGAGCGATGTCGATGTCGGCGACCCAAGTTGGTGATGGCGCGCTCGAGACTATCCATGCGCCTCTCCATGTTTGCATCATTGGCCGTCACTTGATGATGCAAGTTGTCCGTAGCTTCACGAAGAAGATTCATATCTTGGTTCACTTGGCCGAAGTTGTGGGCCACTTCTTCATATTGCTCGTCGATGCGTGTCTCGAACAAGGTGAGTTGCTCCTTGAACTCTTGGCGTTGCGCCCATAGATTGTGTTGAGTAACCAACCTCTCGGTGTTGCGGAGGACTTCTCCATCCCTTGGCTCATCTCCGCTCCTATCCATGATGGAAAGACAAGAACTATGTTGTTTGTGTTAGTGGAAGGAGACTACCTCGCACTCTTACCGAGGTAAGATAGTATTGAGGCAATCAACCAAGCCAAAAGTAAGACCAAGTGTATCGGGACACACACAAAGGCACACGCAAAAGCTAGCAAATATGGTGTTAGGTGTGGATGGTGGAAAGCCAAAAGACGAAATCCAAAATCGAGTATGTTGTTAAAAGTGGGTAAGGTCCAAAAATCAAGTGTCAAAGTGAAGATCACTATAAACACGAAAAAATGTGGAACTCACACACGGGATGAGCGGGGTTAGTGCAACCAAGGAACGAGCGGAAAAAGGAAAAACCCCTAAGCAAGGGTGCTCAATGTCACACTAACGCAAGAAGAGATCGAAGCTAGGTTGCATAGAGTAGAAACACCAAGATTCGCACGAGGTCTCTCTTCTCTATCTCTCTTGCTTGCTTAAAAGCTTTTCACTCTTTTTTGTATCGGTGGCACTTTGCACTTTGCTTTTCTCTTTTTTTTTCACTAGCACACTATGCTCTTACTCTTTTGCTTGCCACTCACGAGCTCCACTTATGAGCTTTACTCACACAATGCACACCCTCACGGTCGGGACCTCGTGCGATGTTTCGCAACACTCGAAAAGCTTCGCTCGTGGGATAGATCGCAAAAAGAAGAGGGCTACAAGGGTACTGCAAGTTATACCTGCGATGGTGGAGATGGTGGTGGTGGTGGTGGTCGGCGGTGGTGTTAGTCGATGTCGAAGACGTGTGCCCGGTCGGTGGTCCGGTCGGACCGGGTGCGGCGCCGGCTGCTCCGGTCTGTGGGCCGGTTGACCCGGTCTCTGGGCCGGCTGTCCGGTTGGCGGCGGTCGACCGGGTGTGCGCCGGACGGTCCGGTCTGGGGGCCGGTTGACCGGGTTCTCACCGGGTTTCACGATTCTCTCTCTTGTTCTTCCCCAAACCAAAACCAAAAGATCAAATCGACGGGAAACGATGGAATTGGAGGCTAAAAGTTGGGGGAATAGTAGATCAAGCACCAAAACACCAAATCCACGGACCAAAACCACTCAAAACGCAACCAAATCACAGATCCGTCCAAAGGCAATTTGGGGCTATTTTTTGGAAAATTTTCTAGAAACGAAATCGGGTGGGTGGAGGGTCAAAATCGCGGTAACCAAAGGCTGCTGATACCATATGATGAGATCTGAGATCTAGGGTTTGGCCCGATCTCGCGATTTGACCCAAGATCCAAGGGGAAAAGGTGGGAGAGCGAGAGGAACACGAGGAACACGATGAACACCGGTACTCACGCACGCACACCAACCCGATACACCCGATACTTACCCTCGTGGCTCGATGGACCACGCCAATAGAATCTCCAAGGAAGAGGCACGCGGCAGAATTCCCGGAGAGAGATTGGTGTTGGAGAAAGGGGATTGGTGAGGGAGAGAGAGTGCCTTGCACTAGAATCTCACTCAACAATTCACAAATCAACAACAAGAGTGCCTTGATTACAGAGGGATGCTTGTCCAAGATGGATGCTAACCCTAGGGAGACTAAGCTCAAAGTTGGTTTAAGCTCAAAATTATGTCTAAGGGGTAAAGGAGGGGTCCTGGGTCCTTATATAGGCATACATGGCCAGCAAGGCGAAAAGGTACGCAAAAGGATAACTTAGGCAGTTTTTGGGCAAATCCCGACGGATCCGGTTTGGGGCCGGTCAGACCGGGCCTGGCGCCGGGAGGTCCGGTCGTGGGGCCGGTCGACCGGTCGCCAACCGGAAACGTCGCAGATCCTGTCCGGTTGGCGCCCGGTACGACACCCGGTTGGCGACCGGTTGACCGGGCCTGGGGCCGGACGCTCCGGTCGTGAGGCCGGTCGACCGGGTCCTGGCCGGCCAGCTCTCTTCCTTCTTGATTGTCTTCGGTCCGCTTCTTGTGCATCTTCTCACCCAGCTCCTCCTTGTGCTTCTTCTCGACCAGCTGCTCCTCTCCTTCCCTTGACCATGGTGTGTCATCCTCTCCGGGGTCTTGATGCTCCACGTACCTAATAACACAAAGTGTGTCGGCATGAGGTAGCATTCCATCCAATGGGGTACCGAGATCGAGGGTAGTGAGGAGCGAGTTCACCTTATCATGTAGCGCTTTGGCTCGAGCCCTTGTCATTGGTCCACTTGGGGGACTTGTTGGTCTTGGTGAGGAGGTGTCCAAAGGCCACCCCGCATCATTCGTAGCATAGAAAACAAAAAATTTCCTACCGCAAGAACGAAACACAAGCCAAGATCTAATCTAGTAGACGGTAGCAACGAGAGGATGAAGAGAACCTCGAAGATTCGCAAAGCTTAACGAGATTAGATCTCGGGGGGGATGTAGTCGATCACTTACGCTTGCAAAAGCGCGTAGAAGATCTTGACGGTGCCACAATCGGGCAGCACCTCCGTACTCGGTCACACGTACGGTGTTGATGAAGACGATGTCCTTCTCCCCGTTCCAGCGGGCAGCGGAAGTAGTAGATCCTCCTCGGAATCCCGGCAACACGACGGCGTGGTGGCGGTGGTGGTGGAGAACTCCGGCAGGGCTTCGCCTATGCGCTGCGGGAGTTGTATGTGGAGGAGGAGGCGGCTAGGGTTTGGGGAGAGGGGGCTAGGGCGCCGGCCACTTGGGGGCTGCGGCCTAGGAGGGCTTGGTGTGGCCGGCCCCTCCCCTTGGCTCCTCATTATATAGGTGGAAGTCCCCAAGAGTTGTAGTCCAAGTCTTCGAATAAGACCCCAACAACAAAACCTCCCAAAAGTGGGAAACCTACTAAAGGGGGGAGTCCTACTCAAGGTGGGACTCCCACCTTTCCTTGAGGTGGGGTGGCCGGCCACCTAGGTGGAGCCCACCTGGGACTCCTCCCTTTTGGCTGGTCAGGCTTGTGGAGTCCTTCCGGGACTCCACCTTCCATAGTGCGTTTCTTCCGGACTTTTCTAGAACCTTCTAGAACCTTCCATGCACCGGATCATTTCCAAACTTGGAATATGACTTCCTATATATGAATCTTATTCTCAGGACCATCGGAACTCCTCGTGATGTCCTGGATCCCATCCGAGACTCCGAACAAAACTTCGAACTCCATTTCCATATTCCATATCTACTTAAACGACATCAAACCTTAAGTGTGTCACCCTACGGTTCGTGAACTATGGAGACATGGTTGAGACTTCTCTCCGACCAATAACCAATAGCTGGAGATCCATAATGGCTCCCACATATTCAACGATGACTTAGTGATCGATTGAACCATTTACATACGATACCGATTCCCTTTGTCACGCGATATTTTACTTGTCCGAGGTTTGATCATCGGTATCACGATACCTTGTTCAACCTCGTTCCGACAAGTACTCTTTACTCGTACCGTGGTATGTGGTCTCTTATGAACCATTCATATGCTTGCAAGCTAAATAAGACGACATTCCACCGAGAGGGCCCAGAGTATATCTATCCGTCATCGGGATGGACAAATCCCACTGTTGATCCATATGCCTCAACTCATACTTTCCGGATACTTAATCCCCCTTTATAACCACCCATTTACGCAGTGGCGTTTGATGTAATCAAAGTACCCTTCCGACATAAGTGATTTACATGATCTCATGGTCGAAAGGACTAGGTAACTATGTATCGAAAGCTTATAGCAAATGAACTTAATGACGTGATCTTATGCTACGCTTAATTGGGTGTGTCCATTACATCATTCACATAATGATATAACCTTGTCATTAATAACATCCAATGTTCATGATCATGAAACGATGATCATCTATTAATCAACAAGCTAGTTATACAAGAGGCTTACTAGGGACTTCTTGTTGTTTACATAACACACATGTATCAATGTTTAGTTAATACAATTATAGCATGGTATATAAACATTTATCATAAACACAAAGATATATAATAACCAATTTATTATTGCCTCTTGGGCATATCTCCAACAGTCTCCCACTTGCACTAGAGTCAATAATCTAGATTACATTGTAAGGTACCTAACACCCATGGCATTCTGGTGTTGGTCATGCTTTGCCCTAGGGAGAGCTTTAGTCAACGGATCTGCTACATTCAGATCAGTGTGTACTTTGCAAATCTTTACTTCTCCATCTTCGATGTACTCGCGAATCGAATGAAAACGCAGCTTGATATGCTTTAGCTTCTTGTGTGACCTTGGTTCTTGTGCATTGGCGATGGCACCCATGTTGTCACAATAAATGACTAGTGGGTCCAATGCACTAGGAACCACACCAAGCTCAACAATGAACCTCTTCATCCATACCGCTTCCGATGAAGCCTCGAAGCCGCTATGTATTCGATTCTGTTGAAGACTTCGCCACCGTGCACTGCTTGGAGCTGCACCAGCTTACTGCAGCACCATTCAATATAAACACATACCCAGACTAACACTTAGAGTCATCAGGATCGGTGTTCCAACTTGCGTCGGTGTAACTAGTTACAACGAGCTCTTGGTCACCGCCATAACAAAGAAACATATCCTTAGTTCTTTTCAAGTACTTCAGGATATTCTTGACCGCTGTCCAGTGTTCCATCCTGGATCACTTTGATATCTGCTAGTCAAACTAACAACATGTGCTATATCCGGTCTAGTACACAGCATGGCATACATGATAGAGCCTACTGCCGAGGCATAGGGGATCTGATTCATCCTCTCTCTTTCTTCTGCCGTAGCCGGACCTTGAGTCTTACTCAAGACCTTACCTGGCAACATCGGTAAGAATCCTTTCTTACTTTCATCCATTCTAAACTTCTTTAGAATCTTGTCCAGGTATGTACTCTGTGAAAGCCCTATTAGGCGTCTTGATCTATCTCTATAAATCTTGATGCCTAAAATGTACGCTGCTTCACCAAGGTCCTTCATTGAAAAACACTTATTCAAATAACCTTTTACACTGCTTAATAGTTCTATATCATTCCCAATCAATAATATGTCATCTACATATAATATCAGGAATGCTACAGAGCTCCCACTCACTTTCTTGTAAATACAGGCCTCTCCATGGCACTGTATAAACCCGAAGTCTTTGATCACCTTATCAAAGCGTCGGTTCCAACTCCGGGATGCTTGCTTCAGTCCATAAATGGAACGCTGAAGTTTGCATACCATGTCAACATTTTTAGGATCGACAAAACCTTTGGGTTGTACCATATACAACTCTTCCTCAATGTCACCATTAAGGAACGCCGTTTTGACATCCATCTGCCAAATCTCATAATCGAAAAATGCAGCTATTGCTAACAAAATCCTCATAGACTTTAGCTTCGCTACAGGTGAGAAAGTCTCATCGTAGTCAACACCTTGAATTTGTCGGAAACCCTTTGCGACAAGTCGAGCTTTATAGACAGTAACATTACCGTCAGCATCTGTTTTTCTCTTGAAGATCCATTTATTCTCAACAGCCTTGCGGCTATCAGGTAGATCTACCAAAGTCCATACTTTGTTATCATACATGGATCCCATTTCGGATTTCATGGCTTCTTGCCATTTGTTGGAATCTGGGCTCATCATCGCTTCTTCATACGTCGCAGGGTCCTCATCATTGTTGTCCACAATCATGAGATTTAGACAAGGATCATACCAATCAGGAGTGGTACGTTCCCTTGTCGACCTGCGAGGTTCAGTAGCTACCTCGCTCGAAGTTTCATGATCATTATCATTAGCTTCCTCTGTTACCGGTGCAGGCGGCACAGGAACATCTTCCGGTACTGCGCTACTCTGATCAACGAGAGAAGGTTCAGTAACCTCGTCGAGTTCTACTTTTCTTCCAGTCACTTCTTTAGTGAGAAATTCTTTCTCAAGAAAGGTTTCGTTCTTAGCAACAAAGATTTTGCCTTCGGATCTGTGATAGAAAGTATACCCTATAGTTTCCTTAGGGTATCCTATGAAGACGCATTTCTCCGCTTTGGGTTCTAGCTTGTCCGGTTGTAACTTTTTTACATAGGCTTCGCAACCCCAAACTTTAAGGAACGACAACTTAGGTTTCTTATTAAACCACAATTCATACGGTGTCGTTGCAACGGATTTCGATGGTGCCCTATTTAAAGTGAATGCTGCTGTCTCTAACGCATAACCCCAAAACGATAACGGCAAATCAGTAAGAGACATCATAGAATGAACCATATCTAAGAGAGTTCGATTACGACGTTCGGACACACCATTGCGCTGTGGTGTTCCCGGTGGTGTCAACTGTGAAAGTATTCCGCATTTCTTTAAATGCATGCCAAACTCATAACTCAGATATTCGCCTCCGCGATCAGAACGCAGAAACTTGATCTTCTTGTTACGTTGATTTTCTACTTCACTTTGGAATTCCTTAAACTTCTGGAAAGTCTCGGATTTATGTTTCATGAAATAGATATACCCATATCTACTCAGATCATCTGTGAAGGTTAGAACATAACGATAACCACCGCGCGATGCTACACTCATTGGTCCATACACATCGGTATGTATGATTTCCAATAAGTCTGTAGCTCGCTCCATAATACCAGAGAATGGAGTCTTAGTCATTTTTCCCATTAGACATGCTTCGCATCTGTCAAGTGACTCAAGTAGTCCATCGGAATGGAGTTTCTTCATGCGTTTCACTCCAATATGACCAAGACGATAGTGCCACATATAAGTAGAATTATCATTCAATTTAATTCGCTTAGCATCAATGTTATGAACATGTGTATCACTACTATCGAGACTTAATAGAAATAAACCATTCTTCTCAGGTGCATGACCATAAAAGATATTATTCATAAAAATAGAACAACCATTATTCTCAGACTTGAATGAATAACCGTCTTGCATTAAACAAGATCCAGATATAATGTTCATGCTCAACGCAGGCACCAAATAACAATTATTGAGGTCTAAAACTAATCCCGATGGTAGATGTAGAGGGAGCGTGCCGACGGCGATCACATCGACCTTGGATCCATTTCCAACGCGCATCGTCACTTCATCCCTCGCTAGGCTTCGTTTATTCCGTAGTTCCTGTTTCGAGTTACAAATGTGAGCAACCGAACCAGTATCAAATACCCAGGCACTAGTACGAGAACCAGTGAGATAAACATCTATAACATGTATATCAGATATACCTTTCTTCTTCTTGACAAGGCCGCTCTTCAGATCAGCCAAGTACTTGGGGCAATTCCGCTTCCAGTGCCCCTTCCCATTGCAGTAATAGCAGTCAGTATCAGGTTTAGGGCCACCCTTAGGCTTCTCAGGAGGCGCGGCAGCTTTCTTGCCGCCCTTCTTGAGGTTGCCCTTCTTAGGTTTGCCTTGCTTCTTGAAATTGGTGGTCTTATTGACCATCAACACTTGGTGCTCTTTCTGTATCTCAACCTCAGCAGATTTCAGCATGGAGAAGAGTTCAGGTAACTCCTTGTTCATGTTCTGCATATTGTAGTTCATCACGAAGTTCTTGTAACTTGGTGGCAGTGATTGGAGAACACGATGAATACCCAGCTGGTTAGGGATCACAATCCCCAAGTCACTGAGCTTCCTCGCGTGTCCGGACATAGCGAACACGTGCTCACTAACGGAGCTGCCCTCTTCCATCATGCAGCCAAAGAACTGCTTCGAGGCCTCATAGCTCTCCACGGCCGCATGAGTTTCAAAGATAACTTTGAGCTCACGGATCATCTCACAAGGGTCGTGGTGCTCAAAACGCTTTTGGAGCTCTGCCTCTAGGCTGCATAGGATGGCACACTGAACTTGAGAGTACCTTTAGCCCGATTCTCGAAAACATTCTTTTCTTCCTCGGATACTGCAGGGGGTGGTGGGGGACCTAGCGGTGCTTCGAGCACATATTGCAGATTTCCGCCATTGAGGAAGATCCTCACATGACAGAACCAGTCGGTGAAGTTGCTACCATTGCTTTTAAGCTTTTCTTTCTCTAGGAACTGGTTAAAATTGATTGATGGGGACGCCATGATCTACAACATATATTTGCAATAGTTTAGACTAAGTTTATGACAAATTGAGTTCAAATTTTAATTTAACAAAATTAAAAAACTAGGTGAACTCCCACTCAAAACAATATCCCTCGCATTGTCTTAGTGATCACACGAACCAAATCCACCACACCAAGTCCGATCATCACGAACAAGATGTAGTTTCAATGGCGAACACTCAAAGTGTTCATCATATCAATCATATGATTCATGCTCTACCTTTCGGTATCCCGTGTTCCGAGACCATGTAGTGTACATGCTAGGCTCGTCAAGGCAACCTTAGTACCCGCGTGTACAAAACTGGCTTGTACCCGTTGTATGCACATGTAGAATCTATCACACCCGATCATCACGAGATGCTTCGAAATGACAAGTCTTACCAACGGTGCATACTAAGGATGAACACTTTATTATCTTGATATTTAGTGAGAGGGATCATCTTATAATGCTACCATCGCGATCTAAGCAATATAAGATGCATAAAAGGATTAACATCACATGCAATTCATATGTGATATGATATGGCCCTTTTGTCTTTGCGCCTTTGATCTTCATCTCCAAAGCACGGACATGATCCTCCATCATCAACGGGCATGATCTCCATCATCGTCGGCGTAGCACCAAGGTCAATGGCGCCGTCTTCATGATTGTCCTCCATGTAGCAACTATTACAACTACTTTGAAATACTACTCAACATGAAATTTAAAGACAACCATAAGGCTCCTGCCGGTTGCCACAATACAATAATGATCATCTCATACATATTCATCATCACATCATGGCCATATCACATCACCAAACCCTGCAAAAACAAGTTAGACGTCTCTAATTTGGTTTGCATATTTTACGTGGTTTAGGGTTTTCGAGTAAGATCCAATCTACCTACGAACATGAACCACAACGGTGATACTATTGTTGTCAATAGAAGAGTAAATTGGATCTTCACTATAGTGGGAGAGACAGACACCCGCAAAACCACTTATGCAATACAAGTTGCATGTCGAGCGTGGAGCAAATCTCATGAACGCGGTCATGTAAGGTTAGCCCGAGCCGCTTCATCCCACTATGCCGCAAGATGCAAAGTACACGAACTAAAGACAACAAAGCATCAACGCCCACAAAACAATTGTGTTCTACTCGTGCAACCAATCTATGCATAGACACGGCTCTGATACCACTGATGGGATTCGTAGCATAGAAAACAAAAAATTTCCTACCGCAAGAACGAAACACAAGCCAAGATCTAATCTAGTAGACGGTAGCAACGAGGGGATGAAGAGACTAACCCTCGAAGATTCGCAAAGCTTAACAAGATTAGATCTCGGGGTGGATGTAGTCGATCACTTGCCGCTTGCAAAAGCGCGTAGAAGATCTTGACGGTGCCACAATCGGGCAGCACCTCCGTACTCGGTCACACGTACGGTGTTGATGAAGACGATGTCCTTCTCCCCGTTCCAGTGGGCAGCGGAAGTAGTAGATCCTCCTCGGAATCCCGGCAGCACGACGGCGTGGTGGCGGTGGTGGTGGAGAACTCCGGCAGGGCTTCGCCTATGCGCTGCGGGAGTTGTATGTGGAGGAGGAGGTGGCTAGGGTTTGGAGGGGGCTAGGGCGCCGGCCACTTGGGGGCTGCGGCCTAGGAGGGCTTGGTGTGGCCGGCCCCTCCCCTTGGCTCCTCATTATATAGGTGGAAGTCCCCAAGAGTTGTAGTCCAAGTCTTCGAATAAGACCCCAACAACAAAACCTCCCAAAAGTGGGAAACCTACTCAAGGGGGGAGTCCTACTCAAGGTGGGACTCCCACCTTTCCTTGAGGGGGGTGGCCGGCCACCTCAGGTGGAGCCCACCTGGGACTCCTCCTTAGGGTTGGCCGGGCTTGTGGAGTCCCTCCGGGACTCCACCTTCCATAGTGCGTTTCTTCCGGACTTTTCTAGAACCTTCTACCTGCCATAAATGCATCGGATCATTTCCAAACTTGGAATATGACTTCCTATATATGAATCTTATTCTCCAGACCATTCCGGAACTCCTCGTGATGTCCTGGATCCCATCCGAGACTCCGAACAAAACTTTGAACTCCATTCCATATTCCATATCTACTCAAAACGACATCAAACCTTAAGTGTGTCACCCTACGGTTCTCGAACTACGCAGACATGGTTGAGACTTCTCTCCGACCAATAACCAATAGTGGGATCTGGAGATAATAATGGCTCCCACATATTCAACGATGACTTAGTGATCGATTGAACCATTTACATACGATACCGATTCCCTTTGTCACGCGATATTTTACTTGTCCGAGGTTTGATCATCGGTATCACGATACCTTGTTCAACCTCGTTTCCTGACAAGTACTCTTTACTCGTACCGTGGTATGTGGTCTCTTATGAACCATTCATATGCTTGCAAGCCAATAAGACGACATTCCACCGAGAGGGCCCAGAGTATATCTATCCGTCATCGGGATGGACAAATCCCACTGTTGATCCATATGCCTCAACTCATACTTTCCGGATACCTAATCCCACCTTTATAACCACCCATTTACGCAGTGGCGTTTGATGTAATCAAAGTACCCTTCCGGCATAAGTGATTTACATGATCTCATGGTCGAAAGGACTAGGTAACTATGTATCGAAAGCTTATAGCAAATGAACTTAATGACGTGATCTTATGCTACGCTTAATTGGGTGTGTCCATTACATCATTCACATAATGATATAACCTTGTCATTAATAACATCCAATGTTCATGATCACGAAACGATGATCATCTCTTAATCAACAAGCTAGTTATACAAGAGGCTTACTAGGGACTTCTTGTTGTTTACATAACACACATGTATCAATGTTTTGGTTAATACAATTATAGCATGGTATATAAACATTTTTCATAAACACAAAGATATATCAATAACGAATTTATTATTGCCTCTTGGGCATATCTCAACACAACATGGCTTACACCGTTGTATGACGTGATCACATCCGATCATCACGAGATGCTTCAAAACGACTGTAACGGTGCATACGAGGGGAGAACACTTTATTCTCTTGATATTAATGTGAGAGATCATCTTATAATGCTACCGTAGCGATCTAAGCAAAATAAGATGCATAAAGGATTAACATCACATGCAAATCATATGTGATATGATATGGCCCTTTAGTCTTTGCGCCTTTGAACTTCATCTCCAAAGCACGGACATGATCTCCATCATCATCGGGCATGATCTCCATCATCGTCGGCGTAGCGTCAAGGTCCATGGCGTAGTCTTCATGGTTGTTCACCGTGTGTAGCAACTATTACAACTACTTAGAAATAATACTACAACATGAAATATAAAGACAACCATAAGGCTCCCGCCGGTTGCCACAATACAATAATGATCATCTCATACATATTCATCATCACATCATGGCCATATCACATCACCAAACCCTGCAAAAACAAGTTAGACGTCTTCTATTTGGTTTGCATATTTTACGTGGTTTAGGGTTTTCGAGTAAGATCCAATCTACCTACGAACATGAACCACAACGTTGATACTAGTGTTGTCAATAGAAAGAGTAAATTGGATCTTCACTATGGTGGGAGAGACAGACACAAAGCCACTTATGCAATACTAGTTGCATGTCGAGCATGGAGCAAATCTCATGAACGGTCATGTAAAGTTAAGACCGCTTCATCCACCATGCCGCAGATGCAAAGTACACGAACTAAAGACAACAAAGCATCATCAATGCCCACAAAACAATTGTGTTCTACTCGTGCAACCAATCTATGCATAGACATGGCTCTGATACCCCTGTGGGTTCGTAGCATAGAAAACAAAATTTCCTACGCAAGAACGAATAACAAGCCAAGATGCAATCTAGAAGATGGTAGCAACGAGAAGATCATGAGACTAACCCTCGAAGATTTCCAAAGCCTAACGAGATGAGATCTCGTGGTGGATCTAGTCGATCACTTGCCGCTTGCAAAAGCGCGTAGAAGATCTTGACGGTGCCACAGTCGGGCATCACCTCCGTACTCGGTCACACGTTCGATGTTGATGACGACGTCCTTCTCCCGTTCCAGTGGGCAGCGGAGTAGTAGATCCTCCTCGGAATCCCGGCAGCATGACGGCGTGGTGGCGGTGGTGGTGGAGAACTCCGGCAGGGCTTCGCCTATGCGCTGCGGGAGTAGTATGTGGAGGAGGGGATGCTAGGGTTTGGGGAGAGGGGGACTTGGGCGCCGGCCTCAAGGGGTGCGTCCAAGGTGCTATTGTGTGGCCGGCCCCTTCCCCTTGCTCCTCATTATATAAGTGGAAAACCCCAAGAGTTAGACTACAAGTCTTCGAATAAGACCCGAAACCAAAACTTGCCATAAGGATGAAACCTACCCAAGGTGGGACTCCTACTCAAGGTGGGACTCCCACCTTCCCTTGAGGGTGGCTGGCCACCATGGTGGAGTCCACCTGGGCTCCTCCCCTTAGGGTTGGCCGCCATGCTAGTGGAGTCCCTCAGGGACTCCACTTTCCATATGATTTCTTAGGACTTTTCTAGAACCTTCTAGAACCTTCCATAAATGCAGGATCATTTTCAAACTTAGAATATGACTTTCTATATGAATCTTATTCTCGGACCATTCCGGACCTCCTCGTGATGTCTGGATCCCATCGGAGACTCGAACAAAACGAACTCCATTCCATTCCATATCTACTTAAACGACATCAAACCTTAAGTGTGTCACCCTACGGTTCGTAAACTATGGAGACATGGTTGAGACTTCTCTCCGACCAATAACAATAGCGGATCTGGAGATCCATAATGGCTCTCACATATTCAACGATGACTTAGTGATCGATTGAACCATTTACATACGATGCGATTCCCTTTGTCACGCGATATTTTAGTTGTCCGAGGTTTGATCATGGAGTATCTCATACCTTGTTCAACCTCGTCTCCAACAAGTCTCTTTACTCGTACCGTGGTATGTGATCTCTTATGAACCATTCATATGCTTGCAGCTAATCAGATGACATTCCACCGAGAGGCCCAGGGTATATCTATCCGTCATCGGGATGGACAATATTCCACTCTTGATCCATATGCCTCAACTCATACTTCCCGATACTTAATCCCACCTTTATAACCACCCATTTACGCGGTGGCGTTTGATGTAATCAAAGTACCCTTACGGTATAAGTGATTTACATGATCTCATGGTCGAAGGATTAGGTAACTATGTATCGGAAAGCTAATAACAACTTGAACTTAATGACGTGATCTTATGCTACGCTTAGTTGGGTGTTTGTCCATTACATCATTCATCAATGACATAAACTTTTCATTAATAACATCCAATGTTCATGATCATGAAACCTTGATCATCTATTAATCAACAAGCTAGTTATACACGAGGCTTACTAGGGACTCCTTGTTGTTTACATAACACACATGTATCAATGTTTCGGTTAATACAATAATAGCATGGTATGTAAACATTTATTATAAACACAAAGATATATTATAATAACCATTTTATTATTGCCTCTTGGGCATATCTCCAACACATACATATGGACCAGAGGGAGTACTAGATTTGCTACCATATTGGGCAAACAACGAGGGCGAGGCACAAAAGTGAAAAAAGACAGAAATGCAAGCTTCTCTAGATTTGATACTAATTTGGTGAAAGGGGCAGAGGAGAAAGAGGGAAAAGGTGCTCTTAATAATGCCATTTGGGGCGAGAGAGGCAGAACCCAGCTCTGCTCAAATCAAACCAAACGCCGTCTCGTCCTGTCCCACGCGGTCCCTTTCTATTGCGACGCGGCCCCACACGACGTGGCCCCACACTACGCGGCCCCACACGTGACAGAACGGTCAACTAAACAGGAATCCTGCCGTCTGAGCTGCTTCTGCGAGTTTCAAACAAGGGCTTGGGGAAAACTGAGGAAAAACTAAGGAGCTGGGGAAAACTGAGTACAGCTAAGGACCTGAGGGCACGAAAATAGAAATATCTATAAAAAATGTGGGCCTCGTAAGGCCTAATAGTCTTGTTGGGCCGAGGTGCGTGAAGCCCGTTGTTATTTATTGGACCGGCCCATCTGCGTATTGCAATGTTAACTTGCCGGCCTGTAAGGCGCTTTAGGATTTTGCGGGCCAGCCCATATGTGATTTCGCTTAATTGGGCCATTGCCGGGATGGGAATTTGTGATTTAGTTTGCGCCAACAATGGCCGGTTATATTATGGGAATATTTACGCAGCACATGATTTCAGTGGGATAGCCTCACTTACCAAAAGCACCATAGAAAGAATGCGCGAAAGAACCATAGAAACTGACTAAATATTACATCAGTTGCAAGGCTTTGAAAAAATATTACATCAGCTGCAAGGCTTTGAAAAAATATTACAAAACCCAGAGAAATTGGATGGTAATTAAACCTAGCAATACAATGAAGGGATTCAACAATTTTTTATGTTGTCCGTGCACCACCTATATCTGAAACAAAGACATTACAAGTAAAGACATCAACAATGGAAAGGCAAAGACACTACAATGTTGTTTGCCAAATAATTTGGAACTCACCATTTCCTCGTTATAACAAGATCATTGTAATGTGCACAGATAGTCTACCTGTATGGGGCTAATATAGACTACCAATAAGCAAACAAAGAGTGCATGCCGCATAGCAACAGCCAGAACATTTTAAGTGGACAGATGGCAAATAATAAGCTGTGAGCTTCCTTTTGATGTGTATAATCTATACCAACATAAAAAAATGTGATGTTCTAATCATTAAGCAGATGAGATAGTGCAAGATAAACAAGCAATCGAATTATTTTGTGGCTTATATAACCGAGCTTGTCAGAATAAAACAACATAGTTACTACTGTCAAGTCCCATGCAGCTCACCATGTTGATACACTCGTTGAAGATGTCCGATGTTGCCCTTATTTTTAAAGGGAGTTTTTTGTTACTCTGCATCAAGACACGATCAGTCATACATACGAGTTCCAGCATGATAAACATGTATGTACTCCCTTCATAGTGGTATTCATGCATTAAACACCGAAGATAGTGAGCGATGGGCTACATAATTACACTATATATGTGGCTGGAATCTCTCAAGAATGTGTGTTCATGCATATATACACACACGCAGGCCTATAGCAATACGAAAGGTACACGTACTTGAACCAGAGCAGCAGTTACTGGCCTAGCTTATGACAAACCAGATAGATACAATAGTTGTATCATTTATAGTGCAACAAAAGCAGACCAACATGTTCAGTTACTTCCAAATTGACATGAGCTACTACATAATATGATACGGGCATGAAGGCCGAGGTGAAGCCCAATTTTAGAACTCCACCTAGCTAGTTATCTTATTTAATCTATTTTATATCTATGGTCATATGTGGGCCAAATAGTGTTTTTAATAAGTTTGAGTAGTTTTCGTTTGGTCATGTCCAAACCAAGTTAGGGAGGCCCATAGGGGCTGGCCGGCCACCACCCCTCATATAAGGACTGGAACGGCTAGGGTTTAGGGTAGAATTCAGTTTGACTAAAATCAGTCCATCGACGTTGTGTCTTGGTGAAGCATCCCTCCGGGGAGGGCCGTAGTTTATCTATTAGTTGTTGTGGAGGTTCTTGTGTTCATCAAGGATTGTCGTGCTTTGGTCTTGAGGCGTGGTGATCTCCATCATTTTGCTTGCTGCATTTATCCCCTAATTCAGGCTGCGTTCCGCGCGTAATTTGGAGTACCTATCTACTCGGGTTCTCGCTGTGCAAGATTGAGCAACACCCGAGAGGATCACGTGGCATCCTCGTATCATGTGGTATCAGATTTCTGGGTTTCTCACGGCGTCGGATCGGTTTGCATCGAAGGAGTTTTTCCCCGCGTTGAAGGAGGTTGACGTGGAGGAAGGTTTTTGTGCTGTTGATTTTCTGTTGGGACGCAGTTTCTCTGCTATCTCGGGCTATTGTTTCAAGCAAAATCGGGAAAACCCGTGCGTGGAGTCGGGAAGAAGACGGTGCAGAATTTCGGTCAGGCGGTCGATGCCGAGACCCGGCAGATCGGCCCTACCACCGGCCGGGCCGGCACCATGGCCGGCAGACAGCCTTTCCACCGGCTGCCCAGGCCGGTCAACCGGGCCTCTGACCGGACCTTCCGGTCCCAGGCCGGCCCAACCGGGCTCCTGGCCGGCCAGACCGGCGCCAGGCTGGCACCCGGGCCCAGACCGCCAGACCGGCCCCAGGCCGGCCGATCCGGGCCAATGACCGGAACAGCTGCTGATGTTTCACCTGCAATCTTTTGCGACAGATTTGTTTCCAGGCGATGTTTTTGGCATACGGTGTTCTCGTGGCAAGAAGTCCAGTGCTGTTTTCAATGACTATCTTGACGTCAGGAAGGGAATACAACAACATGCATCCAAGCTTCCTTGGTATCTACACCATTTGGCGACAGTTGAGGACTATGAAGATTGGGAAAAGAACATGGAACTGGGTTTCAATCGATGTCGCATATACAATGGGAAGTTCAATGGGAATGATGCGTTTGTTATTGCTCACCGACGTGTGGACTAGGAGTTAGACCATTGGTGGTGTGATATGGTTTAAAGCGGTGAATTCGCTTGTACTTGGGAGGACTTCAAAACTTTTCTTTGTAATGGTTTTGTATTACCGTATATGGAGGCAACTGCGCAGCTGTCCGGAGTTGTACATGCGATGGAGGATGTTGGTAAGGGCATAATTCCTATTCAGGAGGTTGGTCCAGTACAGACAGTCACTGAGGGTGAGGTGATATCTTCAGAGGAGAAGGAACCTGGCTATTATACCATGTGTACTGCTGTGACTATGGAGGAGGATGTACCATTGAGCGGGCTAAATATGCAACTCAAGAAGGTACAAGATGAAGCTTGCAAGACAGTTGACAAGGGCCAGCGATGGAGTTTGTTTCAGACTCAGTGCATTATAAAGGGCAAGGCTTGCAAGTTGATGGTTAATGGTGGTAGCTGTACTAATGGCATAAGCAAGGCGATGGTGGCAGCATTGGAGTTGTCTACATGGCGTCTTCCTGAACCTAAACGTCTTGAGTGGTTGAATAGCTGTGGTATGCTGAAAATTAGTCATAAGGTGCATGTGCCATTTGCAGTTGATGATTATATTGATGAGATAGAGTGCGATGTGTCCATTGGAGGTGTGTGGATTGTTACTTGGGCGTCCATGGCAGTATGATCGTAATGTGACACATGCTAGGAGAGCAAATACATATTTTATGCATGGTGGCAAACAACGGACTTTGAAGCCTGTGGGTGATGATCATATCAAGTCCGATGTGGAGTTGGTGCTACGCAAGGAGAAGTTGCACAAGCCTAAAGTGCAGCATGAGGTGCATGATGTTCCAAGCGTCGATGTTGGTGTTGTTTCAGCCATGCCTGTAGATGACAAGCCAGTTCTTGTTGGTGACAAGCCGGATGAAGCTAATCCTTTTGTTAATGAGGATGTTGCTGCATGTGCTACAGTTCCAATTTGTGTTGATGCCGGTATCTGGACCCGATGATGTTTGTGCTTATAGTGTTTTAGTGCATATGGCGCGGTGCGCGTGGGAGGAGTGGGAGGCGAGCGCGTCAGTGGAGCAGTGGGCAGCGGGATACTGAATGGATCTTAGCGAACAAGAGGGGGTGAATGGTCGCTATGCAATTTTTATCCTTTTTCAATTTTTAGTGCGGTGCGGAAGTAAAGGTGATAGCTTTGGTGATAGAGGTGATCCTAGTGTGATCCTAGGCTAGTGCAACAAGCAAAGGAACCAAATACAATAGTAAGGTTAGGGAGCGGGACAATCGGGGGGCGCGGAGACGAGGTGAGGTTTGTTTCTCGCAGTTCCTCCCACAAAAGGGACTACGTCTGCGTTGAGGAGGTGCTAGCCTCACACAAGAGGCTAGACGGCACACCACGAAGGAAGGCCTCACCTTCTTCCTCGAGAGAGCTCCACAAAGGCTCCCCTTCTCCACTAAGACACCTCGAGGCGGTGGTTCCTTCACAAGGTTGGGGCGAGCTCCACAACACTAGGAGGCTCCCAACACCCTATGGGAGACAACTCCAAGCTAGCCTCCATAGGGCACTTCCTCCAAGATCCCACTATAGGAACCCTAACTTCAAGATCCACTAAGGACTAGATGGTATTGGTGGATTCTCTCTTGGTAGATGTATAGATCGGGGCCTCCTCCACCACTCCTCCGAATTTGGGCAAGATTGATTGGGTAGGTTGGGCCTCAAGGTTTGAGCTCAGCAACAATGGAGGAGAGAGAGAGAGAAGAGACAAAAACGAGCTGGGGAAGAAGGGGCCTTTATATAGGTCCCTCCAAATCCAACCGTTATGTACAGTTTCCGCACAACCGGTACTACCGATTTGTCAAGCGGTAGTACCGCTCTAGATTCGAAATCCCCCACCGATTTAGCCACGTGGAATCACAGCGGTAGTACCGCTTGAGGTACCGCAGTGGCCTCTGTGAGTCCCTGGACCCTCGCGGTACCAAAGTGGTATGAAACCGGTGGTGCCGTAACTTGCGTTACGGTACCTAAGCGGTACCAAGGCGGTACTACTGCTCTCAAGCGGCACTACCGCTCAAGGTACCGTAGAGGTACCGTATGGCTCTCTGTGGGACTTTTCAGTGCAATCTTACAGAGCGGTACTGCAGGGCGGTACCAGTAGGGTAGCGGTACTACCGCTCCTAGTACCGGTAGTACCGGTCAGGCAGAAACTGCATTTTCCTCTTTTCCTCTCCAACCATGTCACCTCGCGCACACACACAAAACCAGAAAACCTATAAGCTACGCTTCAGTCTTCCGATCATGACGTGTTCAGCGAGGGCACCGTGCACCTGCAAATCTATCAAATACAATTTTTGCGCACGGTTAAATTCATTCAAGTGTTGTTATCAAACACACAAAACCTGGGATATAGACCTTGCTCTTTCAATCTCCCCCTTTTTGGTGTTTGATGACAACACAAGAATTTGCAATATAGCATACGATATTATGATAAGGTTCTAGATTTGCAAACGGTAGATGGAGCTCCCCCTAGATGTGTGCATATTTGGAATATGCATTTGAATACAAATGCATACATCCTAGAGAATCAACTCCCCCTAGATTCTACAAACCATGCACATATGCAACAAGGATACTTGACATGTTCATATAGCATATGCACACTATGGAGGAATCATATGGCAACACAAGGAGCTTTGGGTGGATTTGTCATACCTTTGCCTTGAGAAAACCCAAACTCCCACTAAATGCCTCCATAGAATTGGTGTAGCCAAAAATAGATAAACAACGAAGACCAATATAGGCTACCACGAATAAGTCTTAATACAAACCGGGGGGGGTCGGGAGATCCACAAATAGAGTATCAAGCATACGAATAAGTTCCGAATAACTAGGGGGGATAAGACATGATGCCAAGGCCGAAAAACCAAAATGAAGCACCAAGCCCTTGGCATCCCCATGTAAATTCCCGTCCTAATAGATCAACTTCTCCCCCTTTGGCATGGTAACACCAAAAAGGGAGAAGAAGCATACTAACGCCCCAAGGTGAATCACTCGTCATCCTCATCATCATCGTCATCGTCCTCCTCGTCGTCCTCCTCATCATCTTCGTCTTCATCACCCCCATACATGTGCTCGTCTTCCTCCTCTTCCTCAATCTCCTCGTCGTCTTGGACATGGCCCTTGCCATGAGGTGGAGAGGGGCGCACAATGCGCTCGGGAATGGACTCCTCGGAGCTAGACCAAGTGTGCTTGGACTTCCACTCGCCAGGAGGGGTGAGGTTGTTCTCGGAGCCATCGGAGACGGGGAGACCCATGTGCACCATCATCGCCTTTTGGTGTTGACGGATCTTCTTGTTGTCGCAGTGAGCTTGATACATCTTGTCTTGGAGGTCTTCCTTGAAGCAAAAGGACTTCTTGAGGCGAGCGGTGAGCTTGGCGAAGAGGCCTTTGGTCTTGACGGAGGTGGGCACAAAGTCGGAGTCATCACTATCGGCCTCCTCCTCCTCCGTGTCCTTGGGGGCCTTCTTTCCATACCTTGGGAGATCATGTTTCTTGACTAGAGGGCTCTTCTCCTTATGGATAGTGAGGGGGCGGCATTGATCTAGGAGATCTCCATGGCGAGCTTGTTCCCATTTTAGGCAAATGAGCCTCATGATGGTGCGTATTGAGGAAGCTTGCGGAGGAAGGCACACTCACGCATCTCATGCCATATGTAGTCCATGACATCCAATTGCTTGCCGCTACCCCTCATCTCATCGGTGCGCACAAGGAGGTTCACAAGAAAGCCATGCACCTCATCTTGATTGGTGTGCTTGGGGTTGGTGGTGCTGCGGTAGATGCGGTTCATGATGTTGTAGATGGGAAGGAGATGATAAGCACTTCCGCACAACATTCTCCCGGGGATGTATAGGTTGGCCATGTTCTCCTTGGCCATTGTCTTGTGTCCAAGGTGAATCCGGAAGAAGTTGATGTCAAACTTGGGAAGATCATAGCCAATGCCCCTAGCAAACTCCTTCCATGTGGCCTCCATCAAGAACTCCTTAGTCATCCACTTCATCGAGCGGAAGCCACCCCCATCTTCAAGAAACACCACGGTGGCGAAGAATTGACATATCACCTCCTTGGAGTAGTCGTGAGAGAAGGTCATCAAAGGAATAAGACCTTGCTCTTCGCATATCTCAAGAGCTTCACCAAAGTCTTTGGGGTCAGAGCGGAGCTTGTCCATGTTGATGGAGTATTGGGGGCAACAATTGAACTCCTTTGACCCATAGACATCATTGTAAATCCTTTCTTGATCGGCGTGGTAGAAGAAGTTGTTGGGGCAGAGACGAGAGTTCTTTGGCACCAAGTAGGGTTGGCCCCCGAACTTGCAAGAATTGGGCTTTCTTGAGATCTTTCATAGAAACTTGAGGACCCGAGGTGGTCCTTTGCCCCTGCTGCTGCTTCTCTCTGTCTCTTGGTGGTCCTTGTTGGCATGATCTCCTCTTGCTCTTCATCGCGATGACGACGAGAGGATGGCTTGACCTTGCCACCACGGGTCTTTGGTGCACCTGTGAACAGCAGAGGTTTGGGAGGGAATAGGGGATAAGTGCACAAGCCTAGAAATTAAAGATCAAAAGGACACTAACAAGCAACATTGGTGACTAGTCAAAGCGGTAGTACCGCAACCAGACCCGGTAGTACCGCTTGGACCGGTAGTACCTCTCGTGAACGAGCGGTACTACCGCTCGAGCTTAGCACAAACAGATCTAGGTCGAGATTCATGGCATTGATACACAAAGTTTCACATAGTGTTGCTAGCTAGTATCCCTCTACATGGAAAAGCTTTCTAGGATGATTCTCCACCAAGAACTCCAACAAACCCTAACCTATGCATCTAGGGAATCCAACAAACCCTAGAGAGAGAGGTTCGAGCTCATACCGGAGGACATGGTGGAGAAGAAGGTGGGGAAGCTTCTCCACGGAGGAGATTTGACCGGGGATGGTCGGAGGAGGAGATCGGGGCCGGTCTCCTCGGGTTCTTCGAGCTTGGAGCCGTCATTGACTAGAGGTGGGTGGGGGAAAGTGATGAATCTATTTGGATTCGTCCCCACCCGGTACCTTAAGTCAACGCCGAAAGTGGTAGTACCGCTCGTATAAGCGGTAGTGCCACTTACCGGTACCTAACTGGTACCTCGGGCGGTAGTACCGCTCCAGGACAAAATCCTGACAGTCGTCAGGACACTGAACCGGGGCGGTAGTACCGGCCTAAGGACCGGTAGTACCGGGCTCCAAGTCTCAAAAATCCTAGATTATGTTGTAGGCTTGTGCGTTTAGACTGAAATGGCTCAAGAGGTAGGTATTGGCTTAGGTTTAGATCGAGAAACTGGTAAGGTACTACTCAACCAAGCTTGCAAGGATCAACATGAAAAGCCAAGCTTGGGTGAATCTCCCACAAAGAACATGGAGAAAAAAAACAAATGAAAAAAGAAGAAGAAACCAAAAGAAAATCAAAGAAAACAAAAAGAAACAAAAAAACTCCTCAAGGAGGAGGTTAGTGGCCGAAGTTACCGTGTAAGAGTACAATAGCGTGACGTCGCGTAGATATATCTAGGACTCACTACTAAGACTCAACATGAAGCTCATTAGTCACTTATTTGACAAGTAGAGTATGTTTTGGATTTCTTTATGCATTATGGGGGAGGGATAGCTCAATAGTTTAAACCGCACTCCCCCTATGTTCATGCGTGCTTTTCATCAAGACATTAGCTAAAGAGTGGTATGTGCCCACACTTAACATGATGTCCGGATGAGAAGCACAAAGGTAGAGAAGCGAACCTATCATCGAATGGTAGAGCTTGAAGTCCACCGCTTGCCGGTCTCATTGATGGAGAGTTGACACTTTAGGTGTATTGGGGTTCTTATACCGTTGGCCCCCATCATTGACATCACCTTGTTCTTTAGATCTCCAATGACATTGCGCAAGGAATGAGACTTGAGGCGCAAATGTCTTGTAGTAGTATCTTCACGGCGAGTATTGGCCATAGGAATAGATTCTTGTGAGGCCACTTGATCTTCATCATGGTTTGGATCCCCGCCTTGACCATCATTGTTGTTGTAGGAGACATCATCATCATCATCATCATCATCATCATCATCATCATCATCAGCATCATCATCATCATCATGCATGAGAGCCGAATGACTCGGGGGTATTGGATATGATAGTATCCGGAAAGATTGTCCCCAAACCACTCGATGAAGAACTTGAAGCTTATTCTTGGTCACATGGTATTGGTTGTAGTCGATGTCAAACTTGAGGTTGTGGAAGTGGCTGGCTTGCACTTGGTTGCTCAATGGAAGAAGCTTGGCCTTGTGGTGTAGATGGCTCCACATGGGTGGAACTTGGTCCTTCCCCGGTACTCATAGAAGGTAGCTCTTGAGGTCGGCGAATGCCAACACTCATCCTTCCTACGAGGACCGGGGGAATTGCATCTCCTTTCTCACAAGAAGCACTTCGCTCCACCAAAGAATCTATATTTGGACTTGTACTCCATCATCATTGTTCGAGCGACTTCAATCAAGGTTCGATTCTTCCTTTTGGCGACCCCATTTTGTTGGGGAGTGTATGGCGAGGAGTATTGATGTTGGATTCCTTCTTCGCCGAGGAAGTCATCCAAGGTGTAGTTCTTGAACTCCGTTCCATAGTATCTCCTTATTTTGAGGATCGTGGTGTCGTACTTTCATTGAACTTGGTTGACAAACTTCATCATGGTGCGTTGGGTCTCACTCTTGTACTTGAAGAAGAATACCCAACAATGGCATGAATGGTCATCAATGATGATGATGCAATACTTCTTTCCTTCAAGACATTCATGAGACGCTGAGCGGAAGAGGTCAACATGGAGGAGCTCCAAGCGCCTTGTGGTAGATATGGTTGTCTTGGCCTCGTGAGGAGCTCCATGCATTTTTCCTTCAACACAAGCCCTACAAACACAATCTTTACAAAAGGAGACATTTTCTTTTAGTCCGAGAATGTGGCCTCTCGGAGTGTCTTGCTCCACAAGAGGACCACCATATGTTCATTATAAGAGGTATAAAGACCCAAATGTGCAAAATGATGAACGAAAAGTAAATAGTAACCAAGGGTCTCGACAAGGGTGACATTCACTAATGAAATGTCGGGTGTTACCACCACCTTGTCAAGACCCAATACCTTTGAGCTTGCTTATGTTGTCACCATAGAAACGGTAGAAAGAGATGGCTCGAGGTCGACAACAAATTCTTTGCTTCCGGTCATAAGACTTGTGACTTCAACATCAACCACCCAAATAGCACCACCGGAAGCATAGTCCTACATGGATCAAGACTTGGATATAGGAACCCATTTTTCAATGGGTCCTATCATGATGCTCCTCTTTATCTTGATCCTCCCTCTTTTCTTCTTCTTTGGATTGATAGCCACTCCTCCTTCATTGCAAGAGCCCTCATTGGCTCCGTCTCTAGCTTCAATGACTCCTTCCAAGTATTGGGCTTGGATTTGGAGTCTTTCAATTTTGACCTTCAAACGATTGACTTCATTTTCATGATCCGGGTGAGGGTGAGTGATGTCAAACACTTGAACCTCTTTCTGCTTGTTCACCCGGAAATGTTCCAACAATGCTTCTTCTTGAAGAGAACTCATTCTCAAGAGCGAGCGCTTGTGTCTTTCTAAAGTGGCAATGTCATCTTCATGGTTGCAACAAATGTGGTCCTTGCTAGCGAGATGGTACTCCCTCAAGGCTTCCTATTGCATGGAATTGATCACCATAAGGTTGGCCTTGCTTCTCTTTAAAGAGGCAATTTCTTCCTCATGGTGACAACAAGTAACCTCTTCCTTGCTCAAGCGGATCCACTCCAAAAAGGACTCATGTTGCATATCATTCAATTCCTTGAGCTTGGCCTTGTGTCTCTTTAGATCTGCAATCTCTTGTGGCACCCCCGGGATCAGGGTTAGACAAATACAAGATCTTCGTCCGACATAAGTCTAACCTTGAGCTCGAGAGACTACAGTGAGAGAATCGGTAACACAACAGTGACTCTACGACTCAAAAGAATATATTACAACTCTTAGCAGAGTAAGATCCAAATTATTACACGCAGAGGTCACTGACCCAACATTCAACAAGCAACGGAAGCAAATTATGTTATTCTAAATAACAAGATAGCAAAGGGCTTAAGAAGCCATAACATAAAGCGACGTCCCAGTCCATAAGTCTCAGGCTGCTGCCTGGGAACCCCAAACTAACCATCGATGTTAACGTAGAAACCACCTTCGGCTGCAACAACTTCATCTGAAACAAAAGCATGCAAAGCTGAGCACAGGGACTCAGCAAGACTTAGTACAACCTTTTAGCAAAGCGGGTATGCGGGCTTTCTGTAGATCTTCTTTTGCGTAAAGCCAATTTTCCTTTGTAAGACAAGAGAGAGGAGAAGCTCGACTACTCAGAACCTTTAAAAGGGGATAAGAGAGCGATATCTCTATCTCTATTTGATCATCATATTGTATCCACCAATCTTCATCATCTCGAACCACTATCCTCGGATCACCCCCTCAACACCCGGAGAAGGTATCCGTAAACACACATTGTTTGCCAAGTTTTACGATTAGGTTCATGTTCTCTATGATCTCCACCTCCGTTCCCAAGTCGTCCGTAACCGTGGACACGACTTTTCGAAAAGATTTAACCCTGCAGGGGTGCACAATTTTACCCACACGTGCCAACCGACTCTTAATGCCAATATATTAGCTGGTAGAGGGTGGTCGACCACGACCTTTACCTTGTTGTCGCCTAGACGATGAGTCACGCGCTAAGGATTGTTTCGCCGTAACGGGTTGATACGTCCATTTTGCATCACTATTTTATATCATAATTTGCTGTTATTCATTGATATATTTCATATTTAGATATGATACTTATGTTATTTCATCCATTTTGCATGTTTCATGATCATTGGAGAATTATTCACCGGAGTTAGGATTCTGCTGGAAAAAGCGCCGTCAGGACACCATATTTCTGAAGATCAACAATTGACGGCAATTATACGAAAAATCCTATTTTTCCAGAAGGCGAAGGAGCCAAAAGGAGGAGCCGAGAGGGGCCACCCCCCCATAGCCGGCGCGGGCCCGGGCAGCCGCCGCCTTGTGGGAGAGGGACCCACTCGACCGCCTCTCCTTCGCTTACTTCTTCGTCCAGCCTAATCCCGAGGTAACGGAGGGTGTGAGCCGCTCTGCGGGGCGGAGAAACACCCGAGAGAAAGAGCTCTCCGCGGGCAGGAATCCGCCGGGAAATTCCCTCCCCGATCGACGCCATCGCCATCGTCATCGAGCTGGACATCATCTCCATCATCATGACCATCATCTCCATCATCTACACCGCCATATCCACCGCTGCATCTCGTCACCGCTGTAACGATTTGGGTTGGATCTTGATTGTTTGATAGGGAAATTCTCCCGGTGTTGATTACTACTTGTTATTGATGCTATTGAGTGAAACCATTGAACCAAGGTTTATGTTCAGATTGTTATTCATCATCATATCACCTCTGATCATGTTCCATATGATGTCTCGTCTGTAGTTCGTTTAGTTCTTGAGGACATGGGTGAAGTCTAAATGTTAGTAGTGAATTATGGTTGAGTAATATTCAATGTTATGGTATTTAAGTTGTGGTGTTACTCTTCTAGTGGTGTCATGTGAACGTCGACTACATGATACTTCACCTTTATGGGCCTAGGGAGTGCATCTTGTATTCGTTTGCTAATTGTGGGGTTGCCGGAGTGACAGCAACCTAAACCCCCGTTAGTATATCGGTGGAGGAGGGATAGCAGGATCTCAGAGTTTAAGGCTGTGGTTAGATTTATCTTAATTACTTTCTTGTATTTACGGATGCTTGCAAAGGGTATAATCACAAGTATGTATTAGTCCTAGGAAGGGCGGTGCATTAGCATAGGTTCACCCACACAACACTTATCAAAACAATGAAGATTAATCAGCTGTATGAAGCGAAAGCACTAGACTAAAATCCCCGTGTGTCCTCAAGAACGTTTGGTCATTATAAGTAAACAAACCGGCCTGTCCTTTGTGCTAAAAAGTATTGGGCCACTCGCTGCAATTATTTCTCTCGCATTTTATTTACTTGTACTTTATTTATCTGCTATATCAAAACCCCCTGAAAACTTGTCTGTGAGCATTTACAGTGAATCCTTCATCGAAACTGCTTGTCAACACCTTCTGCTCCTCGTTGGGTTCGACACTCTTATTTATCAAAATTACTACGATACACCCCCTATACTTGTGGGTCATCAAGACTATTTTTTGGCGCCGTTGCCGGGGAGTGAAGCGCTATTGGTAAGTGGAATTGGTAAGGAAACTTTTACTGTACGTGCTGATTTTGTTTCTGCCTGCTGCTATAAGTCATTATGGAGAGATCCTCCCTTGAATTTCTATTTGGGAAATCTACTACTACTGCAACGGTAGTGGATGAGGCGCCAGGTGAGGAAGTAATACCATATAAAATACCTATGAAAATTATTGAACGTGTTGTGGATAACCGCTATGAAGGGGATGGAACTGTTCATCCTGGAGATCATTTACTGTTTTTACATGAATTATGCGGGTTATTCAAATGTGCAGGTATTTCAATGGATGAAGTTAGGAAGAAATTATTTGTTATGTCGCTATCTGGTAAAGCGGCGCATTGGTATAAACTGCTGAAGGATGGGCGTTCTCTTGATTGGAAGGATATTGTGCCTCTATTTTACTCTAAATTCTATCCTCCAAGTGAAATTCACAAAGACCGCAACCGTATATATAATTTTTGGCCTCATGATGGAGAGAGTATTGCCCAAGCGTGGGGAGATTGAAGTCTTTAATGCTCAAATGCCCCATTCATGAGCTTCCTGGTAATATTATTATTGATAATTTCTATGCAAGACTTTATTTTCAAGATAAAACCTTGCTGGATACTGCTTGTTCTGGATCATTCACGCGCAATAAAGAAGAGTTTAAATGGGACCTTCTTGATCGAATCCAAGAAAATACTGAAGGATGGGAGAACGACAAAGGTAGAGTGTCAGGTATAAATTATAATTATGAATGCATTGAAACTTTTATGGATACTGATGAATATCGTAATATAAGTGCTACATATGGTCTTGACTCTCAAGTTGTTGCAAATATTTATAAAGCCTTTGCCTCTCATTTTGAATTGCCTAGGAAGAATTTTGATAAGTATCATGAACCATATAAAGATAAAGTTGATTCGCCTAAAGGCAAATGTATTGAAATTAAAACTGTTGATCATGTTCTTCCTGAGGCTTATATTGAAAAAACTCCTTTCCTGCTAAAATGAAGGAGTATTATGTTATAACTAGTGTAGTTAATAAAAGTGCAAAGAAACCCATAGAACACTGAAGAACAAATAAAAGTTGAACCTGCTGTTGCAATAGTTAAAGATCTTGTGACTGAAAATGTGGAAGATGGTCATATTATTTTTTGTGAAGATGCTTCTAATATTGTTTCGCATCCTAATAAGTCTATGAAAGCCGGTGTTCCTGTGCTCTCTGTTCGAATTGGTGATCATTGCTAATATGGTTTATGCGACATTGGTGCAAGTATTAGTGCCATTCCTTATGAGCTCTACACGGAAATTATGCATGAAATTGGTTCTTGTGAACTTGAAGATATTGATGTGTTATTTGGCTAGCTAATAGAGAAACTATCTCTCCCATTGGTATTGTTCGAGATGTTGAAGTTCTATGTGGTAAGATTAAATATCCTGCTGACTTTTTGGTACTTGGTTCTGCTGCTAGTAAGTCTTGTCCTATTATTTTTGGTAGACCTTTTCTGAATACTTGTGGAGCCATTATAGATTGCAAGAAATAGAAAATTGTTACTAAATTTGCTGGTGAATCTTATGAGTTTAACTTCTCTAAATTTGCCAAAACTCCTTATAAAGCTGATTTGCCTAATGACGATTTTAGAGTTGACAGTGTGCATCTATTGCTCTTGCTCCTAGTAATCCTTTGCAGCAACATTTGGAGAATAGTGAGAGTGAAGTTTTTAGGGAAGAAAGGGATGAGCTTGATGAAATTTTCCTTCGTCAACCTATTCTTAAACATGACTTACCGGTTGAAGATTTAGGCGTAACACCACCACCAAAGGAAGATCCTGTATTTGATTTGAAACCATTACTGATAATCTTAAGTATGCTTATATTGATGATAAGAAAACATATCCTGTTATTATTAGTGCTAAGCTTTCAGATATCGAGGAAGAAAGTTATTGGAAATATTGAAGAAACACCGAGGAGCTATTGCTACACTCTTGATGATTTGAAGGGGATTTCTCCCGCTATTTGCCAACATGCTATTAATATAGAAGATGGTGCAAAACCTGTTGTTGAACATCAGCGTCGTCTAATTCCCAAGATGAAGGATGTGGTAAGAAATGAGGTATTAAAACTTCTTGAAGCAGGTATTATATATCCTATTGCTGATAGTAGATGGGTTAGTCTGTGCATTGTGTTCCTAAGAAAGGAGGATTGTTGTGCCCAATGATAATGATGAGCTTATTCCTCAAAGAGTAGTTGTAGGGTATAGAATGTGCATTGATTTCAAAAGTTAATAAAGTTACTAAGAAAGATCATTACCCTTTACCTTTTATTGATCAAATGTTAGAAAGGTTGTCTAAAAATACTCATTTTTGTTTTCTTGATGGATATTGGGTTTCACAAATTGCTGTTATAGCTAAAGATCAAGAGAAAACCACTTTCACTTGTCCCTATGGAACTTATGCTTATAGCGTATGCCTTTTGGTTTATGTAATGCTCATGCTACTTTTCAAAGATGCATGTATGCTATTTTTCATGGCTTTTGTGAAAAGATTGTTGAGGTATTCATGGATGATTTTTCTGTCTATGGGAATTCTTTTGATAATTGCTTGCGAAACCTTGATAAAGTTTTGCAGAGATGTGAAGAAACTAACCTTGTTCTTAATTGAGAAATGCCACTTTATGGTTAATGAAGGAATTGTATTGGGACATAAAATTTCCGAAAGAGGTATTGAAGTTGATAGAGCTAAAGTTGAAGCAATTGAGAAGATGCCCTATCCTAGGGATGTTAAAGGTATTCGTAGTATTCTTGGTCATGCTTGGTTTTTATAGAAGGTTTATTAAAGATTTCTCTAAAATTTCAAAGCCTCTTACTAATCTTCTTCAAAAAGATGTACCTTTCGTTTTTGATGATGATTGTAAGGAAGCCTTTGAAACTCTAAAGAAAGCCTTAACAACTGCTCCTATAGTTGAACCTCCTGATTGGAATTTGCCTTTTGAAATTATGTGTGATGCTAGTGATTTTGCTGTAGGTGTTGTCCTTGGATAGCGAGTAGATAAAAAATTAAATGTTATTCATTATGCTAGTAAAACTCTAGATGCTGCTCAAAGAAATTATGCTACAACTAAAAAAGAGTTATTAGCCGTAGTTTTTGCATGTGACAAGTTTAGACCCTATATTGTTGATTCAAAAGTCACAATTCATACTGATCATGCTGCAATTAGGTACCTTATGGAAAAGAAAGATGCTAAGCCAAGGCTTATTAGATGGGTTCTTCTTTTGCAAGAATTTGATTTACATATTGTAGATAGGAAAGGTGTTGATAATCCTGTTGCTGATAATTTGTCTAGATTGGAAAATATTACTTATGATCCTGTTCCTGTTAATGATAGTTTTCCAAATGAACAATTGGCTGCAATAAAGGTGAGCTCGCGAGAGAGCCCTTGGTATGCTGATTATGCTAACTTTATTGTTTCGAAGTACTTGCCTCCAACCTTTTCAGCTCAGCAGAGGAGGAAATTCTTTTATGATTTAAGGCATTATTTTTGGGATGACCACTTATATAAAGAAGGAGTGGATGGTATTATGCGAAGATGTGTCCCAGAATATGAACAACAAGAGATATTGAGTAAATGACATGGTAGTGTTTATGGAGGACATCACGCTGGATAGAACCGCAAAAGGTTCTACAATCAGGTTTTTATTGGCCAACACTTTTCAAGGATGCAAGGAAGTTTATCTTATCTTGTGATGAATGTCAAAGAGTTGGTAATATCTCTAGACGCAATGAAATGCCTATGAATTATACTCTTGTTATTGAACCATTTGATTGTTGGGGATTCGACTTCATGGGTCCTTTCCCTTCTTGAAGGTAACACTCATATACTTTGTTGTTGATTATGTTACTAAATGGGTAGAAGCTATACCTACAAAAAGTGCTGATGGTGAGACCTCTATAAAAATGCTTGTAGATGTTATATTTCCTAGATTTGGAGTACCTAGATATATTATGACTGATGGAGGTTCTCATTTTATTCATGGTGGTTTTAGAAAAACTCTTGCCAAATATGGTATTAATCATAGAATTGCTTCAGCTTATCATCCTCAAACTAGTGGGCAAGTAGAATTATCAAATAGAGAAATTAAAGCTATTTTGGGAAAGACTGTTAATAAATCTAGAAAGAATTGGGCTAGTAAGTTAAAGGAAGCATTGTGGGCTTATAGAACTCCTTATAAAAATCCTATGGGAATGTCTCCTTATAAAATGGTTTATGGAAAAGCTTGTCATTTACCTTTAGAACTAGAGCATAAAGCTTATTGGGCTGTAAGAGAACTTAATAAAGATTTTAAACTTGCCGGTAAGAAGAGGTTGCTACAATTGAGTTCTTTAGATGAATGGAGAAGTGAAGCTTATGAAAATGCTAAACTTTTTAAGGAGAAAGTTAAGAAGTGGCATGATAGAAGAATTATTAAAAGAGAATTTAATGTTGGAGATAAAGTCCTATTGTATCGGTCTCGTCTCAGATTTTTGCAGGGAAATTACTCTCAAAATGGGAAGGACCATATGTTATTGAGGAGGTATATCGTTCAGGAGCAATAAAAATTATCTCTTTGGAAGGTAACGCCACACAAGTAGTGAATGGACAAAGACTCAAGCATTATATTTCTGGAGATTCTTATAATGAAGATATTGATGTTATTCAAGTGATAACTCCGGAAGCTTTCATCAAAGATCAAATTGACAGTTCTGATCGACTTTGAATAGTACGTTTTAGTAATAAAATGTCCGCGTTTAGCTTTCGAACAATATTTCTGCTGTTTTTGGAAAATATAAAATTACGAGATCGAAACGAAGTGGAGGAGACGCACGAGGGCCTGTCACCATAGGCCGGCGCGGCCCCCACCCTGGCCGCGCCGCCTATGGGGACAGCCCCTCGGCGTCCCGTTTCCACTCGTTTTCGTCCTGGAACCTTCCTTTTGTCGTAAAAATATTTGCTATATAATCCCCGGATCTCCAGAGGTCCGTATATCGTTTTCTCGTCGTGTTTTGTTTCGAGCTGTTTCTGCCAGATCTGTTTTTGATCTAGAAGCACTATGGTCTCCAACAACAAAGACAAGGAGCCTTGGGAGGAAGAGATGGATGAAAGGATCAATAAGGAGAAGAAGAAGATAGCATCAGCAAAAGGAGAGTGGGAAACTATGGAGAGTAAGCCAATCTTGGTGGGATCGGTTAACACTGGGCGTTCTTTTTCTCATAACTTGCAGGGACTTCTTCCGCCTGCTCTTAGCCTCGACTCTTTCCCTTGTGTGGAGGAAGCAATACGGGTTACCGATGAGTTTTGTGATCAATATCGTGCTCTAAGAAGGGAAGTGGAGATACTTCAGGAGGAGAACCAGCGACTTCGCAGAATGCTGGAATATTACTCGATTCCCATCACAAGGCCGCCACCGCCACATTCGGATAACAATGAATCTCTTCAAGTTTTAGTGCAGCCAAACTGAGAAGCTGGTGAAGGAGATCCTTAAGAAGCGCGAGAAGAATCCATCACCATCACCACCGAAGGAGTAATTCATCATCGGTATTGCATCCCCTTGGTTTGTTCCATGCTTGGGGAGTGCCGCGGTATCACATCATCACTATCTTTATCTTTTACTATCAAGTAGTGTCATATCATGAGTAGGGAAGTTATTATATAGAATAGTTTGTAGTGTGGAAGTATCTCTCTCTTAGTTGGTTATCTATGTATCCGTTGGTGTGAGTTATCGTTATGGAATATTAATGAGAAGTCTTATCATTTACTTTTGCACACCTTATTTTAGTTTGCAATTTCTTTTATATGATTACTCTTGACATTAGTATTGATATCACTTTGGGAGCATCAAGTAAATCTATTTGGTTTTGGCAAACTTAGCATTGGTCAATAGCAACAACACCTTGATGTTTAAATAGAAAAGGGAAATACATGTAGATATATTACTCTATTATCTTTATGCTAATGAGTTTAGTATTCTGAAGTTAAAATTGCTTGTGCTTACGAGAAAGATGCATGATTGTTTCTATCACATGTATATTTGTTTGTTTCCCTCAACCTTTATGCTTGCTATCAAACCTTGCTAGCCAAAGACCTGTATTGAGAGGGAATGCTTCTCATACATCCATAACCATAGACCAAACCCATGCCATTTGTGTCCACCATAACTACCTACTATGTGGTATTTTGCGCCACTCCAAGTAAATACTTCATGTGCTACCTTTAAATAATTCAAAATATATTACTCCTTATTTGTGTCAATGTTTTATAGCTCATGAGGAAGTATGTGGTGTTTTATCTTTCAATCTTGTTGGGCGGACTTTCACCAATGGACTAGCGGCACATCCGCTTATCCAATAATTTTGCAATAAGAGCTGGCACGGGGTTCCCAGCCCCAATTAATAACTTTCATTAATAATTCTCTTCACATGTTTTGCCCTGATTTATCAGTAAGCAACTTAATTTTGCAATAGACACTCCTCCATGGTTTGAGAAATGTTGGAAGGCACCCGAGGTTTCGGTTAGCCATGGCTTGTGAAAGCAAAGGTTGGAGTGTCATCCATAATAAAACTAAAATACATGTGTAAACAAAGAGAAGGGGATGATCTACCTTGCTGGTAGAGATAACGTCCTCCATGGGAGCCGCTCTTGGAAGGTCTGTTTGGCAAGGGGCTAGAGTACCCACTACCATTCGTTGACAACAACAAACACCGCTCAAAATCTTACTTTTATGCTCTTTATATGATTTCAAAACTTGAAAAAGCTCTAGCACATGATTTAATCCCTGCTTCCCTCTGCGAAGGGCCTATCTTTTACTTTTATGTTGAGTCAGTAAACCTATTTCCCTCTATCTTAAGCAAGCAATTGAGTTGTTGTGAACCAACCATTTATACTATGATTTAGTTAATCATGTCTTTTATGCTTTCTTGTTTAGTACAAATTTTATCTGAATGAATATGACTTTGAAAGCTATCAATGATTATGAGGAGGTTGTTATGATTGAGGATGAAAGCCCACTATATAAATTCTAATATGAAAGCTTTGCTTAGAAGATAAGTGCAATCCGTTAGTAGTTCTCTGACCAAGAACAAAGTTTGCCATAACCAATCATGATTTCCTATGCACCTCTATTTGTGATTTCTCTTTACTTATTTCAAGATGAGTTATATGAAGAGAATGTTTACTAGAATATCTTGTGTGAATCAATATGATGCTTCTTGTTCGTATTTTATTTATCGACTCTTCACTCCATAAACATGTGGTCTTGTTTATTGAGCTCAGTTTACAAGCGAGGTCTAAGCTTGGGGGGAGTTGATACAGTCCATTTTGCATCACTATTTTATATCATAATTTGCTGTTATTCATTGATATATTTCATATTTAGATATGATACTTATGTTATTTCATCCATTTTGCATGTTTCATGATCATTGGAGAATTATTCACCGGAGTCAGGATTCTGCTGGAAAAAGCACCGTCGGAACACCATATTTCTGAAGATCAACAATTGACGGCAATTATACGAAAAATCCTAATTTTCCAGACGAAGGGAGCCAAAAGGAGGCCGAGAGGGGCCACCATGGGCCCCATAGGCCGGCGCGGGCCTGGCGCGCCGCCTTGGGGAGGGGCCCACAGCCCCTCTGGCCGCCTCTCCTTCGCGTACTTCTTCGTCCGAAAACCTAAGCCCCGGGGGTAACGGAGGGTGTGAGCCGCTCTGCGGGCGGAGAAACACGAGAGAAAGAGCTCTCCGGCGGGCAGGAATCCGCCGGAAATTCCCCTCCGGAGGAAATCGACGCCATCGCCATCGTCATCGAGCTGGACATCATCTCCATCATCATCACCATCATCTCCATCATCTACACCGCCATCTCCACCGCTGCATCTCGTCACCGCTGTAACGATTTGGGTTGGATCTTGATTGTTTGATAGGGGAAACTCTCCCGGTGTTGATTACTACTTGTTATTGATGCTATTGAGTGAAACCATTGAACCAAGGTTTATGTTCAGATTGTTATTCATCATCATATCACCTCTGATCATGTTCCATATGATGTCTCGTGAGTAGTTCGTTTAGTTCTTGAGGACATGGTGTTATCATCAGATTTTGGCCAAATCAGGAGATGGGCCGTAAGTGAAGATGGGCTTGAAAGATATACACGTGAAGCGTCTTTGAAGCGGCCTTGCGCAAGGAGTTTGGGCTATATTGCCCATGTATCTGTAAATATAGTAGATCATATCTTAGTTTAGAATTGAAAGATAGAGTTTAACCCGTGCACGGTTAGGTGCACGTCCAAATTAGAAAGTCCCTTGGACTATAAATATGTATCTAGGGTTATCGGAAAAGGAGGACAATCACGTTCACAACAAACACAAATCAGGCGCATCGCCACCCCTTTCTTTCGAGGGTTTCTTCCGGGTAAGCATCATGCTGCCTAGATCGCATCTTGCGATCTAGGCAGTACGCGTTTATTCGTTACCTTGTGTTGCTCGTGCTGAAGCGTTGTTGATGACGAGTAGCACTACTTATCATAGATGTTTTGGGGCTTGCATAGATGCTTTTCTTATGCATATCTGCTTAGCTATGCCGTCCCTCGATATCTAGCTGCCCTTACACCTATCCAGGTGTAAGGGCAGCGCCTTGCTTGTTCATTGTTTAGTAGATCCGATCCGTTATAGTTGCTCCTTGATTCCTCAAGGATTGGTTTAATATCTGTATGGTTAGGCCTTGCAAACGGGTTGAACGATCCGGTAGTGCGTTAGGTATGGTTTGTTAGTCCTAAGAGGGATGTTCCGGGAATTAACTTAATGTTGGTTTTTAGGCCTCTTTTAGGGTTAGCTTTCCATTATCTTTCGTGTCTATTAGGCTCAACTACGCGTAGGATGTTCCGATCATACGGTGAAAACCCTAAACTGTCGTAGATTGGTTTAACTTTATTTTGATCAAGCAGGAGCCCCATGTCATCGTTAACCCGACGGAAACCATGGGGCGATCGGCTCTTTGAGCCGATCCACCGGGCAACCACGAGCCGATCGGGCTCGTATTTAATGTTTACGTATCGCCATGCAGGAAACTAATCGAAGCAATCCAACACCTTCTGACCAGGTATAGGTCAGGTGGCATTGCAACCGCTAGGACGTGTGCCGGAACATTTGCGGGACGACGTCGAGGGACCAGGGCCCCTGCAGTCTTGGAAGCCTCCCGGCTCTTCGTGTTGCTTAACCACTGCTCGCCGGTGGGTTTTGGCATGCAACACATTCTGGCACGCCCGGTGGGACAATCGGGACAATCTTCCGCAGCAACCACGTCAACATCTACATCTGAGATGGCGGAAGAACCGATCAAGTACGAAGATCTGCCTGCTGAGCATAAGAAGAAATATGATGATCTCAAGGCCATCTTGGAAGCCGATCTCATCGGCGCTTTTGAGAAGACCCGTTCGCACGGCATCAAGTTCAAAGGGTTCCAACCCGAAGGCGCGTTAGAGGGACTAGATCTATCTCTCCCTTCGGACGAACGTACCAGAGCCCTGCGACGAAGTTAACTATGTTGTGGCTCACTCTCTTCATCGGCATGAGAGCCTGGTGAACACTTTGGAGCGTGTTGCGCTCAATGTGGTGCAAGAAATCATGAAGCATAAGTACTCTCCGTCAGGTCCTGCTCTAGGAACTCACCAGGGGGAGATACCGCTCTATACTATAGGCCACCACTGCAATACACGATGGCAGCTCCACGAACAGGGTTCACCGGCGTACGTCGTCTACAAGGTTGGAGGTGATCCTGGCGATTACCAATTTGTATGAGCCACCCAAGGAGATTCCGCATGGATACGTGTGCACATACGTGCCGGACTGCAACAACGGGATAAGCCGAGGTTACAGCGGGAGGGACTGCCACGGCGGGAAGGGTTGCTGGGATAGGAGTAGTTCTTTGGAGCGAGGAGGAATTCTGGAGCGAATCTTTGAGAAACAGGCGTGGCTAGCTAAATATGCCACGGGACAAGTCATGAACGCTCAACCTCTGCAGCTCCTACGGTGGATGAGATCACCGCAATCTTGAGAGATCAGTTCGGCATCCTGCCGAAGAAGAGAATGATCGGCTACTCCAAGCCGTATCCCAACGAGTATGACCTAATTCCACTACCGCCTAAGTATCGGCTCCCTGACTTCACAAAATTCAGTGGATCAGAAGGATCTAGCTCAATTGAGCACGTGAGCCGATATTTGGCACAGTTGGGTATGGTCTCAGCTTCAGACGAGCTACGTGTGAGGTTCTTTTCACAATCTCTCACGGGTCCGGCCTTTGGGTGGTACACCTCGTTGCCACCGGATTCGGTTCGAACGTGGAAGCAGCTGGAGGAACAATTTCACATACAATATCATTCGGCAGCTACGGAAGCTGGCATTGCCGATCTGACCCAGGTTCGGCAAAGGCGAGGAGAGACGGTGTCTGAATACATCCAGCGTTTCAGGACTGTCAGAACCGATGTTATTCGGTCCGTTTATCTGAGAAGGAAGCAGTCGAGCTGGCGATAGCAGGCCTGTCAGCGCCGCTCAGAGATGTGACCTTCCAAGCTGAATACAATTCACTGGCGCATATGGTTCAGAAGTTGACATCGTATGAACAGCGCCATCAGAGTGTACCAGGACAAGTTCAAGCGCGTCGCCCTGATCGAGACGGACGAAGATGAAGATTCTGCAGGAGATCAGGAGGTCGCTGTAGCTGAGTGGACTCGGGGGGCAAAACCCGTGTCCTGCAAGTGGGTGAAACAACCAGGGCCAGCAAAAGGGTTTGACTTTGACTTAAGCAAAACGGAGCAAATTTTTGATTTGCTGCTGAAAGAAAAACAGCTGAAGTTACCCGAAGGCCACAAAATCCCCACGTTACAAGAGATGAACGGCAGGCCATACTGCAAATGGCATCACACGTTCACTCATGCCACCAATGACTGCAAAGTCTTGCGCGGACAGATTCAAATGGCGATAGAACAAGGCCGATTACTCTTCGGACAGTTTGCCATGAGAGTTGATACGAATCCGTTTCCTGACGTCAACATGGTAGATCTCAGTCACTGCATAAGACGCGAGCCAGGTTTCTCGTTTGATATCAACATGGCAGGGTTCGCAGATCACCATAGCAAGGACAAGCCAGAGAGCAGTCACTCCCGTGGCAAAGATGAAAAGGAGGCCGATCCACGCGACCGGCCCCAGCATGATGACAGACGGTATTTGACTGAGGAAGAGGTGAGAAGCGTGCGGTATCAACGACCACTTTCCGCGCACCTCCTTAACAAATATGAGCAGCAGTATGACCGACGTCGGCGCTACGACGTAGATGATGAGAGAGATCGTCGGTCTAATGCAGTTGACAGGAAATACCGTCGCAATGAAGGGTATGAGCGTCACGCTAGAGGGAGGTCAAGGGAGCAAGAGGACGTGGATAGGCATTGGAACTGTCCTTTCTTCAAACACTGCTGGGACTCAGGAATGAGCCGATTGCCTACAATCGAGAACTGCCCAGAATGTAGACAGAAGAGGAAGGGAACAAATGAAGTTTCAGTGTTCAAGCGTCTAGGACCGCTCCCACCTCAGAAAAAACGAGCTGAGTCATCCCAAGATGAAGACTTCGAGGAGTCAGAGGAAGAAGATAGATATCACCGGCCAAGGTGGTGCCCTGATGGACTCAGCCACTCCCAAAAGCGCAGAGTGCAACGGCTACGAAACTTGGAGGAAGCCGAGGCGCAGTACCTGTACACGTTGAGGAAAGCACGGCCGATCTGCCGTGAAAATTCAGCAAACTTGGAGATGGAGGCTCGCCCACCAAAGAAAGTGTGGCGACCCAAGCAGACAAAAGCCGATGCAGAGGCATCGGCTGATACAAACATGGTGTTCATTCTCCCGTCAGAGTTTTGTGCTCCAAGAGACGAGGAAGTGTCGGTGGCACAGTTTGATTGTGGCCCACGGCCAGTCATCTTTGAAAAGCCACGAGAGAGGAGCTACAGGCATCTGAAAGCCCTATACTTAAAAGGTTATATCAATGGGCAGCCTATCAGCAAGATGCTGGTTGACACGGGAGCGCGGTCAACATAATGCCGTACTCCATGTTGCGACGTTTGGGACGATCCAATGACGATCTGATCAAGACCAACGTCACGTTAAGCGATTTCAATGGCCAAGCGTCAGAAGCCAAGGGTGTTCTGAACGTAGACTTAACTGTCGGCCGAAAGACCATCCCTACGTCGTTCTTCATCGTCGACAACAAGAGCACTTATGCTGTCCTGCTAGGAAGGGATTGGATCCACGCTAACTGTTGCATTCCATCCACAATGCATCAGTGCATCATACAATGGGATGGAGATGAAGTGGAGGTTGTTCATGCAGATGACTCGATCGAGATCTCTTTGGCTGGCATGACAATTTGGGATGTTGACGATCAAGAGCCGCTCTCTGGAATCAATCTGGACGGCTGTGAGCGCATCGAAGCTTCAAAAAATAGGGTGAGGCTGGTCTTATCCACTGGCCTGACAGAGTAGCAAGATACGAGTCTATGGACGTACGTGGCAAGGCCGATCCCTGCGATCGGCCCCAAAAAATAAAAAGCAAGGATCTCAGCACGCCACGTAGCTATAGCAGAGAACCAAGAAGTTGTGAACCCTCATTAAACATTGCAATGGAAAAGGAGGCCGATTCTAGCAATCGGCCAAAATTAACCTCAACATGCCTTCTGCCTGTGTTCACCATTGATTTGGCAGGCGATGGAAAGCTGGGGTATGGGTTTACATCAGCTGATGAATTAGAAGAGATTGACATTGGTCCTGGGGATAAGCCACGACCAACATTTATCAGCAAATAGTCGGATCAACAACTGCAAGGGAAGCCGGTTCCAGCAATCGGCTAAAATTATTCTCACCATACGTGTTAACTGCTGTGCTATTTAGCATGGTGAGTTGTGAGACAGGCTTGTAGTTGGCTGGAAAGCCGATATCTTCAATTACTTGAAGGATTCGGCTCGGGGGGCATACACACGGAGAAGGTACAAGGCCACGAAGTATGTACCCAGGAGGAGCCGATTCATGAAATCGATCGGCTAATAAAAAATCGAAATCGTCTTAAGAATGAAAAGCCGATGCTCAGCCATCGTCTTTAGAATTATAGAGTTTAAGCTGCCACTTGATCAGGCCTCACTGAAGGAAAATTTCTAAGGCACAGAGTACACCCGGTGCGGACGTGATCCACTTGCGATCGGCCGCGTCATCATCATCCTTGACACGAAGGCAGGCAACGTCCGGCGGCTAGAGCTTCAACTGCAGCGTCAACTGGGACGTGGGGCTGTATTTCTTCAAGGATGTTCCTCACCTCCTCGGAGTTTTCGACCAACGTCTCAATGGATTGAAGGCTTTGAGGCGTTGGGGTTGGTGAGCCGATCTGAACAGCAAAGCACAAGAATTGAGCCAGGAGGAGTTGGAGAGCCATTACATGTGAAGCTTCTTGGTTCAAGAAAGGGGTTTGCTGATCCTTCCGAGCCCTCTTGGTGCATCGACTCCTTGTGCGTAAGCTTTCCTGTCCTGTTTTGATGGGAGTTGGAGGCTGACCTTTTCTTGGAAGCCGATGGTGGCACATCTGGCTGGTTTTACGTGGTGGTGTCCCCAGAGGTGCCCAAGCTGGAGCCTCGTCGGCTGGATTGCATGTCCTCGCTGATATTATCTTCGGTAGAGGTCTACAAGAGCAGGATTACTGGACTTAATAGGCTACTAAAGCCTAGAGGGGTGTTTGCCCTTCAAAGTTTTCCTGGCAGCCACCTTTTTCACTACTATTCTCGCCTTGACTGAGGCTCGAGGGGCAGCTGGCCCTGGAGGTTCTTTGCTCTTGGGAGCCGATTTTGTTGGAATCGGCTGGCTCTGCATCACAACCTTTTTGAAAGGTGGTGAGTCGTTGCAGAAGGGAACCACCGGAGCTGGTGGGAGGAGTTTGAAGAGGGAGCCATCATCATTGATAGGCTCTGGGCCAGCTTGTTGCTGCGAAGAAACAGAGCATCACAAGGAAAGTTGTGGGCAAATGGTACCTGTTCTGCAGAAGTATCAGCTTCAACATCAAGGGTTTCAGTAACGGTCCTAAAAGTTCTCTTGAAGGCATGAATTCAGGAGTTTTGCCGTTAAGTCGAACATTACGCTCAGGTGTTTTGGAGTCCAAAATCTGGAATTCGCGCGGCTGCGGGTTGGACCTGTTCGATTGGAAATTTGGGGTCTGAATTGAAGCAAGGGTTGCAGGTTACCGTTTGAGGAGATAACTGAATTGACCTTTCTTGCAAAGGACTGATGCGTTGCCATCGGCTCATTGAGCATCGACCAAGTTGACAATCGGCAAAATCAGTTGAGGGGAAATCGGCTAAATCAAAATCGGCAAAATCAAAGGAAGTTCTTCATGGCAAAGGGAGTTCTTCATTAATAATGGGATTTCTTACATAAGAGCTGATTGCCCTCAAAAGGAAGAACTAGGGATACATTGCCCCATCTACTACTACGGATCCTATGCTAAAGATCCTATCTACGGGCCGTCGCTACCCTCGTCATCGCAGTGTTGCCGCCCGGCGCTACTCTGGCGGGCTCGTCGTCGGCTGCCGCCGCGGCGCCGGCGGGGCCTCGTTGTCCTCGTCCTCTCGTCGGCGTCGTCGTCGTCGGCTGTCGAAGTCGTTGAGGCCAAGGGCAGAACGCTTGGCCGGTGGCTCGTCGGAGGTGTGTCCTCCTCCTCCTCTTTCTCCTCCTCCTCTCGGAGGTGGAAATCGCCCGGGAGAAGCGATCGTCATCGATCTCCTCCTCAATTCCGTCGGCGAAACGGAGGTCACTCTCCCAGTCGGTAGGACTTGTCGTCCTCAGACCAGACGGAGAAGTCGTGGCTGGACTCGTCCCCGTCTTCTATGGCGCGGCGAATGTAGGCCTCGTGGGCCTCCATCGGGTCCCACTCCGGCGTCGGCTCCCGGAGGGGGGAGGATTGGACGGAAAGACCCGACGAAGAAGAGGAGGAAGAAGAGGAAGACATGGTGGCAGAGGAGGGCTTTTGGAGTGCTAATGACGAAGAAGGGAACTGCAAGATGTGGCTAAATAAAAGGGGATATAGTGGAGATTTAATGCTTAAGCAGTTTTCGAGGATGTGGTGCCAAAACTGTCAAATCGTGCAGGGAAGTTGAGAAGGCAAGGCGTCATGATGAAGAATACTGCGACGGTTCTGCTCTGCCACGACATGACCCTTCGAAAGGGAAAAGGAGTGGTTTTGAAATTATCATTGCCAAAACCAGGGGGCATGTGTTATCACCAGATTTTGGCCAAATCAGGAGATGGGCCGTAAGTGAAGATGGGCTTGAAAGATATACACGTGAAGCGTCTTTGAAGCGGCCTTGCGCAAGGAGTTTGGGCTAGATTGCCCATGTATCTGTAAATATAGTAGATCATATCTTAGTTTAGAATTAAAAGATAGAGTTTAACCCGTGCACGGTTAGGTGCACGTCCAAATTAGAAAGTCCCTTGGACTATAAATATGTATCTAGGATTATCGGAAAAGGAGGACAATCACGTTCACAACAAACACAAATCAGGCGCATCGCCACCCCTTTCTTTCGAGGGTTTCTTCCGGATAAGCATCATGCTGCCTAGATCGCATTATTCGTTACCTTGTGCTGCTCGTGCTGAAGCGTTGTTGATGGCGAGTAGCACTACTTATCATAGATGTTTTGGGGCTTGCATAGATGCTTTTCTTATGCATATCTGCTTAGCTATGCCGTCCCTCGATATCTAGCTGCCCTTACACCTATCCAGGTGTAAGGGCAGCGCCTTGCTTGTTCATTGTTTAGTAGATCCGATCCGTTATAGTTGCTCCTTCATTCCTTAAGGATTGGTTTAATATCTGTATGGTTAGGCCTTGCAAACGGGTTGAACGATCCGGTAGTGCGTTAGGTATGGTTTGTTAGTCCTAAGAGGGATGTTCCCGGAATTAACTTAATGTTGGTTTTTAGGCCTCTTTTAGGGTTAGCTTTCCATTATCTTTCGTGTCTATTAGGCTCAACTACGCGTAGGATGTTCCGATCATACGGTGAAAACCCTAAGCGTCGTAGATTGGTTTAACTTTATTTTGATCAAGCATGAGCCCCATGTCATCGTTAACCCGACGCAAACCATGGGCGATCGGCTCTTTGAGCCGATCCACAGGCAACCTGAGAGCCGATCGGGCTCGTATTTAATGTTACGTGTCTGCCATGCGGAAACTAATCGAAGCAATCCAACACCTTCCGACCAGGTATAGGTCAGGTGGCATGCCTGCAACCGCTAGGACGTGTGCCGGAACATTTGCGGGACGACGTCGAGGGACCGGGCCCCTGCAGATCTTGGAAGCCTCCGGCTCTTCGTGTTGCTTAACCACGCTGCCGGTGGGTTTTGGAGCAACACATGGGTGAAGTCTAAATGTTAGTAGTGAATTATGGTTGAGTAATATTCAATGTTATGATATTTAAGTTGTGGTGTTACTCTTCTAGTGGTGTCATGTGAACGTCGACTACATGATACTTCACCTTTATGGGCTAAGGGAGTGCATCTTGTATTCGTTTGCTAATTGTGGGGTTGCCGGAGTGACAGCAACCTAAACCCCCGTTAGTATATCGGTGCGGGAGGGATAACAGGATCTCAGAGTTTAAGGCTGTGGTTAGATTTATCTTAATTACTTTCTTGTATTTGCGGATGCTTGCAAGGGGTATAATCACAAGTATGTATTAGTCCTAGGAAGGGCGGTGCATTAGCATAGGTTCACCCACACAACACTTATCAAAACAATGAAGATTAATCAGCTGTATGAAGCGAAAGCACTAGACTAAAATCCCCGTGTGTCCTCAAAAATGTTTGGTCATTATAAGTAAACAAACCGGCTTGTCCTTTGTGCTAAAAGGATTGGGCCACTCGCTGCAATTATTTCTCTCGCATTTTTATTTACTTGTACTTTATTTATCTGCTATATCAAAACCCCCTGAAAACTTGTCTGTGAGCATTTACAGTGAATCCTTCATCGAAACTGCTTGTCAACACCTTCTGCTCCTCGTTGGGTTCGACACTCTTATTTATCGATAGTACTACGATACACCCCCTATACTTGTGGGTCATCACGGGTCAAGTCCCGAAGTCGGTCCTTAACGATGTGAGGCGAGGTGGGTTTCCCCAGGGGCCGCAACCCCCAGCCACCACGGCCACGCTTACCTACCTGTTATGTACCTTTTCCCCCAAGCAAAATGCAATGCATATGTCCAGGTAAAGCGCAAACTATGTGACTCATGGAATTGACTAGGCAAGTTAGTGAGTCGAGAGGGTACCATAATAGGGCCTCGTGTGGTTGTACGCTCGGTCTTGGTTCAAGAGGCGAGAACTCGGTTCCTAGGGTCGGCAGAAACGAAACAACCCACCACATCCCAATGTGGCCTCTCGTCTGAGCCTTTAATCATTTTAACAACATCTCTACACTTACCACGTCAACCTGTCATGCTAGATTCATTTCATTGTAAGGCTCCAGTCCGAAGACTGGAGTAGTAGCGTAACAAACTAAGCATGGCTAAGCATAAAGAGATAAAGGCTCTCGCGACGCACACATGCCAAACCTAGTTATGCTAGGAGCAGTGGATCAGGGATTTGAGGCTACAAGGGTAGAACATGCAACAGATAGGATAACTCTATCTATCGATAAAAGACAGTTGAATCGCATGCAATATGAAGTAACCAGAATGAAAGCATTTGTAAAACTTATATGAACCAGGCTAGGGCTTGCCTTGTCCCTCAGCTGACGAGTACGGTTCTTCGGTGGTGTTGACGTCGGACTCCGGCTCAGATCCTATTCGCGAAGAACCAAACACCGGAAAGGGAAATAAACATTCAAGACATGGCATAATGCAATGCGCATACAATATGAATGATATGTCATATTAAAGGAATTGATTAAACCCTAGGTGCATCATCAGATTAAAGGGGTTCCGGCATCGGACCCCGACATATGAGAGGGGTTTATTAGGGTTTCACTAATTATGCAATTTTAATTGTTGCAATGATGTATGAATTACACCTAAACATGTAGGGTTCATTTTTCTGATCATTTTGGTATATAATACATATAGGAAGCATGCCCGTTCGTTGCACCGGGATGAAAAAATTGATGAATACAATAAAACTCAAAATCAAGCACCCGTTGATGCGGATAAAAATATGTGTGATCTTCAACTACATACTGTAATAATATTTACCCCATCATTGCTTTATTATTTTTTGTGCATGATCCATCTTTTATTTTGGTTCCATTGCCACCATACGTTCACTTATACGTTCCCCCATAGGCTTCACATGGGCTAATTTTTGTTGTGTTGCGAGTATGGTATCTTTCTCCATCTAGTAGTGAGATATGGTGGTGGATGTATGTGTAGTAGCAGTTTAGTTTGTGCATCTCGTGAAAGAAAGATGCAAGTTCGCCGATTGTGCGGTGGATAGAGGTGCGGCCTCCTGTTGGGCTCACTCCGACCGGGTTCCATTGCCGTCGCTATTTCACTGATCAGGCACGCACGATCGAAAACTGGCTGCTGTAACGTGACATGGCCCTTAGTTCAGTTGTTCGAGTGCGAATATGTGGTCGGCCTCTACCATCTCTCTTTTTCAGTCTATCATCGGGTCCATTGACATACGGCGCGAAGTCCAAATCTCGGTTCATGGCAACACAATTATACCAATCTAGTTTAGCTCACAATCCCACATAGTTACCTACAGCCAATTATCAGATTGGATGTATCAGCCGCATAAAAGATCTGTGACTCAGACTACGTGCAGGTGTATATAAACTGGCCAGGCTCGTTGTGACAGGGCGAGGTGAGACTATTCAAACAAAAAGCCAATAGTTAATTCGGGAACGTAGCAATAGTTCAGATTGATCCTCCCCGGCCTTGGCACTGTACCGAAGTCATGAGCTCGTTTCTCCTATGTGTGCAGCTCCCGGTCCTTTGACGGTAGTACCTTGTTTTTAAAACAGAAGGCCGTAGCCCAACCTTAAATTAATAAGGCCATTGCCGGCAAGATGTTACATGGTGCTGAGAAACAGCTAACAGGAGACGAAAAACAACAAGCATACAAGAATGAAAAGAAACACAGCTTGAGCTTCGTGTCCGTTGTCCGGCCTTGCGATCCGTCTGAAGAGGCGCCGAAGCTGGTGAAGAGGACCGCCGTTGAGAGCTCTCGCCCTAGTCAACCTCCAGAGGCCAAGCACACACCCAAGCACCATCCGCTTCTACCTCCGCAGAAAGCTCCCTGCTTTCTCGCCCCGGATCGGAGGGCACCGTACCTGTCGGAGGTAGATCGCTCTCCCTGAGCACGCATGGATATCGGAGGTCACTGCCGGGGAGGAGGACTCCAAGCACTCGCCTCGCCGCGCCGCCACCCACGCACATCACCGCCACCCGCAGCCCACACCACAACACACAAGACCAAGCTGCCAGGAGCAGGCACAGACAGAGCCTACCAACCGCCGCCGAGCTCGTCCACCCATATCCGCTATCTCCGACCAGCGCCTCCATCGAGGGAACGACGCCAGAGCGCCGCCGCCGTCCAAACCGAAGTTTTGGGCTTTCGCCCGAGATAAGCAGAGCAGGGGAGGGAGGGGATACAACCTCGATGTCGCCTTCAAGAAGGAGAATGGCGCCGTCGCCAGCGTCGTCGACCTCGTGGCCGCCACCGTCAGCCAAGGGTTTCCCCCGGTTTAGATCCCACCGCCGACCAACCTCACCAAACCCCGCCGGGTCTGGGGCCTAGGAGATGGGAGGAGCACTACAGGAAGGAGAGAACTCGTGTCCGGATCGATGCCGGAGGCCCGCGGGGCGACCTCCGCACCAGGCCTGCGCCCGCCGCCCCTTCACCGTCCACACGGCCGAAGAAGCGCAGAACGCAGCACCGGCGCCGCCACCCGCCGCCAGGTCGCGCGCCCCACCCCGCGGGGCCGCCGCACTGTCCATGGGATTCGCCCGATTCGTGGCGCACAGCCCGGCCACCAACCACCACTCCCGGGCGCCGGCGAGGCGGCCGGAGGGGGAGAGAGGCGGGAGGAGGACCACCGCCGAGTCCTCGGGCGAAGGCCATCCCCGCCACCCCGCCTTCCTCCCTTCAGCCGCGCGTGGGGCAGAGAGCAGCTCCCCGCCCGCCCCCATCACCGGCGCCACGGTAGTACCTTGTTGCTTGCACTAACTACATCTAATGCAGAGGCAGGCACTCCGTGGAACACCCCGCGTGCGAGTCCGAAACACCATTGACCTTGCCGGCCATCCGTGGCACATCCGTGTCTGAACCACACCTCGAGTATTCGTGTCGAGGTGCGGCAGGCTCGCCGTCCGGGACACTGACGATGGGGTGGTGGCGATCGGGAGGAGCGGTGCTTTCGGTGGGGATTGGAAACAGAGAGAAGCACACTCGATCCCCCGACGAGCTCCAGCACGAGCGCGGCGAACACAAACACACCCGTCTGGCGTTGGGCCTAGTGCCCCATGGAGTACTTCGCCGCGATGTGTCCGTGTGTGACGGCGACGCCAGCGTCCGTATAGGAGGTCTTACCATCGAAGAAAAAAAGAAAGAAAAAACAGCAGTAGAATTTCCGTAGCAGCAGCTCCTGTCAACAAAGTATCATTAGGCAACAAAACTCCCGAGGCTTTTGTTACAAGCGGCAGCAGTAGCTCGGGTCAACGGATCGGCTGAATTCTGTCTTCCCCAAACACCTCAACTATGAAACTTGGATCTAAAATCCCCACCAGGCAGCCTCCTTTCACCTCAGATTAAGACGCCAATTCCGTGCCTAGGATCGATTAGCCTTGCCTCATAGATCAACGTCGGTATCTCCTCGTTCCTCTCCATGGCCCAGGAATCGTTCGACTCCCGCGGACGCCTTGATCACACCCCGATGGTGAGGCTGGAGACCGGAGTACATCTTGCCTCGGTGGCCTATGCGCGCTAGCCGACTCATGGTCCTGGAAGGCAAAGAAATCCGCCGCTGAAAATAGCCTTGCATATTTATCCATGGAAATATTACAACTGCTCGTACACGACGTGGCACGTTTCCGGTTAGGGCATGTACAGTGGTGATAATTCAGCTGTTTGTAAGGAGTAGTTAAGGAGTAGTTATAGGTGGTTTTGGTGATGTGGAGGAAAGAGAATGATGAGAGAGAGGGAGGCTATCTGCAAAGTTACAGACAGTCTGTAGACTTCTTACAGACAGCTTACAGACACCATTTTTGTTGTTGTATGAAGGGTGTCTATAACTTATACTCACATATAGCTATGGCTAAAAATAGATAACTTACAGACAGACTATTGTCATTTATGCTTTCTTGTGTCTATATATGACATTGAGTGATATTAAGACACCATGTGTCTAGACCATTGTACATGCCCTTAGAACTCATACGCTTGGAAGCAGTCGTGGGTTCCTTGGTTTAGTTTGCCGAGGCCGTGCCAACGTGGGCTACCAAGGCAGTTTTGATTTGGATTTGCATTGGAGTAGAACTCTGTACGTGAGAAAGGTGGGCAGCACGGAAGAGTTTTGATGTGTTTCTTAGCAAAAGGCCGACAAAACCAACAAACAGAAGCTGGACGAGGAAACACACGGATCAAACCTTCAGGCTTCAACTTCTCCTTTTATTATTATATATATAGGTATAGATATAGTTTTTCTGAATTAAAATGAATTAGTTATGAATTAAACAAGATTAACCATTTTCTGAAATTTCTGGAAAATAATAAAAGTATGACAAGTTGGACCCACTGTCAGCATTTTAACATTTTAGAAATGATTAAATGCCTGACAGGCAGACCCCACATGTCATATAATTAATTAAAATAGAAAATAACAGAAAATATAAAAAGAAATGGCCGGCTGACGTCATAATGATGTCAGCACGACGTCAGCCAGGGCCTGGCCGGCCAGGTCGAGCACGGGGACGGCGCTGCGGGGCGCCAGGGCGTGCGCGGCCACGCGCGTTGGATGCGCTACGGAGCGACCACGACGGCGGCGCGCCGCGGCGAGAAGGGCGAGCGCGGGACCAGGAGGGCAAGCTCACCGTGAGCACGCCGGAGCTTGACGGCGTCGCCGGAGGTGGCCGGGAACGCCGGCGAGCGGCGGTGGCCGGCGGCTCGGGCTCCGCCCGATTGAGGCGCTTGGGAGCTCCCCGGCGTGTGCTTCTTAGCGGAGGAGGAAGAGGGGTCGAGGCGGAGCTCCTGGCGGTGGCGGCTGGGTGCGGGGAGGCCGGTAGCGGCGGCGACGGTGAGGTGGCCGGAGCTAGGGTTTCCTCCCGAGCTTGCAGAATGGGGGAGAGGAAGCAAGGGGAGGCGTGTTAGGGTTTCTCCCGCGGCGGCGGCGAGGATTTAAAGGCGCCAGGGGGCGGCGAGGAGCATCCGGGCGGCCGGCTCCATCGGGCGGCGAGGGGCGCGCCAGGCAGCTGCCTGTGCCTTGGGATTTTTTCCCTTTGGGAAAAATTAAAACAGGGTAGAATTTTGGGATTTTTAGGGTATTTTGACCCAAAATTTGAGGGGATTTTTGCACAAATTTTAAATAGAACAAAACTACAACATTGCAACATTGTTTCAAAACATTTTAGTGCAAATTTTCTCAAATTAAATGCAAATGCATGCATGCTTATGAACAACTTAGCAACATTATTGGATTAACAAACATGGGATGTTACAACTCTACCCCCTTACAAGAATCTCGTCCCCGAGATTCCTAAGTTTTAGAAAAGAAGGCAGGGTACTCAGATCGGAGACGATCTTCTCGTTCCCAGGTTGCTTCTGACTCAGAGTGATGAGACCACTGAACTTTCAGGAATTTGATGGTTTGACGCCGAGTTTTACGCTCAGCTTCATGAAGGATACGGACAGGATACTCTCGATAGGTTAGATCCTCTTGGAGATCAAGTGTCTCGTGATCAACACCACGGATGGGATCTTTGAAGCAACGTTTGAGTTGGGAGACATGGAAGACATCATGAACTTCAGGAAAAGTTGGAGGGAGTTCCAACTTGTAAGCAAGTGCACCTCGTTTAGCAAGGATGCGGAAAGGACCAACATAGCGAGGAGCTAGTTTGCCTTTTATACCGAAACGATGGACACCTCTTAAAGGAGTGACTCGAAGATAAGCTTGCTCGCCAACTTCATAGCGAACTTCTTGATGATGACGATCATAATTGCTCTTTTGACGAGACTGAGCAGCTTTCAAACGTTCTCGGATAATGCCAACTTGATCTTCTGCTTCCTTGATCATGTCCGGTCCAAAGAACTGTCTTTCACCGGTTTCTGACCAATTCAGAGGGGTTCGACATTTCCGTCCATAAAGAGCTTCAAAAGGTGCCATGCCCAGGCTAGATTGGAAACTGTTGTTATAGGAGAATTCAGCAAATGGGAGGCACTTTTCCCAATTCTTGCCGAAGGATATAACACAGGCCCTGAGCATGTCTTCAAGGATTTGATTCACCCTCTCGGTTTGACCACCGGTTTGAGGATGATAAGCTGTGCTGAAGGAAAGATTTGTTCCCATGGATTGTTGGAGGCTTTCCCAGAATTTTGAGGTAAACAAGCTTCCACGATCAGAGATGATCTTCTTCGGAACACCGTGAAGAGAGACTATCCGGGATATGTAGAGATCCGCTAGTTGACTAGCACGAATACTTTCCCGAACAGGAAGGAAGTGAGCAACCTTGGATAGACGATCCACCACTACCCATATGGCATCATTTCCCTTTGGAGTTTTGGGAAGTCCGGTAATGAAATCCATGCCAATTTCATCCCATTTCCATTCAGGAGTAGATAGAGGTTGAAGAGTACCAGCTGGTCTTTGATGCTCAGCTTTTACACGACGACAAACGTCGCATTCAGCTACAAAGCGAGCGATTTCTCTTTTCATCCGGGTCCACCAGAACCTTTGGCGAAGATCCTGATACATCTTTGTACTTCCAGGATGAATAGATAGAGGAGACTCATGAGCTTCTCGGAGGATAAGCTCTCTCAGATTCTTTTTCTTCGGCACCACCAAGCGGTTACCAAAGTAAACAACACCTTGATCGTTGACAGAGAAACATTTAGCATCACCGCTGGCAATGTTATCTTTGATCTTAGTGATACCCAAATGTCGGGGGGAAGACCCCGGGTAGGGCAATAGACGAGGAGCAGCAGGCTCCAGGCCGGCTGGCCCGCGGCAAGCCGGCTGAAGAAGCGGCCGGTGGGAGCTGCGACCGGCTTGTCCAGGAGCCGGCGGCTCTAAGTCTTAGTCGGCTTTGGCTTCGGCCGTCTGTGGCCCGTGGCCGGCTCTACAAGCCATATCCGACTAGGGTCCGACACCCTTGACCGACTCGAGGCTGGCGAGTCTTGCGGGAGAAGGCTGGGTAGGTGGTCCGGGTTCAAAGGTCCCAGACCTCATCTCCCGTAAAGTAAGGGGCACTGTGGAGCAACGGTGCCCCTCACTCGACAGGGCCATCATGGCTCGCACATGAGATCCGTGCGGCTACGGGCATGATGGCGACAGGGGGCTTCCTCCACCATGCCGGCCGACTCTAGCAGACGGATGGGACGGGCCACTACGCCTCAACAGCTCCATGACGTCAACGCCTCGGGGGAGGCGGAAGCGGAGCCGGCCAAGCGGCCACTAGACTTTAGGGACCTCTCTGCAAGTGCCAGTGCCTATATAAGTTTGCACTACCTCTCTAGCAAGGGATCGATCATTCCACACTCATTCTAGTCTCAGAGCTGCCCTGTGAGAGAGACCATCGTCTCCCTTAGCCTCCCAGGAGTAGCCGGATACAGCTCAAGGAGCACCATTGTACTGTGATATAGCACATACACTCATAGCAGGAGTAGAGGTGTTACCTCCACCGGAGGGCCTCGAACCTGGGTACGTCGCCGTGTCGCTCGTCCCCATACCCGCATCCGGATACCGCCGTAGATCATACAAGGAACCACCTTCTTTAGCCATCCTATGGCATATGCCGTGACGATACCACGACATTTGGCGCCCACCGTGGGGCCTTCAGCATCTCGGCCGGTGTCTTCATCCGGACGGGCCTCACCATCACCTGCGGCGAGCGGGTCGCCCGGGCTTGATCGGAGATTCGGCTCCCTCGGCTGCGTCGGCGACAACGGCGGCTGCTTCGCCGACCGACCATTCCCGCCGGCGGCAACGTCATCGCTTCGGCGGCTTCGACGTCTACGTCGCCACCGTCGCACCACCGCGCTACCGTGCCAGATCCTGCGCTGCGCAAGCCCTCCTCCTAGAGCCGGCGCCAGCCTCAGCACCGCCAGCCCCTGCGTCGTGCAGGAGGTCATGGCAACCGTCGATGACGCCGGCGACAAGTCCACGTGCGTCCGCGGCCCTCAGTTGGAGCGCACCGCGAAGGATGCCGGCGCATCCGGCTCGGTCCCAATGGCCCCAGCACCACCGTCCCGCCAGACGAAGTCGGGAGCAAAGTTAACTCCCGCTCACGCCGAGAGCGGATCCCTCGCCATCGAGAAGGACACAGACGCGCCCGGTGCTCCTCAAGCAGGCGGAGCTATCGCGCAAAGCGCCAGATGGAGATCACCCGGCGCGAGTACAAGCGCGCTCACGGCTCACGCCAGCCGGCGACAACCCAAGCCGGGCCGGCGATTCGCCGGAGGGGAGGCGGCCTGGGCGCGGATCGCTGGGACGGTGCAGAATCGCCGGCTCCGTCTGCGGGGCAACCTGTCTACAACACCCCCGACAACAACATGCGCGCGGCGGCCGCCGCAGAAGGGATGAACAGCCTCGAAGGCGATAGGTTACGCCGCCCGGACGAGCGGGTATTTGTGCTGATCAACGGCCACCATGCGATCGGCCGACCCAGTACGCCAATGCTCCCAGAGCTTCTCACGCTCGTGGCGCTGCAGGCAACGACAGGGACGGCCCGAGGGACACGGCCGAGTCCGCCTCCCCAGCACCAAGCCGGCACCGGGACTCCCGGGCCACCCATGCGAGTTCCAGCCGAACAAGCCGGCCGCCCAGCGGCAACAGCGGCCGCAGCCGGCCACCACCAAGCCGGCACCAGGAGGAGGACTCCGAAAGGCCGGCGCCAAGACGTCCGCATCGGCCGGCCCCAGAGGCCAGTGGTCACCACCAGCCGGCCCACTCCCGGCTGGGCCCGCGCATCGAGCCGGCAGACGCTAGAGACCGACTCGACCGACTGGTCGAATCTCGCATCGCGGAGGAAGAAGGGCCAGCCGGCCCAAAGTGCTTCGGGCCGCGGATCCTCAACGAGCCCATGGTTGACGGCTTCCAACTCCCGCGCGACACCCCCAAGTACGACGGCACGGCCAAGCCGGAGGACTGGCTGCTGGACTACTCCACCGCAGTCGGCATCGCCAAAGGCAACAAGCGCTGGGCTGTGCGCTACTCCCCCCTCATGTTGCTCGGCTCCGCCCGCACGTGGCTCAACAACCTGCTAGCCGGCAGCATCAACGGCTGGCTGGACTTCGAGGAGGCCTTCATCAGCAACTTCACCGGCACCTATCGCCGGCTGGGTCGCCCGCAACAGCTTGAGATGTGCAAGCAGGGCCCGACGAGACGGATCACGCGTGCCGACGCGTTGGTGCGAGAATGCGCAAATCCTGTGAGGGTGCACGAGATCGAGCCATCAGCTTCTTCATGGGCGGCTGCCGGACCCAGCACCATGTTGTGGCACAAGCTGCGCCGCAGCGAACCCAAGACGATGGCCGCCTTGATGGCCATTGCGACAAGTACGCGCTGGCTGAGGAAGCCGGCAAGGCTCCGGCTGAATTTCGCCGGCTCCATCCAGGCTGGACAACAACAAGCCGGCCGAGGGCGGCTCGCATGGCAGCCGGCGGGACAATTACCGCGGCAAGCGGCACAACGACCAGCCGGACCGCCGGTATGGCTCCGCCCATGTGGCAGCCGTGTCGGATCACGCGGCGACTGGCGGCAGCCGGCGCCAGAAACAGGACCGGCCCTGGAAGCCGAAGTACACCTTTGAGCAAATGCTCGACTCGCCGTGCAAGTACCACAGCAGCAAGCCGGACCACTCGTGCCAGCTGATTGGCCGGATCACCCTGGAGGTCATGTTCGGCAAGCCGGACCACTTCCGCACGGAGAACATCGAGTTCGAGGTGGTGGACCTGGTCAGTCCCTACCACGCGCTCCTGGGCAGGCCGGCCCTGACCAAGTTCATGGCGGTGCCCCATTATGGGTACCTGAAGATGAAGCTGTCGGGCCCAAAGGGGGTCATTACCATAGCCGGCGACTATCGCCGCTCTATGGAGTGCGCCACCCAGAGCTCCAAGATGGCCCAGACGCTGGTCATAGCTGCCGAGAAGCAGCTCATCCACGACGCCGTCGCCATGGCCAAGGCTGCGCAGTCGGACATGCCGGCTGTGGGCAACCCGGCTGGGACGACTCACTTCCAGCCGGCCAACGACACGAAGAAGATCCTGCTCGACCCGGCGCAGCCGGACAAGTTCGTCACCATCGGTGCTTGCAGAAACAAAGCGACAAATAGCGAGCTCACCAGCTTCCTCCGTGAGACATGCCGGGTGTGCCGAGGGAGTTGGCTGAGCACCACCTCCACGTCAGGCCAGAGGCCAAGCCGGTGAAGCAACCTCTACGTCGCTTCGCCGAAGAAAGAAGGAAGGCCATCGGTGAAGAAATCGCCCGGCTCCTAGCAGCCGGCTTCATCATGGAAGTGCTACACCTGGACTGGTTGGCAAACCCGGTCCTGGTTTTGAAGAAGAACGGCTCCTGGCGCATGTGTATCGACTACACCAGCCTCAACAAGGCATGCCCGAAGGACCCCTTCCCCTGCTGCGCATAGATCAAGTCATAGATTCGACTGCCGGCTGTGAATTGTTGTCTTTTTTAGATGCCTACTCAGGCTACCACCAGATTCCTTTGAATCCGGCTGATCAAATAAATACTTCTTTCATTACCCCGTACGGGGCTTATTGCTACACGACTATGCCATTCGGCTTGAAAAATGCAGGCGCCACTTACCAAAGGTGCATGCAAAAATGCTTACAAGAGCAAATCGGCAGAAATGTTCACGCATACGTGGATGATGTCGTTGTAAAAACCAAGGAGAGGAACACCCTCCTTGATGACCTGAGAGAAACCTTCACCAAACTGCGAAGATTCCGGATGAAGTTGAACCCGGCCAAGTGCACGTTCGGCGTGCCGTCTGGCTAGCTCCTGGGCTACCTCGTCTCCCAGCGAGGAATCGAAGCCAACCCGGAGAAGATCAGTGCCATTGAGAAGATGGAACTGCCGCAGTGCCTCAAGGACGTCCGAGAAGTTCACCGGATGCCTAGCCTCCTTGAGCCGCTTCGTCAGCCGGCTGGGGGAGAAGGCAACCCCTGTACCAGTTGCTCAAGAAGACAAACTCCTTCAGCTGGACGCCGCAGGCGGATGAAGCCTTCCGCGACTTAAAGCGCATGCTCTCGACTGCGCCCGTCTTGGCATCGCCGGCTTCAGTGGAGCCGATGCTTTTGTACATCGCAGCCACCAATCGAGTGGTTAGCGTTGTCCTGGTGGTGGAGACAAAAGAAGCCGGCAAGGGGCAGCCGGTTCAGCGCCCAGTCTACTACCTGAGTGAAGTGCTTTCCCAGTCGAAGCAAAACTACCCCCACTACCAGAAGGTCACCTATGGCGTGTACATGTCGGCCAAGAAGCTCAAGCACTACTTCCAAGAGCACCCCATCAAGGTGGTGGCCACAGCTCCCTTGGTGGAAATCATTGGCAGCAAGGACGCCAATGGCCGGGTTGCCAAGTGGGCTCTGGAGCTGGCGGCCCATTCCATCCACTAGCCAAGAACGGCCATCAAGTCGCAGATCCTCGCCGACTTCTTCGTCGACTGGGCCGAGATGCAATACCTGCCGCCTGTGCCGGACTCCACGCACTAGAAGCTGCACTTCGATGGCTCGAAGATGCGCACCGGCTTGGGAGCCGGAGTCATCATCACCTCTCCTAAGGGGGACAGCCTGGACTACGTCCTGCAGATCCACTTCGCCACATCAAACAATGTGGCGGAGTATGAAAAGCGCTCATCCATGGGCTCAAGCTGGCCAAGGAGATGGCGTCCGTTGCATCCTCTGCTTCGGCGACTCCGACTTGGTCGTACAGCAGGCGTCTGGCAACTAGGACGCGAAGGATGCCCATGGCATCGTACCGCTTCCATGTCCAGCGGCTAGCCGGCTTCTTCGAGGGATGCGAGTTCCACCATGTGCCAAGGGCCAACAACGAGGCGGCTGACGCCTTATCCAAGATAGGCTCAACCCGGCAGGCAATTCCGCCGGGTGTGGCCCTGCAGCATCTGCGCAAGCCGTCCATCACGCCGTCACCGGACTCGGATTCAATATTCGTGCCGGCTGACCCGGGGGCTGCTCAGCCAAACCCGGGGGCTTCTCAGACAAATCCGCCGGCTTCTCAGCCGAACCCGGGGGCTTATCAGCCCAAGTCGGGGGCTTATCAGCCAAACCCGCCGGCTCCACAGCCGAACCCGGCGACCATGCAGTCGAACCCGGAAGCTCCGAAGATGGAGGCCTTGATGGTTAGCGTGTTTGAAATAAAATGCGTACCATCATGGGCACAAGAATTCCTCTCCTACCTCACCGATGGTGTGCTGCCCAATGACAGGGTTCAAGCCAGGAAGATTGAGAGAAGGGCCAAGGCCTATACCATCATCAACCACCAGCTGTACAAACGCAGCGTAAGTGGGGTGTTCCAGCGGTGCGTCGAGCCGGCTGAAGGGATTGAACTCCTACGGGAAATCCATCAGGGAGAGTGCGGCCACCACGCCTCCTCTAGGGCCATAGTAGGCAAAGCCTTCCGGCATGGCTTCTATTGGCCGACTGCGCTAAGAGACGCAGAAGAACTGGTGAGGAAATGCAACGGCTGCCAGCGCTTTGCCAAGCAAAGGCACACGCCGGCTTCCGCCTTGAAGACCATCCCCATCACTTGGCCATTTGCCGTGTGGGGCCTGGATATGGTGGGCCCATTCAAAACAGCCCGAGGCGGCATGACCCACCTCTGGTGATGATTGACAAATTCACCAAGTGGATTGAAGCCAAGCCGATCAAGAAGCTGGACGGCTCCACAGCCGTCACATTCCTTAAGGAAATAATTGTGAGATACGGTTACCCCCACTGCATCATCACCGACAATGGCAGCAACTTCGCTGAAGGCATCTTCAAGCTCTACTGTGGGGAGATGGGGATCCGAATGGACCTATCATCCGTGGCCACCGGAAACCAACGGCCAAGTGGAGAAGGCAAATGGCTTGATCCTAGCCGACATCCGGCCCCGGCTGAGTACAGCCGCTTGAGCGATCAAGCGTGCTGGATAGAAGCTGCCCTCGTGCTCGGAGCACTGCACCACGCCAAACTGCTCCATCGGCTTCACGCCGTTCTTCCTCATATACGGGGCGAGAGCCGTCCTTAGACTAACATCGAGTACGAGCGCCAAGGATCAAGTACACGAAGGCTGAAGCTAAAGAGGCTCGTGAAGATGGAGTCGATTTGGTCGAAGGGCCCGGCTGCGCTCTGTCCGGATCAGCCATAAACCTCAGACGCTATCACAGCCGGAAGGTGCAGCCCTTAGCATTCCGAGAAGGAGACCTAGTGCTCCGGCTGATCCAACGAACAGCCGGACAGCATAAACTAGCATCCCCATGGGAGGGTCCCTTCATCGTGAGCAAGGCGGTAGGCAATGATTCCTACTATCTCATAGATGCCCAAGAGGCTAAGAAAAACAAAGCGAACAAAACTGACGAGGAGACTAAACGTCCCTGGAATGTCAAGTTGCTTCGTCCATTTTACACTTGAGAGAAGGAATGTATGTATCCCTTGTACTCCTTTTGTAACCTATGTCAATGAAAAATGTGCGCCAAGAGCGCCGGCTTCAACAATTTTTCGCATACTCTACTGCTTTCGCCGATTGGCTTGCACCCTCTCACGCGGCCGGCTTAGTACCGTGAACCGGATTCCCGACAGCCGACTCCCGATCCAGCTACAGACCGCAACCCGGCTGTCCGGCTGGCGGGGGTAGATGCTTAAGGAGCCGGCACGCGAAAAACGACTAAGGGAAAGAGTGAAGGCGAATTGACTTGCAACTTTTCATAAAAGTGCCGGATTGCCGAACTCGGCTCGTTCGACTGAAATACTATCGGCCTCACTCAGCGGCACGCTCTTGATCCGGCGACGGACCGCAAGTCGGACGTACGATCGGCAAGGGCAAAGCCAAAGAGTGGGGCGGATGGGAAAAAGCGAACGAGTCGGAAGAAAGCAAGCCGGCACACAAATGAATAACAAACACATTAAAGTGCGACTTAATAAAAGGACGATAATATTGTCTTACATATGCACCCGGCATCCCGGGGATTTAACAAATTGTCTTTGCAAAAGCAAGTTACATAAGCAGATAAATTTAAGCACCGGCTGGAGAAGGACCAGCCGGACGAGCATTAGGCGCGACTTCCATCTCGATCTCTGATGTCTACGGGTGCTTCTATTCTTGTAGACAGTGTTGGGCCTCCAAGTGCAGAGGTTTGTAGAACAGCAGCAAGTTTCCCTTAAGTGGATCACCCAAGGTTTATCGAACTCGGGGAGGAAGAGGTCAAAGATATTCCTCTCAAGCAACCATGTAATCACAAAGCAAGAAGTCTCTTGTGTCCCCAACACACCAAATACACTTGTCAGGTGTATAGGTGCACTAGTTCGACGAAGAGATAGTGAAATACAAGTAATATGGATGTATATGAGTGGTAATAGCAATCTGAATAAAATATGGCAGCGAGTAAACATGCAGCAAAACAGTAAACAAACGGAGATTCGATGCTTGGAAGCAAGGCCTAGGGATCCTGCTTTCACTAGTGGACACTCTCAACAATGATCACATAATAGGACTACTCTACACTCTTTTGTTGGATGATGAACGCATTGCGTAGGATTACACGAACCCTCAATGCCGGAGTTAACAAGCTCCACAATGCAATGTTCATATTTAAATAACCTTAGAGTGCAAGATAGATCAACATAATTACACCAAGAACTAACATAGCATGCACACTGTCACCATCATGCATATGTAGGAGGAATAATACACATCAATACCATCATAGCAATAATTAACTTCATAATCTACAAGAGATCATAATCATAGCCTATGCCAAGTACTCACACGGTGCACACACTATCACCATTACACACATGGAGGAGGAATAGAGTACTTTAATAACATCACTAGAGTAGCACATAGACGATATTCAACTAGATCACATAAAGAGAGAGATGAACCACATAGCTACAGCGGAGCCCTCAGCCCCGGGGGTGAATTACTCCCTCCTCATCATGGAGGCAGCGATGGCGGTGAAGATGGCGGTGGAGACGGCGGTGGAGATGCTCCGGGGGCAATTCCCCGTCCGGAGGGTGGGAACAGAGAGTTCTGTCCCCGAATCTTGATTTCGCGATGGCGGCGGCTCGGAAGGTTTTCTCCGTATCGTGGTCTCTGGCGGTGTTTTTAGGTCGGGGAGGCTTAAATAGGCGCCGAGAGGGAGTCGGAGGGGCCACGGGGTGCCCAGACCATAGGGGGGCGCGCCCCCCTGGCCGCGCCGGGGTGTGTGCAGGGCCCCAGCTCCCTCTCGTCCCCCTCCGTCTCTGGAAGCTTCGGGAAAAATAGGAACTTTGGCGGTGATTTCGTCGATTCCGAGAATATTTCGTTACTAGGATTTCTGAAACCAAAAACAGCAGAAAACAGCAACTGGCCTTTCGGCATCTCGTCAATAGGTTAGTTCCGAAACGCATAATAATGACATATAATGTGTATAAAACATGTAGATATCATCAATAAAGTGGCATGGAACATAAGAAATTATAGATACGTTTGAGACGTATCAAGCATCCCCAAGCTTAGTTCTGCTCGTCCCGAGCAGGTAAAACGATAACAAAGATAATTTCTTAAGTGACATGCCATCATAAACTTGATCATATTGTAAACATATGTAATGAATGCAGCGATCATAAACAATGGTAATGACATGAGTAAACAAATGAATCATAAAGCAAAGACTTTTCATGAATAGTACTTCAAGACAAGCATCAATAAGTCTTGCATAAGAGTTAACTCATAAAGCAATAAATCAAAGTAAAGGTATTGAAGCAACACAAAGGAAGATTAAGTTTCAGCGGTTGCTTTCAACTTGTAACATGTATATCTCATGGATAATTGTCAATGCAAAGTAATATAATAAGTGCAATATGCAAGTATGTAGGAATCAATGCACAGTTCACACAAGTGTTTGCTTCTTAAGGTGGAAAGAGATAGGTGAACTGACTCATAAAAGTAAAAGAAAGGTCCTTCAAAGAGGAAAAGCATCGATTGCTATATTTGTGCTAGAGCTTTTATTTTGAAAACATCAAGAGAGTATAAAAGTAAAGTTTTGAGAAGTGTTTGTTGTTGTCAACGAATGGTAATGGGTACTCTAACTACCTTGCCAGACAAACCTTCAAAGAGCGGCTCCCATTTTATTTTATTTTTGGGTGGCACTCCTTCCAACCTTTCTTTCACAAACCATGGCTAACCGAATCCTCGGGTGCCTGCCAACAATCTCATACCATGAAGGAGTTCCTTTTTATTTTAGTTTTATTATGATGACACTCCTCCCCACCTTTGCTTTCTCAAGCCATGGCTAACCGAATCCTTCGGGTGCCGTCCAACAATCACATACCATGGAGGAGTGTCTATTTTTGTTAATTAATTTGGGACTGGGAATCCCATTGCCAGCTCTTTTTGCAAAATTATTGGATAAGCGGATGAAGCCACTAGTCCATTGGTGAAAGTTGCCCAACAAGATTGAAAGATAAACACCACATACTTCCTCATGAGCTATAAAACATTGACACAAATAAGAGGTGATAAATTTTGAAATGTTTAAAGGTAGCACTCAAGCAATTTACTTTAGAATGGCGGAGAAATACCATGTAGTAGGTAGGTATGGTGGACACAAATGGCATAGTGGTTGGCTCAAGGATTTGGATGCATGAGAAGTATTCCCTCTCGATACAAGGTTTAGGCTAGCAAGGTTATTTGAAGCAAACTCAAGGATGAACCGGTGCAGCAAAACTCACATAAAAGACATATTGTAAACATTATAAGACTCTACACCGTCTTCCTTGTTGTTCAAAACTCAATACTAGAAATTATCTAGACCTTAGAGAGACCAAATATGCAAATCAAATTTAAGCAAGCTCTATGTATTTCTTCATTAATGGGTGCAAAGTATATGATGCAAGAGCTTAAACATGAGCACAACAATTGCCAAGTATCACATTATCCAAGACATTTTACCAATTACTACATGTAGCATTTTCCGTTTCCAACCATATAACAATTAACGAAGCAGTTTCAATCTTCGCCATGAAAATTAAAAGCTAAAAACACATGTGTTCATACGAACTAGCGGAGCGTGTCTCTCTCCACACAAGGATGAACTTATTCAGAGAACTAAGATAACAAAACAAAAACAAAAATAAAAGCACACAGACGCTCCAAGTAAAGTACACAAGATGTGACCGAATAAAAATATAGTTTCAAGAGAAGGAACCTGATACTTTGTCGATGAAGAAGGGGATGCCTTGGGCATCCCCAAGCTTAGATGCTTGAGTCTTCTTGAAATATGCAGGGATGAACCACCGGGGCATCCCCAAGCTTAGAGCTTTCACTCCTCTTGATCATAGTATATCATTCTCCTCTCTTGACCCTTGAAAACTTCCTTCACACCAAACTTCAAGCAAACTCATTAGAGGGTTAGTGCACAATTAATAATTCACTCATTCAGAGGTGACACAATCATTATTTTCACTTCTGGACATTGCATAATGCTACTGGACATTAGTGGATCAAAGAAATAAATCCAACATAGCAAAAGAGGCAATGCGAAATAAAAGGCAGAATCTGTCAAAAACAGAACAGTCCGTAAAGACGAATTTAGAAATGGCACCAGACTTGCTCAAATGGAAAAACTCAAAACTAATGAAAGTTGCGTACATATCTGAGGATCACGCTCGTAAATTGGCAGATTTTTTCGAATTTTCTACAGAGAACTGTGCCCAGATTCGTGACAGACAGCAATGCTGTTTCTACGCAGCGATCCCAAATATAACATCAACTTTAACATAGAAACTTTACTCGGCACAAAAACATGATAAGGAGAGGTTGCTACAGTAGTAAACAACTTCCAAGACTCAACAAAACAAAAATTGCTGTAGCAAAATAACACATGGGTTATCTCTCAAGAAGTTCTTTCTTTATAGCCATTAAGATGGGCTTAGCAGTTTTAATGATGCACTCGCAAGAAATAGTATTTGAAGCAAAAGAGAGCTTCAAGAGGCAATTCAAAACACATTTGAGCCTAACATGCTTCCTATGCAAAAGAATCTTATACACAAATGAATTCATGAAGAGCAAAGTGGCAAGCATAAGAGGATAAAACATGAGTAACTTAAAGATTCTCAACATAAAGAGGGGAAACTTAATATTATTAAGATGCATATAACCATATTTCCCTCTCTCATAATAACTTTCAGTAGCATCATTGATGAAATCCACAATATACCCGTCACTTAAAACATTCTTATCATGGTTCATATACATAGAAGTATCATTAATTTTGGCATAAGAAGAGTTATTCTCATTAATAGTAATTGGAGCAAGATTATTATCAAGAATTTGAACATGGTAAACAAGTTGCATATTAAAAGAATTGTTTTTGGCAAGCCCATCATAACTATGACAAGTTTCATAAGGATAATTGTAGCATGTGTCATATACATCTCTACAGTAATTATCTAAACCTGAATATGTAATATCATCATTTTCACTAAAAGTAGAAGTCTCAAATATAGGATCTTCAAGCACAAGCATCCCCAAGCTTAGGGCTTTCAATATCATCGTTTAAGGGGACATGAATAATGCTATCATCATTACTTTCATAATCAGTACCAAAGAGATTTCCAATATCAAAGGTAGTGTGCTCATTCAAATCATGATCGCTAATGTATGTAAAGGGCATAGGAAGATCATCGTATTCAGATTCATTATCACAATAATCATTAGGAGCAACATACTTACGGTTACCTAGCGTTATCTCATTCACGCGGGGATACGCCGTTACCTCTTTCTTTTTATTCTCCTTCTTCTTCTTCTTCTTCGTTCCCTTCTTCTTCTTCTTCTTCTTCTTCTCTTCCTTCTCCTCATTCCTTCTTTAGGAGGAAGAGGCTTGAAGGGTGGCTTGTCCGCATAACCTGATTTACTTTTAGAAACAATAGAAGAAACTTGGGAGGATCCCTCCTTTTCATTAATTAGTTGAAAACACACAGCGGTCCTATCATATTTTGGCAAGGTGTCATCTTCTAAAATATTTTGTATGTAAGTATTTGTATGGCTATTATCAATGCAATAAGAAAGACAACCATGCAGGACATCATCGATATCAAGATCGTTAATATTTAACAAAGAAATTTTTCTTGATAACTCTTCACACTTCAAAAATAAGGTAAGTTCATCATGCTGATTAGGAGTAATTTCATCATCACAATACAAATTTGCAGCACTCATGGGGTTTGAATTATCATTGGAGGAACATTGAAAATTAAAATGACCAACTCTATGGCAAAGTTCACAAATAAAAGGATAGAGGGCACACACTTTTTCTCCAAGATCATCTAGAGCTCTAGACCACTTTCTAGTTTTTTCATTTCTGTGATGGATACAATATTCATCTTCTATTTGATTAATTCCACAAGGTCTATGTATTCCACAAAAATTAACATGCTTATAGGAAATAGCATTCTTAGGAGTTTGAGCATGCTTATTGCAATCATTAATAACAATTTCATCCTTCATACAAGCCTCTTTAAAAGGTTCATGATACTTATCAAAATTCTTCCTAGGCAATTCAAAATGAGAAGCAAAGGCTTTATAAAGATTTGCAGCAACTTGAGAGTCAAGACCATAAGTAGCACTCATATTTCGAAATTTATCAGTATTCATAAAAGTTTCAATGCATTCATAATCATAGTTTATACCTGACTCTTTACCTTTGTCGTTCTCCCAATCTTCAGCGTTCTCCTTAATCCGATCAAGAAGGTCCCTTTTAAACTCTTCTTTATTGCTCGTGAATGATCCAGAACAAGTAGTATCCAGCAAGGTCTTATCTTGAAAAGAAAGTCTTGCATAGAAATTATCAATAATGATATTACCTGGAAGCTCATGATTGGGGCATTTGAGCATTAAAGTCTTCAATCTCTCCCATGCTTGGGCAATACTCTCTCCATCATGAGGCCAAAAATTATATATATGGTTTCGATCTTTGTGAATTTCACTTGGAGGATAGAACTTGGAATAAAATAGAGGCACAATATCCTTCCAATCAAGAGAGCGCCCGTCCTTCAGCAGTTTATACCAATGCGCCGCTTTACCAGACAGCGATATATCAAATAATTTCTTTCTAACTTCATCCATTGAAATACCTGCACACTTGAATAACCCGCATAATTCATGCAAAAACAGTAAATGATTACTAGGATGGACAGTTCCATCCCCTTCATAGCGGTTATCCATAACACGTTCAATAATTTTCATAGGTATTTTATACGGAATACTTTCAGCAGGTGGATTTAAAATATCAGAAGCATCATTAAAGTTATCGCATATGGGAGATAAAGCATTATCAGAACAAAATATTTCTTCCAAAGCGGAGGAGCTAAAAAGATTATTTTTAGGTAAACCAGCTTCCCCAAGCTTAGACTTCTTCATAGCATTAGCAGTAATTGCATTCATACTAATAACATTGCTACTATCATGTAGATAAGGTTCCATAGGTTTTTTAATTTTCGCATCAAACCATCCATGTCTTAAATCAGGAAATAGAATAAGAAGCTCACTAATTTTTTTGTTGTTTTCCATTATGCCTAACTAGTGAAAAATAAAAACAAGAAACAAAAAGATGCAATTGCAGAGTAAAGGAAATAGCTTCGAGCACACACACAATGGCGCCAGAAAAGTACTTGTTACACAGGCCGGAGTATGAGTGCCTTTTACCTTTCCTCCCCGGCAACGGCGCCAGAAAAGTGCTTGATGTCTACGGGTGCTTCTATTCTTGTAGACAGTGTTGGGCCTCCAAGTGCAGAGGTTTGTAGAACAGCAGCAAGTTTCCCTTAAGTGGATCACCCAAGGTTTATCGAACTCGGGGAGGAAGAGGTCAAAGATATTCCTCTCAAGCAACCCTGTAATCACAAAGCAAGAAGTCTCTTGTGTCCCCAACACACCAAATACACTTGTCAGGTGTATAGGTGCACTAGTTCGGCGAAGAGATAGTGAAATACAAGTAATATGGATGTATATGAGTGGTAATAGCAATCTGAATAAAATATGGCAGCGAGTAAACATGCAGCAAAACGTAAACAAACGGAGATTCGATGCTTGGAAGCAAGGCCTAGGGATCCTGCTTTCACTAGTGGACACTCTCAACAATGATCACATAATAGGACTACTCTACACTCTTTTGTTGGATGATGAACGCATTGCGTAGGATTACACGAACCCTCAATGCCGGAGTTAACAAGCTCCACAATGCAATGTTCATATTTAAATAACCTTAGAGTGCAAGATAGATCAACATAATTACACCAAGAACTAACATAGCATGCACACTGTCACCATCATGCATATGTAGGAGGAATAATACACATCAATACCATCATAGCAATAATTAACTTCATAATCTACAAGAGATCATAATCATAGCCTATGCCAAGTACTCACACGGTGCACACACTATCACCATTACACACATGGAGGAGGAATAGAGTACTTTAATAACATCACTAGAGTAGCACATAGACGATATTCAACTAGATCACATAAAAGAGAGATGAACCACATAGCTACAGCGGAGCCCTCAGCCCCGGGGTGAATTACTCCCTCCTCATCATGGAGGCAGCGATGGCGGTGAAGATGGCGGTGGAGACGGCGGTGGAGACGGCTCCGGGGGCAATTCCCCGTCCGGCAGGGTGCCGGAACAGAGAGTTCTGTCCCCCGAATCTTGATTTCGCGATGGCGGCGGCTCTGGAAGGTTTTCTCCGTATCGTGGTCTCTGGCGGTGTTTTTAGGTCAGGGAGGCTTAAATAGGCGCCGAGAGGGAGTCGGAGGGGCCACGGGGTGCCAGACCATGGGGCGCGCCCACGGCCCGCGCCGGGGGTGTGGTGGGGCCCCCACAGCTCCCCTCTCGTCCCCCTCCGGTGCTCTGGAAGCTCGGGAAAAATAGGAACTTTGGCGGTGATTTCGTCCGATTCCGAGAATATTTCGTTACTAGGATTTACGAAACCAAAAACAAAAACAGCAACTGGCCTTTCGGCATCTCGTCAATAGGTTAGTTCCGGAAAACGCATAATAATGACATATAATGTGTATAAAACATGTAGATATCATCAATAAAGTGGCATGGAACATAAGAAATTATAGATACGTTTGAGACGTATCAATCTCCTCGTCCTCAGACTCCTCATCCGAGTCGTCTTCAGGCGGATTCGGGTCGCTGATGAACACACCCTTGTCGACGAAGGCGGCGATGGCGCAGGCACGAGCAAGCCGGGCGGTCTTGTTCTCGGCTGGGAGCTTCTCTTCCACGTCGGCGTGCCGGAACTTCAGCTGGTCGAGGCTAGCCTCGTTGTACCATGACAGCACGAAGGACATCGCCATGTCGGCTCCGGCGCGCGCGGCTGAGTCCTTCCAGTCGAAGCGGTCGGGAGCCGTCTCCAGCCACTTGATGAGGTTGGCCAACTCCCACGGCAGGGTCTCGGTCGGCCAGAGCAGCCGGATCAGCTCTTCGCCGCCTTCCTCAGCTCCCAGCCTAGGCTGGTGATTGGCTCCACGCGGGCGGCCATGGACGCCAGGTAGTCGTCCATGGAGAAGCAGTCCGAGCTCTGCTCCCCGGTGGCCTGCCGGCGTTCATCCCGCGCCCTGCCGGCCGCCGCTAGTGCCTCCGCCTGCGCCTCCGGGAAAGCCGCTGCAAGAAATTAAAAAGCATGTTAAAAAATCTGAAAATTTGGTGACAGCAGCCGGCAGATCCTGCCAACCGTATCAGCCGCAAGCCGGGAAAGGACAGAAAAATGCAAAATTTCAAAGTAAAGAAAAGGCTAGAGAAAGCCGCCTGCCCCCAACCTGAAGATGGAGATATCGAAGTCTCAAAGTAAAAGACTGGCGGCAGCTGGCTAAGAGAAAGCCGCCTGCTCCTAGCCTGAAGACAGAAAAATGCAAAATTTCAAAGTAAAAGACTGGCGGCAGCCGGCTAAGAGAAAGCCGCCGCCCCCAGCCTGAAGATGGAGATATCGAAGTCTCAAAGTAAAAGGCGCGGCAGCCGGCTAAGAGAAAGCCGCCTGCCCCAGCCTGAAGATGGAGATATCGAAGTCTCAAAGTAAAAGACCGCGGCAGCCGGCTAAGAGAAAGCCGCCTGCCCCCAGCCCGAAGAATGTAAAAGACTGCGGCAGCCGGCTAAGAGAAAGCCGCCTGCCCCCAGCCTGAAGATGGAGATTCTGAAGATTTAACTTGTTTCGGCTGCCGGCTACCTGCCTAGGCCGGCAGCCGACAGCCGAAAGCCGACAGAGAGAAGATAAAGACTTACCCGCCAAGCCGCGGTCAAGGGCGCTCATCTGGGACACCCAGCGCTTGGCGGTGTCCGTCAGCTCTTGAGACTTGGACGTCACCTCGTCGCGGAGCGCCCGGCTCTGCTCCTCCACATCCTTCAGCCGCCTGCTGAGGTCCTCCACCTCCTTCCGCCCAGTCTCCCTCGCAGCCTTGAGCTCGATGATGTGGTTCGACTCAAGCCGGCGCAGCCGCTCAACTCCCCGTGAGTCTCCTGCGCCTTGGCGGTTCAGCTTGGTCGTCTCCTCAGCCGTGGCGCAGCGCTCGCGGGCGGCTCGAAGATCCGCCTCCAGCTGTGGAACCCGGGCGGCAACGGCTGCAAGTGGAAGCCGTCAGCGGGCTGAAACAAGAGAATTACAATGAGATAACAAAAGAGAAAAGCATACACTTGGCGGCCTCTAGCTCGCGAGCCATCTCAGCCCGCTCGTTCTTGGCCTTGTGGTAGCCAACCACAAGCCGGTTGTACAGGGCGGTCCGCCTGTCCGACACCGTCTGAAGAAAAGATGAAGATAAGCTTTCGAGCGAAACCTGGACCGGCTCCAAGCAGTCGGCCCATGCCTCGGAGGGCTACCAGGACAATACTGAAATTAAAAAAGATAGCAATCATATACTAACCCGGTCGGCCGCCTCCAACCGCGCCAGGCGGGCCTCAGTCTCCTCGGCTTGCCGCTTGGCCATGGCGCGGAAGCCGAGAAGAACATCTCCATGGGCGCCACCCCCTGCCGGCCCTCTCGGCTGGTCACCTCGCAAGCATCCGCCCGGTGCCAGTCCTTCTCCATGGTGCCGGCTGAGCCAAGGCTAGACTCAGGAGCCGACACCACGTTCAGCAGCATGGCGGCCTTGGCCACATGAAGACCCTTGGGCGCCTGCGCCGGGCCCTGCCTCGTCGACACCAACGCCCTGGCGTCGGCATCAGTCGCGCGCGCCGGCTCACGCTCCGCCGACTCATCCCGCGGCGGCTCTGCTCGCCGGCTCGTCCCTCGCGGAGCTCCGAAGATGGAGGCGGCGTCATCGAAGGTGTTGGCCCGGTGGGACGGTGGAGTCGAGGCGCGGCGGCGCCTCATCCGAGCCGCGTCCAAGACAACAATCTCGGGCGCAGACCCCACGACTCCGGCTGCGGGGCGCGAGCCCGATTCCCCTCGGCTCCGGTTGCGGGGTCCACGAGTCGGATGCGGCGCGGGAACATATCGTCAGCGTGGCCTGGTGGCGCGACGCGCGGCTGCGCCACGTGCCGGATGTGGAAGCACACAGCGAAGGCCAGATGAAGAAAGGACCGCCCCGTAGAAGGCGGCGGGACAACGAGGCGGCGTGCGTGGGCACGATGGCGGCTGCGAGTCGGTTCCCTTCTCCGCTGCTGCATCCGGGAGTCGGCTGCAGCCGAGGCGAGCCGGCACCCGAGTAAACTGAATGGCAGCCACGAAGCAGACGAACAAAGAAGATAAGAAGGAAGGAAAAAAGGAATCAAACAAGATTGAGAAAACTTACCCGGCTGCCTCCGGACCGGCTTTAGCCCAGCCGTGCTGCTTCTTCGCCTTCGACTCCGCCGGGTGGTGCTTCGGCTCGGTCGGCCGCTTCCGCCCGAGGGCGCGGCCGTAGAAGAGGACGAGGCGGCATGCGGCCTCACCGCCGGCGCACGAATAGGCTCCGAAGAGGCCGGCACGTCCGGCTCCGGCTCCTCCTCGTGCGGCTGCGGAGATGGCGGCACGTCATCGGGCCTATGGTCAGGCGCCTCCAGGTCTCGTCGTCGCCGGCTTCATCAGCCGGGTCGGCCGTGGTCGGCACCCATTGCTTGAGCCGGTCGCCGTCCTCGGCACGCTGACGGGCAAGTCTACAACAACAACAAATAAGTCAAGTCGACCTCGCAACCGCAGAAACCCGGTCGAGAAAGAAACTCACCATAGGAGGCGCTCACGTCGGGTGTAGGGCTCAGCCCCGGTTCCGGTTCTCGGCAGCTTGGCCTGGGAGATGTGGTTCACTCGCCTGGCGACCTGTGCCTTGTTGAGCTCCAGCCGGGATGTCCGGCTTGGATCGAGCCGGCTGGACATGTGGCAGATTTTGTGGGCACGTGCCTGAAGAGGCAGCACCCGGCGGGAGCGCAGCAGCGAGAGGAGGTCAGCTGCGCGGCAGCTCGACGGTGACAAGGTCTGGAGGCGGGTCCGGAAGAACGTTCACCTCCGCCTCGGGTCCGCCGGCAAGTTGTTGCGGTTCTTGCGGGCATTCGGAGCGCGCCGGGTCGAAAGCCGGCGATTCACCGGTCGAATCCCGGGTTCGCGCTCTTCACGTAGAAGAACGACTGTTGCCATTTCTTCACGGAGTCGACCGTGGGGATCTTCGGGAAGGGCGTGCCCTGGCGGGAGTAGATGGAGGCGGCCCCGCAGGCACGCATGCTGCCGCTGGTCGACTGGGTCTTCAGAGTAGAGCCGGCACCGAGCTCGATGTCCGGCCACAAGCCGGCGTAGCCCTCCATGAAGGCCACGAAGCAGCTGAGCTGCATGAAGGCGTTGGCCGGCAGGTGGTGCGGCTGGAGGCCGAAGTATTCCAGAAACCGCTTGAAGAAAGGCGAAGCCAGCAGCCCCAACCCGCGGTCGAAGTGTGCGCCGAAGACGACGCACTCGCGGGGCTGAGGATCGGCTCGGTCTCCGTCCCGGAGTCCCGCGTCTCCACCTGCGGCGGGATCCGGCGAGGCGGCGGAGCGCTCGTGTCCTCGTCGGTCATGTAGGAGCCCTCCCATGAGCCGCTTGGTGGCGCCATTGTCGCCGTCGAGGAGGAAGAAGAAGAGCTCCAAGAAATCGAAAGAGTGAAGGGAGAAGAAGAGCCGCTCCTCGCCGGAGGAGAGCGCGGCGGCGACGAGCGTACCGTGGAGACGCGGGGCCCCGTGACGCCGGCTCGACGGTGCGGGTCGGCGGAGGAGTGCGGCCGCAAGTGCTCGCCGGAGTTCGCCAGGAGTTCGCCAGGAGAGCGCCAGGAGAGCGCCGAGGCAGCAAGGAGCTCGAGCGGAGGAGAGATGGAGCGTGGGTGCGAGGAAGAAGAAGTGAGCAGGTGGCCGCCTCGATCCCCGTGTTATAGCTTCGCGCGCCGCGTGCGGGCAAGTGGCGATCGTGGGCCACGCCACTGTCACACCCCAACTTTTGCAACCATGTTTAATTGTCCTGAGTGCCAAAAATTAGGGGGAACAAAAACTTTTTCTAAAAACTTATTGGATGAATTGTATTGATTTTCTTGTTGAGTTTTCTCTTGAGCTACCTCAAAGAACAACACATCTAGTGGTAAAATCAATCCTTGAACAAAATGGGATCATCTACCCCTTAATACATCCTTCTCTCTTACCCTAGTCAAAAACCCTAAGGCATCATAAATTTGGCTAAGTGATCCCAAAATCTGTATTAGGGTTCGATTTTCGAACCCAACGAGGAGTAGAAGGTGTTGCCAGCAGTTTCAATGAAGGATTCACTGTAAATGCTCACAAACAAGTATTCAAGGGGTTTTGATATTGCAGATAAATAAAGCAAGTAAATAAAATGCGAGAGGAATAATTGCAGCGAGTGGCCCAATCCTTTTTAGCACAAAGGACAAGCCGGTTTGTTTACTTATAATGACCAAACGTTCCTGAGGACACACGGGGATTTTAGTCTAGTGCTTTCGCTTCAAGTGGTTTAATAATCTTCATTGTTTTGATAAGTGTTGTGTGGGTGAACCTATGCTAATGCACCGCCCTTCCTAGGACTAATACATACTTGTGATTATACCCCTTGCAAGCATCCGCAACTACAAGAAAGTAATTAAGATAAATCTAACCACAGCCTTAAACTCTGAGATCCTGCGATCCCTCTTGCATCGATATACTAACGGGGGCTCAGGTTTCTGTCACTCCGGCAACCCCGCAATTAGCAACCGAATACAAGATGCACTCCCCTAGGCCCATAAATGGTGAAGTGTCGTGTAGTCGACGTTCACACGACACCACTAGAAGAATGACACCACAACTTAAATATCATAACATTGAATATTACTCAACCATAATTCACTACTAGCATTTAGACTTCACCCATGTCCTCAAGAACTAAACGAACTACTCACGAGACATCATATGGAATACAATCAGAGGTGATATGATGATGAATAACAATCTGAACATAAACCTTGGTTCAATGGTTTCACTCAATAGCATCTACAACAAGTATAGAATAACACCGGGAGAGTTTCCCCTATCAAACAATCAAGATTTAACCCGAATTGTTACAGCGGTGACGAGGTGCAGCGGTGGTGATGGCGGTGTAGATGGTGGAGATGATGATGATGATGATGGAGATGATGTCCCGCTCGATGGCGATGGCGATGGCGTCGATTTCCCCCTAGGAGGAATTTCCCGGCGGATTCCTGCCCGCCGGAGAGCTCTTTTCTCTCTGGTGTTCTCCCCCCCATGGCGGCTGTAACCCTTCGTGAGGTCCTCGTGGCTTAGGTTTCGGGACGAAGGAGTACGCGAAAAGGAGGCGAAAGAGGCTGTGGGGCCCCCAGAGCATAGGGTGGCGCGGCCGGGCCATGGGCCGCGCCGCCCTATGGTCTGGGCCCACAGTGGCTCCTCTCTGCTCCCTCTTCTGGCTCCCTCCGTCATCTGGAAAAATAGGAATTTACGTGAAATTCCCTTCCACAGTTGATCTTCCGAAATATTGCGTTCTGACGGTGCTTTTTCCAGCAGAATCCTGGCTCCGGTGCTTGATCCTCCAATGATGATGAAACATGCAAAATAGATGAAATAACATAAGTATTGTGTCCCAATATGAAATGTATCAATGAATAACAGCAAATTATGATACAAAATAGTGATGCAAATTGGACGTATCAACTCCCCCAAGCTTAGACCTCGCTTGTCCCCAAGCGAAACTGAGCTCGATAAACGAGACCACATGTTTATGGAGTGAAGAGTCGATAAATAGAATACGGACAAGAAGCATCATATTCATTCACACAAGACATTCTAGTAAACAACTTCCTCATATAACTCATCTCGAAATAGGTAAAGAGAAATCACAAGTAAAGGTGCATAAGAAATCATAGTTGGTGATGGCAAACTTCGTTCTTGGTCAGAGAACTACTAACGGATTGTACTTCTAAGCAAAGCTTTCATATTAGAATTTATAGCTGAGCCTTCATATTTAAGCATAACAATCTCCTCATAATCATTGATAACTTCAAAGTCATATTCATTCAGATAAAATTGGTACTAAACAAGAAAGTATAAAAGACATGATTAACTGAATCATAGCATAAATGATTGGTTCACAACAACTCAATTGCTTGCTTGAGATAGAGAGAAATAGGTTTATTGACTCAACATAAAAGTAAAAGACAGGCCCTTCGCAGAGGGAAGCAGGGATTAAATCATGTGCTAGAGCTTTTCAAGTTTTGAAATCATATAAAGAGCATAAAAGTAAGATTTTGAGCGGTGTTTGTTGTTGTCAACGAATGGTAGCGGGCACTCTAACCCCCTTGCCAAACGAACCTTCAAAGAGCGGCTCCCATGAGGGACGGCATCTCTACCAGCAAGGTAGATCATCCCCCTTCTCTTTTGTTTACACATGTGTTTTAGTTTTATTAAGGATGACACTCCCCCAACCTTGGCTTTCTCAATCCATGGCTAACCGAATCCTCGGGTGCCTTCCAACATTCACATACCATGGAGGAGTGTCTATTGCAAAATTAAGTTGCTTACTGATAAGTCAGAGCAAAACATGTGAAGAGAATTATTAATGAAAGTTATTAATTGGGGCTGGGAACCCCGTTGCCAGCTCTTATTGCAAAATTATTGGATAAGCGGATGTGCCACTAGTCCATTGGTGAAAGTCCGCCCAACAAGATTGAAAGATAAAACACCACATACTTCCTCATGAGCTATAGAACATTGACACAAATAAGGAGTAGTAGTTTGAATAATTTAAAGGTAGCACATGAAGTATTTACTTGGAATGGCAGAAAATACCATGTAGTAGGTAGGTATGGTGGACACAAATGGCATAGGTTTGGTCTAAGGTTATGGATGTATGAGAAGCATTCCCTCTCGATACAGGTCTTTGGCTAGCAAGGTTTGATAGCAAGCATAAAGGTTGAGGGAAACAAACAAATATACATATGATAGAAACAATCATGCATCTTTCTCATAAGCACAAGCAATTTTAACTTAAGAATACTAAGCTCATAAGCATAGAGATAATAGAGTAATGTATCTAAGTGTATTTCTCTCTTTTATTAAACATCAAGATGTTGTTGCTATTGACCAATGCTAAGTTTGCCAAAACCAAATAGATTTACTTGATGCTCCCAAAGTGATATCAATACTCATGTCAAGAGTAATCATATAATGGAGATTGCAAACTAAAATAAAGTGTGCAAAAAGTAAATGATAAGACTTCTCATTAATATTTCATAACGATAACTCACACCAACGGATACATAGATAACTAACTAAGAGAGATACTTCCACATTGCATACTATTCCATATGATAACTTCCCTACTCATGATATGACACTACTTGATAGTAAAAGATAAAGGTGGTGATGTGATACCGCGGCACTCCCCCAAGCTTGGAACAAACCAAGGAGAATACCGATGATGAATTACTCCTTCGGTGATGATGGTGATGAATTCCTGACAAGCTTCTCAATAAGCTCCTGGAGCTCGTCAATCCTGTATATGAGATTGCGAATCATCTCTGAATTGTGCTCGACGCGGTTAAGGAGTCTGTCCGACGGTGAGTCCCAACTCTTGGAGTTATTTCCCCACTCTTCAGCCTCAGGCTCCTTCTCTCCTGCAGTGTTAGAGCGATCTATATCCCACTGGCTAGGCAATGCTGCCTTGGGAGTCCCTTCAATTTGATTATTGAAAATTAGATTGTGGAAGGGGTGATGAGTGCCTGATAAGGATGACTTTGGAGCTAGGTAATGACGTGGAACCGCTCCTCCAGTGCGAATTCTTGCGCTCTTGTTTGCGCTAAAAGGGTTGTCCACCACCTTGATGCTTGCGATAGTAGCACGCGGGTGTGCGCGCGAATCTTCATCCACCTCTTCTTCATCCTCTTCCTTGACGTCCTTGTCTTCCTCTTTCCACCCAAGATCTCGATCATCTTCATCCGGAAACTCCTTGCCCTTGTTCTTGGAGACCATGGCGCTTCTAAACTGAAAACAGATCTGGCAGAAAACAGCTCGAAACAAAACACGACGAGAAAACGATATTACGGACCTCCAGGGGTCCGGGGGATTATATAGCAAATATTTTTACGACAAAAGGAAGGTTCCAGGCCGAAACGAGTGGAAACGGGACGCCGAGGGGCTGTCACCATAGGTCGGCGCGGCCAGGGTGGGGCCCGCGCCGGCCTGTGGTGACGGGCCCTCGCGCGTCTTTTCCACTCCGTTTCGATTCCGTAATTTTTCATATTTTCTAAAAACAGCAGAAATAATGTTCGGAAAGGTAAACGCGGACTTTTTATTACCTGTACTGTTACCTATTCAAAGTCCAGTTCTGGCGGACTGTCAATTTGTCCTTTGATGAAAGCCTCCGGTGTTTCCACTTGAATAATATCAACATCAACATTATAAGAATCACCCGAGATATAATGCTTGAGTCTTTGTCCATTCACCACTTGTGTGGCATTGCCTTGGAGAGAGCTAATTTTAATTGCTCCTGAACGATACACCTCCTCAACAACATATGGTCCTTCCCACTTCGAGAGTAATTTCCCTGCAAAGAATCTGAGACGAGACCGATACAATAGGACTTTATCCCCAACATTAAACTCTCTTTTGATGATCCTTCTATCATGCCATTTCTTAACTTTTTCTTTAAAGAGTTTAGCATTTTCATAAGCTTCACTTCTCCATTCATCTAGAGAACTTAATTGCAACAACCTCTTATTACCGGCTAATTTAGGATCTTTATTTAGTTCTCTAACAGCCCAATAAGCTTTGTGCTCTAGTTCTAAAGGTAAATGACAAGCTTTTCCATAAACCATTTTATAAGGTGACATTCCCATAGGATTTTTATAAGCAGTTCTATAAGCCCATAGTGCTTCTTTCAATTTGCTAGCCCAATTCTTTCTAGATTTATTAACAGTCTTACCCAAGATAGCTTTAATCTCTCTATTTGATAATTCTACTTGACCACTAGTTTGAGGGTGATAAGCGAAGCAATTCTATGATTAATACCATACTTAGCAAGAGTTTTTCTAAAACCTCCATGAATAAAATGAGAACCTCCATCAGTCATAATATATCTAGGTACTCCAAATCTAGGAAATATAACATCTACAAGCATTTTTATAGAGGTCTCACCATCAGCACTCCTTGTAGGTATAGCTTCTACCCATTTAGTAACATAATCAACAGCGACAAGTATATGAGTGTTACCGTCTGAAGAAGGGAAAGGACCCATGAAGTCGAATCCCCAACAATCGAATGGTTCAATAACAAGAGTATAATTCATAGGCATTTCATTGCGTCTAGAGATATTACCAACTCTTTGACATTCATCACAGGATAAAATAAATTTCCTTGCATCTTTGAAGAGTGTTGGCCAATAAAAACCTGATTGTAGAACCTTTTGCGCGGTTCTATCTCCAGCGTGATGTCCTCCATAAACACTACCATGACATTTATTCAATATCTCCTGTTGTTCATATTCAGGAACACATCTTCGCATAATACCATCTACTCCTTCTTTATATAAGTGTGGTTCATCCCAAAAATAATGCCTCAAGTCATAAAAGAATTTCCTCCTTTGCTGAGCTGAAAAGGTTGGAGGCAAATACTTCGAAACAATAAAGTTAGCATAATCTGCATACCAAGGGCTCTCTCGCGAGCTCACCTTTATTACAACCAATTGTTCATTTGGAAAACTATCATTAACAGGAACAGGATCATAAGCAATATTTTCCAATCTAGACAAATTATCAGCAACAGGATTATCAGCACCTTTCCTATCTATAATATGTAAATCAAATTCTTGCAACAGAAGTACCCATCTAATAAGCCTTGGCTTAGCATCTTTCTTTGTCATAAGGTATCTAATTGCAGCATGATCAGTATGAATTGTAACTTTCGAATCAACAATATAGGATCTAAACTTATCACAAGCAAAGACTACAGCTAACAATTCCTTTTCAGTTGTAGCATAATTTCTTTGAGCAGCATCAAGAGTCTTACTAGCATAATGAATAACATTTAATTTTTTATCTACCCGCTGTCCAAGAACAGCGCCTACAGCAAAGTCACTAGCATCACACATAATTTCAAAAGGCAAATTCCAATCAGGAGGTTCGACTACAGGAGCAGTTGTTAAGGCTTTCTTTAGAGTTTCAAAAGCTTCCTTACAATCATCATCAAAAACAAAAGGTACATCTTTTTGAAGAAGATTAGTAAGAGGCTTTGAAATTTTAGAGAAATCTTTAATAAATCTCCTATAAAACCCAGCATGACCAAGAACACTACGAATACCTTTAACATCCCTCGGATAGGGCATCTTCTCAATTGCTTCAACTTTAGCTCTATCAACTTCAATACCTCTCTCGGAAATTTTATGTCCCAATACAATTCCTTCATTAACCATAAAGTGACATTTCTCCCAATTAAGAACAAGGTTAGTTTACTCACATCTCTGCAAAACTTTATCGAGGTTTCGCAAGCAATTATCAAAAGAATTACCATAGACAGAAAAATCATCCATGAACACCTCTACAATACTTTCACAAAAACCATGAAAAATAGCAGACATGCATCTTTGAAAAGTAGCAGGAGCATTACATAAACCAAAAGGCATACGCCTATAAGCATAAGTTCCATAAGGACAAGTAAACGTGGTTTTCTCTTGATCTTTAGCTTTAACAGCAATTTGTGAAAACCCAGAATAACCATCAAGAAAGCAAAAATGAGTATTTTTAGATAACCTTTCTAGCATTTGATCAATAAAGGTAAAGGGTAATGATCTTTCTTAGTAACTTTATTAACTTTACGAAAATCAATGCACATTCTATACCCTACAACTATTCTTTGAGGAATAAGCTCATCATTATCATTAGGCACAACAGTCATTCCTCCTTTCTTAGGAACACAATGCACAGGACTAACCCATCTACTATCAGCAATAGGATATATAATACCAGCTTCAAGAAGTTTTAATACCTCGTTCCTTACCACCTCTTTCATCTTCGGAATTAGACGACGTTGATGTTCAACAACAGGCTTTGCATCTTCTTCCATATTAATAGCATGTTGGCAAATAGAAGGAGAAATCCCTTTCAAATCATCAAGAGTATAGCCAATAGCTCCTCGATGTTTCTTCAATAAGAACTAATAATAACAGGATATATTTTCTTATCATCAATATGAGCATATTTAAGATTATCAGGTAAAGGCTTTAAATCAAAAACAGGATCTTCCTTAGGTGGCGGTGTTGTACCCAAATCTTCCACCGGTAAATCATGCTTGAGAATAGGTTGGCGAAGAAAATTTCCTCAAGCTCATCTCTTTCTTTCCTAAAAGCTTCACTTTCACTATTCTCCAAATGTTGCTGCAAAGGATTATTAGGAACAAGAACAATAGATGCACACTGCTCCATTTTAAAATCATTACTAGGCAAGTCAACTTTATAAGGAGTTTTGGTAAATTTAGAAAAGTTAAATTCATAAGGTTCACCAGCAAATCTAGTCAAAATTTTCTCTTTCTTACAATCTATAATAGCTCCACAAGTATTTAGAAAAGGTCTACCAAAAATTATAGGACAATGATCACTAGCAGCAGAACCAAGTACCAAAAAGTCAGCAGGATATTTAATCTTACCACATAGAACTTCCACATCTCGAACAATACCAATTGGAGAAATAGTTTCTCTATTAGCCAGATGAATAACCACATCAATATCTTCAAGTTCACAAGAACCAATTTCGTGCATAATCTCCGTGTAAAGCTCATAAGGAATAGCACTAACACTTGCACCAATATCACATAAACCATAATAACAATGATCACCAATTCTAACAGATAGCATAGGAACACTAACTTGTTTGGATTTATTAGGATGTGAAACAATATTAGAAGCATCTTCACAGAAAATAATATGACCATCCTCCACATTTTCAGTCACAAGATCTTTAACTATTGCAACAGCAGGTTCAATTTTAATTTGTTCTTCAGGTTCTTTAGGTTTCTTTTCACTTTTATTAACCGCACTAGATATGACAGAGTACTCCTTCATTTTAACAGGGAAAGGAGTTTTTTCAATATAAGCTTCAGGAATAACATTATCAACAGTTTCAATCACTACACATTTGTTTACAGATGAATCAACTTTATCTTTATACGGTTCATGATACTTATCAAAATTCTTCTTAGGCAGTTCATAATGAGAGGCAAAAGCTTTATAAAGATTTGCAACAACTTGGGAATCAAGACCATATGTAGCACTCATATTACGAAATTTATCAGTATCCATAAAAGCTTCAATGCATTTATAATCATAAATTATACCTGATTCTCTATCTTTGTCGTTCTCCCATCCTTCAGTATTTTCTTGGATCCGATCAAGAAGGTCCTCTTTTAAACTCTTCATTCTTGCGTGTAAATGATCCAGAACAAGAAGTATCCAGCAAGGTCTTGTCTTGAAAAGAAAGTCTTGCATAGAAATTATCAATAATAACATTACCAGGAAGCTCATGAATGGGGCATTTGAGCATTAAAGACTTCAATCTCCCCAAGCTTGGGCAATACTCTCTCCATCATGAGGCCAGAAATTATATATGCGGTTCCGATCTTTGTGAATTTCACTTGGAGGATAAAATTTGGAATAAAATAAAGGTACAATGTCCTCCCAATCAATAGAATCACCATTCTTCAGCAATTTATACCAGTGCGCCGCTTTACCAGACAGCGATATAGTGAATAGTTTCTTCCTAACTTCATTCATAGAAATACCTGCACATTTGAATAACCCGCATAATTCATGCAAAAACAATAAATGATCACCAGGATGGACAGTTCCATCCCCTTCATAGCGGTTATCCATAACACGTTCAATAATTTTCATAGGTATCTTATATGGTACTACTTCCTCACCTGGCGCTTCATCCACTACCGTTGCAGTAGTAGTAGATTTCCCAAATAGAAATTGAAGAGAAGATCTCTCCATAATGATTTATAGCAACAGGCAGAAATAAAATCAGCACAAACAGTAAAGGTTTTCCTTACCAATTCCACTTACCAATAGCGCTTCACTCCCCGGCAACGGCGCCAGAAAATAGTCTTGATGACCCACAAGTATAGGGGGTGTATCGTAGTATCTTCGATAAGTAAGAATGTCGATCCCAACGAGGAGCAGAAGGTGTTGGCAGCAGTTTCGATGAAGGATTCACTGTAAATGCTCACAAACAAGTATTCAAGGGGTTTTGATATTGCAGATAAATAAAGTACGAGTAAATAAAATGCGAGAGGAATAATTGCAGCGAGTGGCCCAATCCTTTTTAGCACAAAGGACAAGCCGGTTTGTTTACTTATAATGACCAAACGTTCCTGAGGACACACGGGGATTTTAGTCTAGTGCTTTCGCTTCAAGTGGTTTAATAATCTTCATTGTTTTGATAAGTGTTGTGTGGGTGAACCTATGCTAATGCACCGCCCTTCCTAGGACTAATACATACTTGTGATTATACCCCTTGCAAGCATCCGCAACTACAAGAAAGTAATTAAGATAAATCTAACCACAGCCTTAAACTCTGAGATCCCTGCGATCCCTCTTGCATCGATATACTAACGGGGGCTCAGGTTCTGTCACTCCGGCAACCCCGCAATTAGCAACCGAATACAAGATGCACTCCCCTAGGCCCATAAATGGTGAATGTGTTGACGTCAGAAACTCACCGGCGGGCAGTGACTGGTCAACACCGTAGAGCCGGGAACAACTAGGGCTGCGCTGGCCCAGTCCCCGGAGCGACGGCCGCAAAGCCTCCTGGTCGCGCGCCGATGCAAATTGCAAGGGCGTGCCACCTGACCTATACCTGGTCGGGAAGGTGTGGATGATGCCTCGCTTAGTTTCCTGCAGGGCACACACGTACACGTTAAATACGAGCCTCGATCGGCTCTCAGGTTATCCTGTGAATCGGCTCATGGAGCCGATCCACCCATGATTCGTCCAAGGTGGCCGAATATATGGTGGTCCTGCTTGATCAAGATAAAGCATATGAGATCCACGACGATTTGGGGTTTTCACCGCATAATCGGATCATCCTACTCACGATTGGGCCTCGCGCCCACGCACGGTGATCGTAAGCCAACCCTAGACAAGGCCTAAAAACCAACACTAGGTTGATCCTCGGAACATCCTGTCTAGGGGCAGCAAACTACACCCTACATGCCGCTGGATCCTCCAACCCTTTGTAAGGCCTAACTATTGCAGATATTAAACTAATCCTTGATGAATCAAGGAGCAACCGTAACGGATCAGATCTACTAAATAACGATCAAGCGGGGTGCCGCCCCTGCACCCATGATGAGGTACAGGACGGCTAGATGCGCAAGGGTTGCACTACGACAGCATATGATACTAAGAACAATGCTAACCCTAACACATCTATGATAACTACGTTGCTCGCCATCAAAAAGGCTTCAGCACGAGCAACGCATGAACAACTAGGCAGGCTCGTGCTGCCTAGATCGCGAGATGCGATCTAGGCAGCATGGTGCTTACCGGAGGAACCCTCGAGACGAAGGAGTTGGCGATGCGCCGAGATTGGTTTGTGTTGAACGTTGGTTGTTGTTTATTCCATAAACCCTAGATACATATTTATAGTCCAGGGGACTTTCTAATGTGGGCGTGCACTAAACCGTGCACGAGATAAATTCTAACTCCTACGTAACCTACTATAAAGATACACGGGCTAACTAGCCCAAACTTGATAATCAAGGCCGATTTACATATCTCTTCCATATGTATATCTTCAAGTCCGTCTTGATCGCGGCCTACCTCTGACTTGGTCAAATTCTGGTGATAACACATGCCCCCCTGGTTTTGGAAATGACATTTCCAAAATCATTATGCTTTTCCTTCGTCAGGTCATGTCGTGGCAGAGCAGAACCGTCGCAGTATCCTTCATGATGACGTCTTGCCTCTCGCCTTTCTGCGCGATTTGACGGTTCTGGCACCACGTCCTCACGATTTGACGGTTCTGGCACCACGTCCTCGGAAACTGCTTGGGCATTAAACTTCCACTATATCCCCTTTTATTTAACCACTCCGCACAGTTTATTCCTGCATCTCCTTCGCATTAGCACTCCAAAAGCCCTCCTGTGCCACCATGTCCTCTTCCTCCTCCGCCTCATCGGGCTTTCCCATCGAGTCCTCCTCTTCCCGCGAGCCGACGCCGGAGTGGAACCCAGCGGAGGTCCACGCGGCCAACACTCGCCGCGCCATCGAGGCCGGGAATGAGCCCAGCCATGATTTTTCCATCTGGTCAGAGGACGACAAGTCCCTGACCGATGGGGAGAGCGATCTCCGCTTCCTCGCCGACAGGGAAGCGGTGGAAGAAAGCGAGGATGATCGCTTTCCCTGGGATGGGGCCACCTCCGAGGAGGTGAAGGAGGAGGAAGAGGAGGAGGACGACGACGACAGCTCTCCCGTCGAGCCGCCGGCCAAGCGCCATTGCCCCTGGCCGGGGAACCTGAGTGACTTCGACAGCGACGACGACGACGACGATGAAGAAGATGAGGACAATGAAGGTCCTGCCGGCGGCCGCTGGAGCAGCGACGACGAGCCGGCCGGGAGCAGCGCTGACAGCGGCGACGACGGTGACGACGAGGGCAGCAATGGCCCGTAGATAGGGCCCTTAGCATAGGATCCGTAGAAGTAGATGGGGCAATGTATCCCCCTTAGTACTCCCTTTTGAGGGCAATCAGCTCTTCTATGTAAGAAATCTCTCAATAAAGAACTTTCCCCAATCTAATTTTGCCGATTCCTTTTCATGCTGATCTTGCCGATTCGTCCCCTTTGCCAACGTAATGAGCCGATAGCAACGCATCGGTCCTTCGATCTTTACCCTTCCATCCTTCGACTGATGATTCTCCTTCCGGTAGATACTGTGGGATCTCCAGGAGAGCCCTTAGAATTCCCCCCACCAGCTTCAACGATCCTTTTCAGCGAGCGCTCATCATTTTGCGAAGAAGGTTGCGACGAAAGATCAGCCGATGGTACCCCAATCGGCTCCTCAATAGAACATCTACCAGGCCTGTCGCCCCTCGAGTCTTAGCCAAGGCAAAAACAGAAACGAGGACGCGCACATTAGCTGAATGAGCATGGGCTTGATCATGCAGAGCCAGCCGATCTGCACATAAATCGGCTTCCCAGAGCAGAGAGCCTTCAAGGTGAGCTGCCCCCCGAGCTTCTCATGCGATCCATCCTTGACCTGATCTGCACGTCCAGGCTTGAAGAGAGGAGTTCTTCCATTAAAATCCCCCTTCGTGCTCCATTGACCCTCTGATCGTAGCAGTTATTCCTCTTGAGTCGATGGCCGCGCATCGGCTACTTCTCAATTCTAAAGTCGATGTCTGCCGCATCGGCTGTGTTCAAAATGTTTTTTTTAAAATTTTTTAGGCCGATTTGTGTGTCGGCCCCCATATTTGATAGTATTATCTCATATCCCCATCTAGGTGCCCCCCCGAGCCGATTCTGTCAAGAGAATTGATGGTATCGGCTCTTCAGGTAGTCCTTGTTAGGGTCAAACGTTGATCCCAGGCAAAATAGATGGTAAGGATAATTTTGGCCGATTGCTGGGATCGGCTTCCACGTTGCTTGCTCAGTAGGGGGCCGATCGCAAGGATCAGCCTCGCCATGTTTGCTTATTGACGTAGTCTTGCTACTCGTCCAGGCCGGCGGATAAAACCAGCCCAATCTCTGACTTTATCACGTTGGTGCGCTTGCTGTTGTCCGCCTCGGGTGCATCGTGTGATCGTGGAGCTCCACACCTCGCCGGACGAACGAGCACCATGTTTGTGCCAGCCGATGTTTCATCATCGGCTTTCCTGCTTGGGGCGCCACTCTTTTCTTTGCGGCAGTCCCTCCTCATCCAGGGTCCTCTGGACTTTCGCAGCCAGATCAGGTCGTGCCTTCCTCAGCGTATGCAAGTATAACCTTTCGGCTTCCTCCAGACCGCGCAATCGCTGAACCCTGCGCTTTTGCGAATGGCTGAGACCATCAGGGCACCACCTTGGACGGTGGTACCTGTCTTCTCGTCTTCCCCTCGTCTTCCGAATCCTCGAGATCTTCCAACCAAGGGGTCTCAGCACGTCTGTTTTGTGGTGGGAGAGGCCCTAAGCGCTCGAACACAGACACGTTGGCTGCCTCCTTCTTTTTCTGGTTGCATTCGGGCAGTTGCCGATTGTTGGTAATCGGCTCATTCCTGAATCCCAGCAGTGTCTGAAGAAGGGGCAGTCCCAATGCCTGCCCGTGTCGTCTTGCTCCCTGGCGTGGCGCTCCTGTCGCTCCTCCTCGTGACTATGCCGATGATGCCTTCTATCGTTTCTGGCCAGACGATCTCTTTCATCATCGTCGCCGTGTCGCCGGCGTTGGTCATACCGACTCACGTACTTGTTGAGGAGGTGATCAGAGAGGGGTCGTTGATATCTTATGTTCTTCACTTCTCCCTCGTGACGTAGCGCTTGCCATCTTGACGGAGCCGATCGCATGGAGCGGCCTCCCTCTGTGTCTTTGCTCGAGAGCAGCTGCCCTCATCCCCGCCCTTCTCAGAGGGGTGTCCAAGCTCTACCATGTTGATGTTGGCTGAGAAATCTGGCGGGCACCCTCCGAGGTGGGTAAACTCCACCATGTTGACGGGGGGAGGGGTGTGTGTCGACCTTCATGGCGTACTGGTTAAAAATTAGTCGCCCATTTTCTATCGCCATTTGGATCTGCTGACGCCACACCCTGCAGTCGTTAGTGGTGTGGGTGAACGTGTTATGCCACTTGCAGTATGGCTTTCCGTTCAGCTCTTGCACCGTAGGAACTTTGTGGCCTTCGGGTATCTTTATATGCTTCTCCGCGAGTAAGAGATCGAAAATCTGCTCGGTTTTCGTCACGTCAAGTCGAACCCTCTTGGAGGCCCGGTGGCTTCACCCATTTGCAGTTACTGGGCCTGCCGCTCGAGTCCACTCAGCCACTGCGACCTCTTGTTCTCCCGTAGCACCTTCATCTTCGCCTGCGTCAACCATGGTAACCACGCGCTTGAATTTGTCCTGGTAGACATCTGGGTGGCGCTGTTCATACGCTGACAGCTTCTGCACCATGTGTGCTAATGAAGGATAGTCCGCTTGGGAGGCCACGTCCTTGATCGATGATGATAGACCCACCACCGCCAACTCGCTTCTTTCGCTTACGTGAACCGAATAGCATCGGTTCCTGACGGTCCTGAAGCGCTGGATGTATTCGATGTTTCCCGCGCTCTGTCGTACTTGTGCCAGATCGGCAATGCCAGCCTCGGAAGCCTCCGAGTGATATTGCTCATGGAACCGTTCCTCCAACTGCTTCCAAGTCTGGACTGAGTTCGGTGGCAGCGATGTGTACCACCGAAAGCCGATCCTGTGAGGGACTGTGAGAAGTACCTCACACGCAGCTCGTATGACGCTGAGATCATGCCCAGCTGCGCCAAATATCGGCTCACATGCTCGATGGAGCTGGAACCATCTGATCCGCTGAACTTTGTGAAGTCCGGGAGCCGATATTTGGGTGGTAGCGGGATCAATTCGTACTCGTTGGGGTACGGCTTGGTATAGCCGACCGTCTTCCTTTTCGGCATCATGCCGAACTGATCTTTCAGAATCGTACAAATCTGATCCGCGGTGATGGCTGAAGGTGCCGAACCTTGAAGGTTCGTCGGGGTGGCGTACTTAACCAGCCATGCTTGTTTTTCCGGTTCTGAGCCAACTGCAGGAGCTGGGCTCTGGAGTTTTGTCGGGGTAGCGTATTTAGCTAGCCACGTCTGCTTCTCGGGGTCTGCCTCCGACGTTCCTCCTGTTGTTCCAGAAGTCCCCGCTGTTGCAACCTGGTTCGAGAGTGCCCAGGTGTTGCAGTCTGGTACGTATGCACATGCGTATCCGTGCGGGATCTCCTTGGGCGCGTCATGTAGGAATTGGTAGTCACTGGGGTCACCACCAATCTTGTAGACAACGTAGGCCGATGAGTTCGGCGCTTCGGGCGCTGCCAATGCGAACGGCAGCGGTGGACGGGACTGGAGTGGCACCTCTCCTTGGTGAGTCCCTAGAGCTGGTCCCGACGGAGAGTACTGGCGGCTCATGATCTCCTGGATCACGCGCAGAGCGACGCGCTCCAACGTATTCACCAGGCTCTCAGAATGGCGGTGCAGAGAATGAGCCACCATGAAGTTGATCTCCGACGCAGCGCCCTGGTGCGTTCTTCTGACGGGGTGGATAGGTCCACTCCATCAAGCGCGCCTTCAGGTGAGAACCCCTTCCATCCGATGCCATGGGAGCGGGTCCGTGGAAAGAGCCGATGAGGTCGGCTTCGAGGAAGGCTTTGACCTCGTCATACTTCTTCTTGAGCTCGCCATTGAGCTCCTCGTAGGTGACCGGAGTTTCTTCCGCCATCTCCGATGTAGATGGCGATGTGGTGGATGTCGAGGATTGTCCCACCGGGCGTGCCAGAATGTGTTGACGTCAGAAACTCACCGGCGGGCAGTGACTGGTCAACACCGTAGAGCCGGGAACAACTAGGGCTGCGGCTGGCCCAGTCCCTCAGAGCGACGGCCCGCAAAGCCTCCTGGTCGCGCGCCGATGCAAATTGCAAGGGCGTGCCACCTGACCTATACCTGGTCAGGAAGGTGTGGATGATGCCTCGCTTAGTTTCCTGCAGGGCACACACGTACACGTTAAATACGAGCCTCGATCGGCTCTCAGGTTATCCTGTGAATCGGCTCATGGAGCCGATCCACCCATGATTCGTCCAAGGTGGCCGAATATATGGTGGTCCTGCTTGATCAAGATAAAGCATATGAGATCCACGACGATTTGGGGTTTTCACCGCATAATCGGATCATCCTACTCACGATTGGGCCTCGCGCCCACGCACGGTGATCGTAAGCCAACCCTAGACAAGGCCTAAAAACCAACACTAGGTTGATCCTCGGAACATCCTGTCTAGGGGCAGCAAACTACACCCTACGCTGGATCCTCCAACCCTTTGTAAGGCCTAACTATTGCAGATATTAAACTAATCCTTGATGAATCAAGGAGCAACCGTAACGGATCAGATCTACTAAATAACGATCAAGCGGGGTGCCGCCCTGCACCCATGATGAGGTACAAGGACGGCTAGATGCGCAAGGGTTGCACACGACAGCATATGATACTAAGAACAATGCTAACCCTAACACATCTATGATAACTACGTTGCTCGCCATCAAAAAGGCTTCAGCACGAGCAACGCATGAACAACTAGGCAGGCTCGTGCTGCCTAGATCGCGAGATGCGATCTAGGCAGCATGGTGCTTACCGGAGGAACCCTCGAGACGAAGGAGTTGGCGATGCGCCGAGATTGGTTTGTGTTGAACGTTGGTTGTTGTTTATTCCATAAACCCTAGATACATATTTATAGTCCAGGGGACTTTCTAATGTGGGCGTGCACTAAACCGTGCACGAGATAAATTCTAACTCCTACGTAACCTACTATAAAGATACACGGGCTAACTAGCCCAAACTTGATAATCAAGGCCGATTTACATATCTCTTCCATATGTATATCTTCAAGTCCGTCTTGATCGCGGCCTACCTCTGACTTGGTCAAATTCTGGTGATAACAGAAGTGTCGTGTAGTCGACGTTCACACGACACCACTAGAAGAATGACACCACAACTTAAATATCATAACATTGAATATTACTCAACCATAATTCACTACTAGCATTTAGACTTCACCCATGTCCTCAAGAACTAAACGAACTACTCACGAGACATCATATGGAATACAATCAGAGGTGATATGATGATGAATAACAATCTGAACATAAACCTTGGTTCAATGGTTTCACTCAATAGCATCTACAACAAGTATAGAATAACACCGGGAGAGTTTCCCCTATCAAACAATCAAGATTTAACCCGAATTGTTACAGCGGTGACGAGGTGCAGCGGTGGTGATGGCGGTGTAGATGGTGGAGATGATGATGATGATGATGGAGATGATGTCCCGCTCGATGATGGTGGCGATGGCGTCGATTTCCCCCTCCGGGAGGGAATTTCCCGGATTCCTGCCGCCGGAGAGCTCTTTTCTCTCTGGTGTTCTCGCCCAGGCGGCTGTAACCCTTCATGAGGGTCTGTGGCTTAGGTTTCGGACGAAGGAGTACGCGAAAAGGAGGCGAAAGAGGCGTGGGGCCCCCAGAGCATAGGGTGGCGCGGCCAGGCCATGGGCCGCGCCGCCCTATGGTCTGGGGCCCAGTGGCTCCTCTCTTCTTCCCCTTCTGGCTCCCTCCGTCATCTGGAAAAATAGGAATTTACGTGAAATTCCCTTCCACAGTTGATCTTCCGAAATATTCTGACGGTGCTTTTTCCAGCAGAATCCTGGCTCCGGTGCTTGATCCTCCAATGATGATGAAACATGCAAAATAGATGAAATAACATAAGTATTGTGTCCCAATATGAAATATATCAATGAATAACAGCAAATTATGATACAAAATAGTGATGCAAATTGGACGTATCACTAAGTCCCAAAATATGTTTAAGGTTCCATTTTGGAACCCCTGGATTAAGCTACCCCTTGCCATCCAAGGCAATGCACCTAGTCCTAGACCTACCTTGTCATGAGTACTTCCCAACCATGTCCTTGCCTTGAATCAGATCACTCATACACCCACTTATCCCTGTTGGTTTTAAAGCCAAGTCAATAACATGTTTTGGCAGGCTTAAAATGTCCAAACTTTGGCAGTTGATCTCTAATCACCCTCAACTGTTATTAGTAACCTCAATGCATGGATCTCATCTATGAAACATCCTCTACAACTTCCACGTCTTGCATGTCCCATTCCACCCTTGAAATTCTTATATTCACTTGATCTTCTACCATATCCAGTATTGCATCACTAGATCCCATTTCCAACTTTTATACCTTGTTTTCTTTGATTGATGTTCTAATCTTCAACACCTTGGTGTAGAAATGATATCTACACGCAAATCATCTTCCACACTTGAGAACACTTGTTGTTTCTCTTTTCTTTTGGAGGAATTCCCTAAACCCTATACCCCTCTTTTTGACTAGCAAAATAATTCTCTTTTTTTCAAACCACTCCCAAATTACCTCATATTTAAAGAACCACCCTTAGGCACCTTATGCACCCCTCTGATCTTACCATCTTTTTAAATATCCGCCAAACCATGTTTGGACTCGTTCACTCAATCTTCAAGTGGTTCACCTCCACTCTCATCTAGTTTTCTAAATAGTCCTTCAAATCAATTCTAGAACTTCATCTACCACCATCATGATCACCTCTCACCAACTCTATATTACCCATTGAGGATATTTTTTTTTCTCCACCTTTACTTTGCCATAAGGGAAGGCCGAACTTGTCTTGTGTGCATGACAAAGTGCTATCTATTGTCCCTCTCCACTTCTCTCTCCCATCTTGCTTCACTAATGGACAACCAAGAACTGCACCACCTACTTTACAACCTTACCACGTTGGAAAGAGAGGGAGAGGGAAGACCCGAGGCAATCATGCCAAGTTTGAGCATGCTTCTGGTAAGATCTTGGGAAGATCTTTACTTGCAGCCTACCCCTTCTCCCTCCACTCTAAGCCAACGAGCAGCCAGCCCTCACACGACCCCAGGACATCATGAGAGCCCCCCTACCTAGCCCTAGCCTCCTCTTTCCCTTCCCAATGCCCTTAATGGCATAGGCTTTGACCAACAACCCTAGGACTGCAACCCTGCGCCCCTAACCATGTCCAGAACCTCCCCCTGGATTCCTGGAGTCGTGAGATGCTCATCCCCGAGCCCCAATGCCCCCAGCACTGCCCGAGCATGCCAACCTGTGGTCACCTTCTCTTGGTTAGCGGCGACACGAGCCTCCGCCCCGATGCCGCGCCAGGGAGACGTCCTGGCATCCCTTTCCCCGATGCGCACGCTCCCTAGGCTAGCGCTTCCCCACAGTAGCCTCGCCATGCTCGCCACGGGCGTGATCACCACGCCACAACGTGGTCACCCACCCCCGCCTTCGCCTTTTGCCTATAAAAGGGCCTCCCCGCTCACTCCCTTCCCTCACACACCACCCCACTTCCCTCCACCCCCTCTCCCAACGCCCTGGAGATCGAAGCGCCCCATGGCCCTGCCGGAGATAGACGCGCCGCCATGGTCACCGCGAGGTGGCGGGTGAAGCTCGCGCTCACCCGGCCCCGTTTTCCTCTCCTCTTCCTTCCTAGACGTTCACCACCTCCTTCTCTTCCTAACCGACCCTTTTTCTCCGCTCGGAACCGCCAGCCGTCGCCATCCGCCCGGAGCTTCTGAGGAGATCGCCCGGGAGGAGCGCGCCGAGGGCCGAGCCGCCCCGGCGCCTCGGCCCCACGCGCCACCCTCGCCCAGCCATCGCCGTCGCCGCCATCCGCCGGTAAGTCCCCGGCCGCCCTCTTCTTTCCCCCTCCACGCCGCGTGCGTGTCGCGAGAGAGACGAGCCCGTGCATGGCCTTGGCCACGTCGGCCATGCAGGCTGGCCCGCCAGGGCCCCTCCTTCCTTTCTTTTTTTTCTTTTTCCCCAACCACCTGGCAAATCTACTGGGCCGGCCCAAATCGCACCACCGGACGGCCCAGAGAATTCCCGCCCGATCTATTCTTTTGAAAATTTTAGATTGCTGTTAATTAGTGTTAAAACCAGTGGCACTAAAATGTGAGTAACTCAAGATATACATACCCAAATCTAGTGAAACAAATTGCATTGGAACAGAAATTTCATAATATTTCCAATGCCACTGGTCCCATATTTTTAGGATTTTTATACGATTTTTGGTGAATTAAACTTGTCCTATGTGTCCTGCAGACATAGCTGCTAGCTTTTAATTCACCAAAAATCCATCTACGACCCAAATCAAGTGATTCAAAATTTTTAGTACTACTGGATGTTTTCTTAATCATCTCAAACAAGTTTCAAGTCATTATCTGTTCTGTAAATCCAAAGAGAAATCAAATGGTAAAAACATGCAGTAACCTTGTTAGTTCAATTATGAGAGTTTCAGAAACAATTTGAACTCAAATCCAATTGTGTATGCATCTCTATTTAAATATATTTCAAATGCCAGTGGTCTCATATTTTTAGGATTTTTATACAATTTTTGGCTTACAGATCTTGTTTTCTGTACAGTCAGATTCAAACAAATTCCTAAATTTGTAGGATTAATATTTTTGAGTGAATCCAATTGTGTTGACCTTGTTTTGTTACTGGCCATCTAGGAAAAATACTGTTAGTCTCTGTTAAAGAAATTTTGTCTCTGTTTGCAAGTGTATGTGTGTCACATGCAATGATGTTTTGAAATCCCTTTGAGTTATTCAAAACCTTGCCATCACTTTGTTTTAAAAATAGCCAACCTATGTTTTATTCTTGCAAAACAAAACCTCTGGAACTTAAACAAGTTCTATTGTTTTAATTAAGATATTAAAATGTTGTGGCACATTGTTTACTCCCTTTTATTGGGTAGTGTTTTATAAGCAAATTAAAATAGGAATTTGTTTTGTACTTTTCCAAAAATGTTTGAAAGTAAAATATGCATGTTTTTGATACAAAATCAATGCACTTGTACTCTTTGTGTGTTATCTACCAGGGGGTACTTGATTTATGCCATGGTGATAACCGGAGAGGTAATTGCTAATTGTGAAGCTCATGCTTTTATTAAGTAAAATAAATTGGTTTTCTTTTGAAGAGTTGTTTTTGTAGTAACCATAAGTGCTTAATGTGTTAGCCCTTAGTAGTGTGGTTAGATCTTGATTTTTGATTGCTGAATGTTGTTTTGTTGGTGCAATGTGATTGATTGTGTTCCTTTTATATTTTTCCGGCGATAGATGCGAACGATTCCGGAGAAAAGAAGAAGTGGTTCGGACAAGGATTTTATTTATATTGTCGGGATTCTTATATTGATGAAGTTGAAGGAGTCCAGGGACAAGTAAGCCAAGGCAAGCCATCTCTTGATCTCTGAATGTTGAATCACATATTGTGGTTACTTGTTGCTATGCTTGTCTCTCGTTTTATCTTGTGTTGTTTCTACTTATATTGATGGAGCATGCTCACCGTGAGCATGTTTAGTCTCTTTGGCACCTCACCGACAACCCCCTTCAGTGACATGGTGGTTGTCATCTTCATGATCTCGGTATACCCTCTAAGTGTGATGGGTATGCCCACCTACCTTGCGTGTGTCGACCTCTCGACACCCTTTTTGCACCCCTTAGTGGTATGATGATTAGTATCATGCCCTTGTTATATCTTCTACTTTGATTGATGCTCTGCATACTTACTCTCGAGTATGTGGAACCCCTTGTTGATGTTATGCATACTTACTCTCAAGTATGTTGAACCCCTTGTTGTTGATATGCATGCTTACCCTAAGCATGTATGCCCCCTTGACCACCTATATTATCATCTTCTTAGTGGTATGATGATTAACATCATGACCCTTGTTTAATCATCCTACTTATTTTGTCCCTACGCATGCTTATCCTAAGTATGTATGATCCCCTTGACACCTCATTTATCACCTCCTTAGTGGTATGATGGTTGGCATCATGCCATTGTTGTCTCTTAGTTCTTACATGAAACTATAGGTTGGGAACCCCTTGGAAAAATACCTTGTTGAAAAGAACTTTTGAAAAACCTTGGGTGAGTTGGACTTACCTAAGTGTGTGTTTATGAAAGAAAAGGATCTTGGCAAAGATGGTTGGAAAGAGAATCTTGTTTATGAAAACTTTGGCGTCTAAGTATTCACCCGTGACAATTAACCCGCGCAACCACAACTACTCCAACGTGGGCACGGAGCTTAGCTTGACGTTTGTTCTTCTTAGCATGAGGCACCGCACAACTATACAAGGGTACGGTTACCCCCGAGTCCGGGTTGTCATGGTTGGGACAATAGTATAACGGGAGGCCTTCGGGGCTGACCCGTCCGGAAGACACTATGGGTCTCCTGGCTTGGCGGTGGAGCCACGCTCAAAGGGAGGTGAGCTGCCACGGTGCCGGGGAGGTACATACTCCATAGGGTAGGACCTCTTGCTAAGTTGAATGGGCGAAAGGCTATGTTCGGGTATCCGTCGTGGCATATGTTGTTATGCGGGGATGATGCCCACATGATAGGTATCCGGATAGAGGTGGGGAAAGTGTGCAAACTCTGCAGAGTAAAATCTATTCGAATAGCCGCGTCCGCGGTCATGGACGGTTGGAATGGCTGTTGCTTAGCCTGATGAGTTTTGGTTTACAAAATGGTTTGGCAAATGAAAGGAAAGAACTTGTTTTGAAGTACCGGAAGGGTACGGGAAAGGTTGTGTCGACCATATGGAGATGGTCGGGAAGGACAAATAAATTGGGTTACCCCATCCTAGTGTTTTATGTTGTGGAAATCTTTTGAAGTATCTTCTTCAACAAAGATATAGAGATGTCATAGAAATGTCTTAGCACCCTCTTAGTGTCCCCTTCAACTGTGATGTGGGATGCTATATCCACAAGAGAAACTTATTCTCTTTCACATGCTATATCCACAAGAGAAACTTATTCTCTTTCACATGCTATATCCACAAGAGAAACTTATTCTCTTTCACATGCTATATCCACAAGAGAAACTGATTCTCTTCACATGCTATATCCACCAGAGAAACTATTCTTCCTCTCTTGTCTTCTTTAGTTAGAATTGTTATCACCTTCTTGATGGTTTGCGAGTACAATTCAAGTGTACTCACGGCTTTGTCCCTGGCTATTTACTTGGCCAGACCTGGAGGACTTCGACAGATGAAGAAGGAGTTGACGACGTCTATGCGAGCTAGGAACGTCTTCCCAGTCAGCTGCCTGTAGGGTTTAGACACATGACTTGGGCTCTACGCTGCTGAAGTGATTCTGCTACTCTGATGATTAGATTAGGCCCTTCGAGGCTATCTTGTAAAGATGGGTCATGTGACCTTATTGTAATTTTCTTATTTCGTTTTGTAAAGGATGATGTAATTTGATATCAGTTTGGTTATGTGTTCACGGCACACTGATCATGGGAACGTGAACTGTATACATAACAGGGTATTTCGGACAGCTAGTCCGGGGTCCCCACAGAGCTGGTATCAGAGCTATCCTGACTGTAGGAGACCTTAGTTAGCATGGACGTTAGTCAGGAAACAATTACTTGGACAAAACTATTTACGAAACAAATTCTTTCTTTAGTCGGAAGTATAGCTTCTACTCCTCTTAATTCTTCAAAAACTTCTAAATTCTTATCTCTCCGCTTTATAAGAATGTTTGAAAATTCTTACTCTATTGTCTCATCCACTTCAAACCTATATATTGGACGATGTCCCCAAATTCAGACCGGAGACTCGAACTCAAATATGGATCAATCCCTCCGGATGACTTATGTATCTCCAATGGCGGCTATTGAAGATTGGATGCCGACTTAGTCGTGCACATAAAGAGATAATAAGATCATGTCTTTGGTTATCACCAAAGTCTGTCAAGGAGCTGACCTTGTTCCTCCGTGGACTTGCACCTTTTTGCAGTCGTCAGGGATCAAGTCCTCAGTTCTTGACTAGTAATTTTTAGGCCAGCCACCAGAAGATTGTCGACTTCGGGAGTACCTCAACAGCCACCCCTTCGAAGACCTCACGTCCTCGGGATATTGAGCAAGAAGACTACACAGTTTTAGCCTCTGCCTCAACATCAACGACTCAACACCAGGCCGCATCACCACCAAGTGCTCCGAGAATCCTTGTTGAAGTCAATGTCAGCAAGATGAAGACATCAACATATGTGACCAGCCCCAAACCTATAGGATGGATAGGACGAACTCAATCACTTTGATTAAGATACCCCCACGTATTAGGTATCCCTAGCTACTTAGAGTGCCTTGTTTGGTGTGATGATTGCTTGTTGTTTCCAAGTGTGCTGCCTGGAGTGTTTTTATCTGTTTGTTGTGTGTATGATTGTCTTGGTCTTTAGGCCCGAAAAACACTCTTGGTGTGATAACCTAGCTTAGAAAGCCTCCCTAATATGTTTTCACCTCACCAACCTCGTCGATAAAATACTAACTGCTAGCTAAATGGATAAGTTAACCCTGTTAACCATCGATTCTCAACCGTCAGAGAAACTGACCCAGACCCCTATCTACGCCAACTACTTTCAAGATCAGCTGAAGCATCTCTACTAATCCGAGAAGACAGAAGCCCCTACCTTCAAGAGTGACTGCACCTCTGCAAGAAGACATACTAACTTTGTCTAACCTTGGAGTATAATCACGCTAACTTCGAGGATAACTTTTTGAGACTACCCTCTAACACACCGTCTAACAAGCTGAGAGGGCAATAGCGTCCAAGCCAAGCTACATCACATGATTCATCTGGTCCTCATCAAGTGAAGCTCATGAAGATACCTCAAGACTCAAGATTAGGTGTAATTTACCCGCTCACTTCTTAACTGGTATAAGTCAGCACCGACCCTCATACTGAAGATTTGCCTTCAACGACCTTTGTTACTGCTTCATATGGACAACAACCAGGCGCTTCATCGACTTACTAACTTACCGCGCGTTATATGGTAGTAAACACCGTGAGTGCCTCTTGAAGTCGTGGACTACACATCGCCCATGAAGATCCTTCAACTGATTACGGAAGATCGACGACTTCTTCAGAAGCCCCAGACAGAGCCACAAGGCAGAAGTTCAGAGTTTTTCTGAAGCCCTCGATGAAAAATCTTAAGGGTGGAAGACTTCGTCTTCCCCTAAAAATTGGAGCTGACCCTAAAATTTTAAACCTTTCTAAAACACCGTTGGAAACTTGGGATGTACTAACTCCCCTTGAAGCTGTGGACTGCACCTCGCTCCCTGAAGATGCTTCAATTCAAGACGAGAGAAAGATCACTTCTTCGAAAGCACCGACAAGACCCGTAGCCGAAGCTTAGAGTTTTTAAAATCCCCCCTATGAACAATTTTAAGGGTGGAAGACTTCGTCTTCCACTAAAATTTAAAGTTAACTCTAAAAAGTTTTCAACCCTGCTAAAGCACCGCTGGAGTGCACTAACTCTCCCAGAATCTTGAACCCCCGCTAGGATCGCTTAGAAGCTACAGATCTAACACCTACATGGAGTAGTCAACCTCTTCATGAAGCTCGCCATCGGCAGGAATCCATCATGTCTCCCAGAAGATGAAGCAACGACCTTCTTAACAATGGCACATCTACAGAAGAATGGAGTCTAACTTTAGATAAACCTTACAACCCCTCTAGTTCTACGCTTAGTAATCTCGGGACGATATTATTTTAAGGGTGGAAGATCTGTCACACCCCAACTTTTGCAACCATGTTTAATTGTCCTGAGTGCAAAAATTAGGGGGAACAAAAACTTTTTCTAAAAACTTATTAGATGAATTGTCTTGATTTTCTTGTTGAGCTACCTCAAAGAACAACACATCTAGTGGTAAAATCATCTTTGAATTCAAAACTTGGGATCATCTACCCCTTAATACATCCTTCTCTCTTACCCTAGTCAAAAACCCTAAGGCATCATAAATTTGGCTAAGTCCCAAAATATGTTTAAGGTTCCATTTTGGAACCCCTGGATTAAGCTACCCCTTGCCATCCAAGGCAATGCACCTAGTCCTAGACCTACCTTGTCATGAGTACTTCCCAACCATGTCCTTGCCTTGAATCAGATCACTCATACACCCACTTATCCCTGTTGGTTTTAAAGCCAAGTCAATAACATGTTTTGGCAGGCTTAAAATGTCCAAACTTTGGCAGTTGATCTCTAATCACCCTCAACTGTTATTAGTAACCTCAATGCATGGATCTCATCTATGCAACATCCTCTACAACTTCCATGTCTTGCATGTCCCATTCCACCCTTGAAATTCTTATATTCACTTGATCTTCTACCATATCCAGTATTGCATCACTAGATCCCATTTCCAACTTTTATACCTTGTTTTCTTTGATTGATGTTCTAATCTTCAACACCTTGGTGTAGAAATGATATCTACACGCAAATCATCTTCCACACTTGAGAACACTTGTTGTTTCTCTTTTCTTTTGGAGGAATTCCCTAAACCCTATACCCCTCTTTTTGACTAGCAAAATAATTCTCTTTTTTTCAAACCACTCCCAAATTACCTCATATTTAAAGAACCACCCTTAGGCACCTTATGCACCCCTCTGATCTTACCATCTTTTTAAATATCCGCCAAACCATGTTTGGACTCGTTCACTCAATCTTCAAGTGGTTCACCTCCACTCTCATCTAGTTTTCTAAATAGTCCTTCAAATCAATTCTAGAACTTCATCTACCACCATCATGATCACCTCTCACCAACTCTATATTACCCATTGAGGATATTTTTTTTGCTCCACCTTTACTTTGCCATAAGGGAAGGCCGAACTTGTCTTGTGTGCATGACAAAGTGCTATCTATTGTCCCTCTCCACTTCTCTCTCCCATCTTGCTTCACTAATGGACAACCAAGACCTGCACCACCTGCTTTACAACCTTACCACGTTGGAAAGAGAGGGAGAGGGAAGACCCGAGGCAATCATGCCAAGTTTGAGCATGCTTATGGTAAGATCTTGGGAAGATCTTTACTTGCAGCCTACCCCTTCTCCCTCCACTCTAAGCCAACGAGTAGCCAGCCCTCACACGACCCCAGGACGTCATGAGAGCCCCCCTACCTAGCCCTAGCCTCCTCTTTCCCTTCCCAATGCCCTTAATGGCATAGGCTTTGACCAACAGCCCTAGGACTGCAACCCTGCGCCCCTAACCATGTCCAGAACCTCCCCCTGGATTCCTGGAGTCGTGAGATGCTCATCCCTCGAGCCCCAATGCCCCCAGCACCTCTGCCCGAGCATGCCAACCTGTGGTCACCTTCCTCTTGGTTAGCAGCGACCGAGCGCTCCAGCCCCCGATGCCGCGCCAGGGAGACGTCCTGGCATCCCTTTCCCCGATGCGCACGCTCCCTAGGCTAGCGCTTCCCCACGTAGCCTCGCCATGCTCGCCACGGGCGTGATCACCACGCCACAACGTGGTCACCGCACACCCCCGCCCGCTGCCTTCCCTGCCTATAAAAGGGCCTCCCCGCTCACTCCCTTCCTCACACACCACCCCACTTCCCCCTCCACCCCCTCTCCCCACGCCCGGAGATCGAAGCGCCCCATGGCCCCTGCTCGCCGGAGATAGACGCGCCGGCCATGGTCACCGCGAGGTGGCGGGTGAAGCTCGCTCTCACCCCGGCCCCGTTTTCCTCTCCCTCTTCCTTCCTAGACGTTCACCACCTCCTTCTCTTCCTAACCGACCCTTTTTCTCCGCTCAGAACCGCCGGTAGCCGTCGCCATCATCGCCGTCCGGGAGCTACCGTGAGGAGATCGCCCACGGAGGAGCAGCTGCGGCCGAGGAGAGCGCCGAGCTCGCCCGGGCCGCCGACGCACCGCCACCCCGCCAAGCCATCGCCGGCGCCGCCGCATCCTGCCGGTAAGTCCCCGCCGCCCTTCTTCCCCGAACCTCCACGCGTGTGCGTGTTCGCGGGACTGGAGGAGACGAGCCCGACCCTCCCGTCCCGATGCGTGTGGTGCGTGGCCCGCATGGGTCGGCCATGCAGCAGGCCTGGCCCGCCAGGGCCCCTCCTTCCTCTCTTTTTCTTTTTCCCCAACCACCTGGCAAATATACTGGGCCGGCCCAAATCGCACCACCTGGACGGCCCAGAGAATTCCCGCCCGATCTATTCTTTTGAAAATTTTAGATTTCTGTTAATTAGTGTTAAAACCAGTGGCACTAAAATGTGAATAACTCAAGATATACATACCCAAATCTAGTGAAACAAATTGCATTGGAACAGAAATTTCATAATATTTCCAATGCCACTGGTCCCATATTTTTAGGATTTTTATACGATTTTTGCTGAATTAAACTTGTCCTATGTGTCCTGCAGACATAGCTGCTAGCTTTTAATTCACCAAAAATCCATCTACGACCCAAATCAAGTGATTCAAAAATTTTAGTACTACTGGATGTTTTCTTAATCATCTCAAACAAGTTTCAAGTCATTATCTGTTCTGTAAATCCAAAGAGAAATAAAATGGTAAAAACATGCAGTAACCTTGTTAGTTCAATTATGAGAGTTTCAGAAACAATTTGAACTCAAATCCAATTGTGTATGCATCTCTATTTAAATATCTTTCAAATGCCAGTGGTCTCATATTTTTAGGATTTTTCTACGATTTATGGCTTACAGATCGTGTTTTCTGTATAGTCAGATTCAAACAAATTCCTAAATTTGTAGGATTAATATTTTTGAGTGAATCCAATTGTGTTGACCTTGTTTAGTTACTGGCCATCTAGGAAAAATACTGTTAGTCTCTGTTAAAGAAATTTTGTCTCTTTTTGCAAGTGTATGTGTGTCACATGCAATGATGTTTTGAAATCCCTTTGAGTTATTCAAAACCTTGCCATCACTTTGTTTTAAAAATAGCCAACCTATGTTTTATTCTTGAAAAACAAAACCTCTGGAACTTAACCAAGTTCTATTGTTTTAATTAAGATATTAAAATGTTGTGGCACATTGTTTACTCCCTTTTATTGGGTAGTGTTTTATAAGCAAATTAAAATAGGAATTTGTTTTGTACTTTTCCAAAAATGTTTGAAAGTAAAATATGCATGTTTTTGATACAAAATCAATGCACTTGTACTCTTTGTTGTGTTATCTACCAGGGGGTACTTGATTTATGCCATGGTGATAACCGGAGAGGTAATTGCTAATTGTGAAGCTCATGCTTTTATTAAGTAAAATAAATTGGTTTTCTTTTGAAGAGTTGTTTTTGTAGTAACCATAAGTGCTTAATGTGTTAGCCCTTAGTAGTGTGGTTAGATCTTGATTTTTGATTGCTGAATGTTGTTTTGTTGGTGCAATGTGATTGATTGTGTTCCTTTTATATTTTTCCGGCGATAGATGCGAACGATTCCGGAGAAAAGAAGAAGTGGTTCGGACAAGGATTTTATTTATATTGTCGGGATTCTTATATTGATGAAGTTGAAGGAGTCCAGGGACAAATAAGCCAAGGCAAGCCATCTCTTGATCTCTGAATGTTGAATCACATACTGTGGTTACTTGTTGTTATGCTTGTCTCTCGTTTTATCTTGTGTTGTTTCTACTTATGTTGATGGAGCCTGCTCACCGTGAGCATGTTTAGTCTCTTTGGCACCTCACCGACAACCCCCTTTTAGTGACATGGTGGTTGTCATCTTCATGATCTCGGTATACCCTCTAAGTGTGATGGGTATGCCCACCTACCTTGCGTGTGTCGACCTCTCGACACCCTTTTTGCACCCCTTAGTGGTATGATGATTAGTATCATGCCCTTGTTATATCTTCTACTTTGATTGATGCTCTGCATACTTACTCTCGAGTATGTGGAACCCCTTGTTGATGTTATGCATACTTACTCTCAAGTATGTTGAACCCCTTGTTGTTGTTATGCATGCTTACCCTAAGCATGTATGCCCCCTTGACCACCTATATTATCATCTTCTTAGTGGTATGATGATTAACATCATGACCCTTGTTTAATCATCCTACTTATATTGTCCCTACGCATGCTTATCCTAAGTATGTATGATCCCCTTGACACCTCATTTATCACCTCCTTAGTGGTATGATGGTTGGCATCATGCCATTGTTGTCTCTTAGTTCTTACATGAAACTATAGGTTGGGAACCCCTTGGAAAAATACCTTGTTGAAAAGAACTTTTGAAAAACCTTGGGTGAGTTGGACTTACCTAAGTGTGTGTTTATGAAAGAAAAGGATCTTGGCAAAGATGGTTGGAAAGAGAATCTTGTTTATGAAAACTTTGGCGTCTAAGTATTCACCCGTGACAATTAACCCGCGCAACCACAACTACTCCAACGTGGGCACGGAGCTTAGCTTGACGTTTGTTCTTCTTAGCATGAGGCACCGCACAACTATACAAGGGTACGGTTACCCCCGAGTCCGGGTTGTCATGGTTGGGACAATAGTATAACGGGAGGCCTTCGGGGCTGACCCGTCCGGAAGACACTATGGGTCTCCTGGCTTGGCGGTGGAGCCACGCTCAAAGGGAGGTGAGCTGCCACGGTGCCGGGGAGGTACATACTCCATAGGGTAGGACCTCTTGCTAAGTTGAATGGGCGAAAGGCTATGTTCGGGTATCCGTCGTGGCATATGTTGTTATGCGGGGATGATGCCCACACGATAGGTATCCGGATAGAGGTGGGGAAAGTGTGCAAACTCTGCAGAGTAAAATCTATTCGAATAGCCGCGTCCGCGGTCATGGATGGTTGGAATGGATGTTGCTTAGCCTGATGAGTTTTGGTTTACAAAATGGTTTGGCAAATGAAAGGAAAGAACTTGTTTTGAAGTACCGGAAGGGTACGGGAAAGGTTGTGTCGACCATATGGAGATGGTCGGGAAGGACAAATAAATTGGGTTACCCCATCCTAGTGTTTTATGTTGTGGAAATCTTTTGAAGTATCTTCTTCAACAAAGATATAGAGATGTCATAAAATGTCTTAGCACCCTCTTAGTGTCCCCTTCAACTGTGATGTGGGATGCTATATCCACAAGAGAAACTTATTCTCTTTCACATGCTATATCCACAAGAGAAACTTATTCTCTTTCACATGCTATATCCACAAGAGAAACTTATTCTCTTTCACATGCTATATCCACAAGAGAAACTGATTCTCTTTCACATGCTATATCCACCAGAGAAACTATTCTTCCTCTCTTGTCTTCTTTAGTTAGAATTGTTATCACCTTCTTGATGGTTTGCGAGTACAATTCAAGTGTACTCACGGCTTTGTCCCTGGCTATTTACTTGGCCAGACCTGGAGGACTTCGACAGATGAAGAAGGAGTTGACGACGTCTATGCGAGCTAGGAACGTCTTCCCAGTCAGTTGCCTGTAGGGTTAAGGCACATGACTTGGGCTCTACGCTGCTGAAGTGATTCTGCTACTCTGATGATTAGATTAGGCCCTTCGAGGCTATCTTGTAAAGATGGGTCATGTGACCTTATTGTAATTTTCTTATTTCATTTTGTAAAGGATGATGTAATTTGATATCAGTTCGGTTATGTGTTCACGGCACATTGATCATGGGAACGTGAACCGTATACATAACGGGTATTTCGGACAGCTAGTCCGGGGTCCCCACAGCCACCGGATTAAGCTCCATAACTCGCCCCACGACCACTGCGGTTACCGGAAACCGCCACACCACGTCGCCCACGACCGCACAAGATCCGAGGGGACAGTGATTTGACTAGACGAGGCGGCAACAGGAGTTAGCCGTCGGATCAAGTCGGGCACAGAACCCGAGGCGGCGGAAACTCCGGCGCACCCAAGCCGGAGCCGGACAGCATTTCCAAACCGGCCCTCGAGCTCTCCCAGCAAAGCGGAGATATCCTCAACACTTGTAAAAAACAAAAACGCAGAAGGAAAGCGCCGACCGGCTGAAAGCAGCCGGATGAAACGAGCCGGATGAGGGCGCACCGGCTGAACGGAAATTCTCAGTCGGCCCTCCGAGTGCCGTTGAACAAAACGAGAAGGTGACTTAAACAGCCAGGGAAACCTGCCTAGGTCCCTCTTACCGTGGGACCTTGCCAGCTTCGGGGGCTGATGTCGGGGGGAAGACCCCGGGTAGGGCAATAGACGAGGAGCAGCAGGCTCCAGGTCGGCTGGCCCGCGGCAAAGGCCGGCTGAAGAGCAGCCGGCTGGAGCTGCGGCCGGCTTGTCTGGGAGCCGGCTGGTTCTAAGTCTTAGTCGGCCTGGCTACGGCCGTCTGTGCTGTGGCTGGGCCGGCTTCTACAAGCCATATCCGACTAGGATCCGACACCCTTGACCGACTCGAGGCTGGCGACTCTTGCAGGAGAAGGAACTGGGTAGGTGGTCCGGGTTCAAAGGTCCACGCTGACCTCATCTCCCGAAAAGTAAGGGGCACTGTGGAGCAACAGTGCCCCTCACTCGACAGGCCATCATGGCTCACGCCGATCCGTACGGCTACAGGCATGATGGCGACAGGGACGCTTCCTCACCATGCCGCTGACTCTGGCAGACGGATGGGACGGGCCACTACGCCTCAACGGCTCCATGACGTCAACGCCTCGGGAAGGAGCGGAAGCCGGAGCCGGCCAAGCCGGCCACTAGACTTTAGGGACTTCTCTGTAAAGTGCCAGTGCCTATATAAACTGCACTACCCCCTCTCTAGCAAGGGATCGATCATTCCACACTCATTCTAGTCTTAGAGCTGCCCTGTGAGAGAGACCATCGTCTCCCTTAGCCTCCCAGGAGCAGCCGGATACAGCTCAAGGAGCACCATTGTACTGTGATATAGCATATACACTCATAGCAGGAGTAGAGGTGTTACCTCCACGGAGGGCCTCGAACCTGGGTACATCGCCGTGTCGCTCGTCCCCATACCCGCATCCGGATACCGCCGTAGATCATATAAGGAACCACCTTCTTTAGCCATCCTATGGCATATGCCGTGACGATACCACACAATCACGCTTCTGAGCGGCTTTGATCTGGTCTTCAAGAGAGGGTTTCACCTCTAAGTTAGCAAGGAACCCCTGAGGAACAACTTCAAGATTGAGTCGTGCAAATTCCTCATGGAGGGCAGGTTGATATTGCTTGATCATCAGATTGTTGCAATATGACTTCCGACTTAGCGCGTCAGCAACGACGTTGGCCTTGCCGGGCTGATAGTTAAGACCCAAATCATAGTCTTTGATGAGTTCCAACCATCTTGTCTGCCTGAGATTCAGATCCGGTTGGGTAAAAAGATACTTCAGGCTTTGATGATCCGAGTACAACTCGCAACGGTTACCGTAAAGGTAAGGTCGCCATTGCTTAAGAGCATGGACCACAGCTGCAAGCTCTAGATCATGAGTTGGATAATTGAGCTCATGTGGTTTCAACTGTCGAGAGGCATAAGCCACTACATGGCCATCTTGCATCAACACACATCCGAGCCCTTGAAGAGAGGCATCACAGAAGATGACAAAGTCCTTGCTTGTGTCTGGAAGGACAAGTACAGGAGCGGTAGTCAGCTTTATTTTCAGTGTCTGAAAACTTTCTTCAGCCTTTTCTGACCACTCAAACTTCTTATCTTTCTTGAGAAGATCAGTCATTGGTTTGGCGATCTTGGAGAAATTCTCGATGTATCGACGGTAATAACCCGCCAATCCAAGAAAACTCCGAATCTCTTTGGCTGACTTAGGAGTCTTCCAGTCAAGAACGGATTGAACTTTCTCCGGAATGACTGCAACACCTTTTGCAGAGACCACATGGCCAAGAAAGATGAGCTCTTGTAGCCAGAACTCACATTTAGAGAACTTGGCGTAGAGGCGATGTTCACGAAGCTTGGTCAGCACCAAACGTAGGTGTTCAGTGTGTTCTTCTTCGGTTTTGGAGTAGACCAGAATATCATCAATGTAGATGATGACGAATTTGTCAAGATACTCCATAAACACTGAGTTCATGAGCCGCATAAAAGTGGCTGGAGCATTAGTGAGGCCAAAGGACATGACGGTGTACTCGTAAAGACCATAACGAGTCATGAACGCCGTTTTTGGAATGTCCTCCGTTCGGATTTTGATTTGATGGTAGCCTGATCTCAAATCCATCTTGGAAAAGACTGTGGCACCACTCAATTGATCGAAAAGATCATTGATTCGAGGTAGAGGATACTTGTTCTTGATGGTTACTGCGTTGAGCGGCCGGTAATCAACAACCAGACGCGGAACATTGGTATCCCTCTTCTTGACAAAGAGTGCAGGACATCCCCAAGAAGAAGTACTAGGTTGGATGTATCTTTTCCCTTCTAACTCTTCTAACTGCTTCTTCAGTTCAACCAACTCTTCTCGAGGCATACGATAAGGACGTCGAGAAACAGGAGCAGTTCCAGGAACCAGCTCGATGACAAACTCCACACTTCGATCAGGTGGCATGCCAGGTAATTCTTCCGGAAAGACATCGGGGAAGTCACAAACCACCGGAACATCAGAAATTTCAAGCGGAGGTAAGATATCAAGGGCATACAACTCAGCATCAGGAATATGTACTGCTGATGGAGGTGTTGCTGACGGAGACCAATACAGAATGGAGCTTCCGGAAAGATCGGTTAGAGTGAGAGACCTGGCTGCACAATCAATGACAGCCTGATATTTAGCTAGCCAATCCATGCCCAAAATGATATCAATGTCGGTTGACTTGAGGGCAATGAGGGGAATTGGAAAAAGAAGATATCCAATCTCGATTTTATTCCCATGACTAACCATATTGGTTCGCCAAGTGGAACCCGGGGACTGAACCATTAGAGTAGTAGGCAACTTCACAAAGGTTATCCCATGCAACTGAGCAAACTCTTGGGATATGAATGAATGCGATGCTCCAGAATCAAACAGAACTGTAGCTATAATGGAGTTGATTCGAAGCGTACCCATTATGACGCTTGGATCTGCTTCAGCTTCTTCAGCAGTGACATTGGTCAGACGACCACGACCAACAACTGGAGGCTTGACAAACTTCTTTGGTGGTGGAGCACTGATGTCTACGTGTGCTTCTATTCTTGTAGACAGTGTTGGGCCTCCAAGAGCAGAGGTTTGTAGAACAGCAGCAAGTTTCCCTTAAGTGAATCACCCAAGATTTATCGAACTCAGGGAGGTAGAGGTCAAAGATAGTCCTCTCAAGCAACCCTGCAATTAAGATACAAGAAGTCTCTTGTGTCCCCAACACACCTAATACACTTGTCAGATGTATAGGCGCACTAGTTCGGCGAAGAGATAGTAAAACACAGGTGGTATAGATGGTAGTAAACGGTAATTGCGATATGAAGTAAATATTGCAGCAAGCGAACATGTAGCAGAACTTGTTGGAAACGGTGTTTCAATGCTTAGAAACAAGGCCTAGGTATCATACTTTCACTAGTGGACACTCTCAACAATGCAATCATAATTGAATATAAATATAAGCACTTCACTATGCTATTCTGAATTACTCTCTGGCTGGATAACGAACACTAATTCACCATGTAGGGATGCAAAAGCAAACCTTAAAGATGCATTCCCAAGTACTAATAAACACCCCACGCTGTCACTTTGAGAATTCATAGGAGGTACTAACACACCACAATTTCATAGAGACATCCAACTCAAATCATAACCCAGTGAACAAGTATTCTGTGAAATATAGCCTAAGAGACCCACACGGTGCACACACTGTCACCTTTACACACGTGGGACAAGGAGTCTCCGGAGATCACATAAGTAAAATCCACTTGAATAACATAACTACATCTAGATTACAAAGCTCATCATATGGATCTCAATCATGCAAAGCAATTCATGAGATCATTGTATTGAAGTACGAGAGAGAGATTAACCACATAGCTACCGGTACAGCCCTTAGCCTCGAGGGAGAACTACTCCCTCCTCATCATGGGAGCAGCAACGTTGATGGAGATGGCGGTGGTGTCGATGGAGATGCCTTCCGGGGCACCCGTCCCGGCGTGCCGGAACAGAGACTTCTGTCCCCCGAATCTTGGCTTCGCGATGGCGGGGGCTCTGGAACTTTTCTCGTATCGTGGCTTATCTTTTTAGGGTTTTCGCGACGGAGGCTTTATATAGGCGGAAGGGCAGCCTTGGAGGGGACCTGGTGGTCCCACACCATAGGATGGCGCGCCTGTGCTCCAGTCGCGCCGCCCTGGGGTGGGGCCCCTGGGCCCCCTCCGGTGCTCTCGGCTCTCTGGAAGCTTCCGGGGAAAATAAGGTTCTGGGCGTTGATTTCGTCCAATTCCGAGAATATTTCCTTTGTAGGATTTCTAGAACCAAAAACAGCAGAAAACAGGAACTGCACTTCGGCATCTTGTTAATAGGTTAGTTCCGAAAATGCATAAAAGATATAGAGTGTGAACAAAACATGTAGGTATTGTCATAAAACAAGCATGGAACATCGAAATTATCGATACGTTGGAGACGTATCAAGCCCCAAGCTTAGTTCCTACTCGCCCTCGAGTAGGTAAACGATAACAACAATAATTTCTGAAGTGACATGCTACCATCATAATCTTGATCAACATTATTGTAAAGCATATGAGATGGATGGAGTGATTCGAAGCAAAAGATTGCTAACAAAAGGTAATGACTAAACAATTGAATCATATAGCAAAGACTTTTCATGAATAGTACTTTCAAGACAAGCATCAATAAGTCTTGCATAAGAGTTAACTCATAAAGCAATAAATTCTTAGTAGAATGCATTCAAACAACACAAAGGATGATTAAGTTTCAGCAATTGCTTTCAACTTGTAACATGTATATCTCATGGATATTTGTCAACATAGAGTAATATAACAAGTGCAATAGGTAAACATGTAAGAATCAATGCACACAGTTAACACAAGTGTTTGCTTCTAAGATAGAAAGAATAGGTAAACCGACTCAACAATAAAGTAAAAGATAGGCCCTTCGCAGAGGGAAGCATGTATTACTATTTTTGTGCTAGATCTTTTATTTTGAAAACATAGAAACAATTTTGTCAACGGTAGTAATAAATCATATGTGTTATGTATAAGATATCATATAAGTTGCAAGCCTCGTGCATAGAATACTAATAGTGCTCGCACCTTGTCCTAATTAGTTTGGATTAACACGGATTATCATTGCATAACATATGTTTCAACCAAGTGTCACAAAGTGGTACCTCTATGCCGCCTGTACAAAGGTCCAAGGATATCAGTTGCATTTGATTTCTCGTTTTTAATAGATCTCAATTTAGGACATCCATACCGAGACAACATAGACAACAGATAATGGACTCCTCTTTAATGCATAAGCATTCAACAACAGATAATATTCTCATAAGAGATTGAGGATGTATGTCCAAACTGAAAACTTCCACCATGATACATGGCTTTGGTTAGCGGCCCAATGTTCTTCTCTAACATATGCATACTCAAACCATTTGATCATGAAAATCGCCCTTACTTCAGACAAGACGAACATGCATAGCAACTCACATGATATTCAACAAGGATGTAAAAGTTGATGGCGTCCCCAGAAACATGGTTATCGCTCAACAAGCAACTTATAAGAAATAAGACACATAACTACATATTCATCACCACAATAGTTTTTAAGCTATTTTCCCATGAGCTACATATTGCAAAGATAAAGGAATGAAATTTTAAAGGTAGCACTCAAGTAATTTACTTTGGAATGGCAGAAAAATACCACATAGTAGGTAGATATGGTGGACACAAATGGCATGGGTTTTGGCTCAAGGTGTTTGGATGCACGAGAAGCATTTCCTCTCAGTACAAGGCTTGGGCTAGCAAGGTTTTTTGAAGCAAACACAAGTATGAACAGGTACAGCAAAACTTACACAAGAACATATTGCAAGCATTATAAGACTCTACACTGTCTTCCTTGTTGTTCAAACACTTTACCAAATATCTAGACTTAGAGAGACCAATCATGCAAACCAAATTTTAACAAGCTCTACGGTAGTTCTCCACTAATAGATTAAACTACATGATGCAAGAGCTTAAACATGATCTATGAGAGCTCAAAACAATTGCCAAGTTTCAAGTTATTCCAAACCATATGAAGCATTTTCGATTCCAACCAAATAGCAACAAGTGAAGCGATCAACTTTCGCCCTTGAACATTAAAAGTAAGAATGAAGAACACTAGTGTTCATATGAAAAAGCGGAGCGTGTCTCTCTCCCACATGAGCATGAATTTATTCAGAGAATGAAAATAACAAAACAAAAATAAAAGCACACACACGCTCCAAGTAAAGTACATAAGATGTGACGAAATAAAAATATAGTTTCACTAGAAGTGACCTGATAAGTTGTCGATGAAGAAGGGGATGCCTTGGGCATCCCCAAGCTTAGATGCTTGAGTCTTCTTAAAATATGCAGGGATGAACCACCGGGCATCCCCAAGCTTAGACCTTTCACTCTTCTTGATCATATTGTATCATCCTCTTCTCTTGACCCTTGAAAACTTCCTCCACACCAAACTTAAAGCAAACTCATTAGAGGGTTAGTGCATAATCAAAAATTCACATATTCAGAGGTGGCATAATCATTCTTAACACTTCTGGACATTGCACAAAGCTACTGAAAGTTAATGGAACAAAGAAATCCATTCAACATAGCAAAAGAGGCAATGCGAAATAAAAGGCAGAATCTGTCAAAACAGAACAGTCCGTAAAGACGAATTTTACTGAGGCACTTAACTTGCTCAGATGGAAAAACTCAAAACTAATGAAAGTTGCGTACATATCTGAGGATCACGCACGTAAATTGGCAGATTTTTTGATTTTTTTACAGAGAGTTCTGCGCAAATTCGTGACAGACAGCAATTCTGTTTCTGCGCAGCAATCCAAATCTAGCATCAACTTTACCATAGAGACTTTACTTGGCACAAAAAACATGATAAGGAGAGGTTGCTACAGTAGTAACAACTTCCAAGACTCAACAAAACAGTAGCAAAATAAACACATGGGTTATCTCCCAAGAAGTGCTTTCTTTATAGCCATTAAGATGGGCTCAGTAATTTTAATGATGCTCTCGCAAGAAATAAGAGTTGAAGCAAAAGAGAGCATCAAGAAGCAAATTCAAAACACATTTAAGTCTAACCCACTTCCTATGAAAAGGAATCTTGTACACAAATAAATTCATGAAGAACAAAGTGGCAAGCATAGAAAAGCAACACAAGCGCAACTTCAAGATTCTCAACATAAAGAGGGGAAACTTAATATTATTAAGATGCATATAACCATGTTTCCCTCTCTCATAATAACTTTTAGTAGCATCATGAACAAAATCAACAATATAACTATCACATAAAGCATTCTTGTCATGAGCTACATGCATAAAATTATTACTCTCCACATAAGCATAATCAATTTTATTAGTTGTAGTGGGAGCAAATTCAATAAAATAGCTATCATTATTATTCTCATCACCATAATCATCATATATAGGAGGCATATTGTAATCATAATTAACTTTCTCCTCAATAGTAGGTGGAATGAAAATATCATATTCATCATTGCAAACATCATATATAGGAGGTAAAGTATCATCAAAGTAAATTTTCTCCTCCATGCTTGGGGGACTAAAAATATCATGCTCCTCAAAACCAGCTTCCCCAAGCTTAAATTCTTCCATAGCTTTAGCAATAATGGTGTTCAAAGAGTTCATGCTAATAACATTGCTACAACTATTTTGCAAACAAAGTTCCATGGATTTTTTAATTTTCTCTTCAAACACATCATGTCCTAATTCAAGATAAATACTATAAAGATCTCTAATATTTTTGTTGTTTTCCATTAAGCCTAACTAGTGAAAAATAAAAACAAGAAACAAAAAGACGCAATTGCAGGATCTAAAGGAGATACCTTCGAGCACTCACACACCGGAAACAGTGCTAGGAAATAGCTTAGTAGTCGGAGGATGTGAATACCTTTTACCTTACCTCCCCGGCAACGGCGCCAGAAAATAGCTTGATGTCTATGTGTGCTTCTATTCTTGTAGACAGTGTTGGGCCTCCAAGAGCAGAGGTTTGTAGAACAGCAGCAAGTTTCCTTAAGTGAATCACCCAAGGTTTATCGAACTCAGGGAGGTAGAGGCCAAAGATAGTCCTCTCAAGCAACCCTGCAATTAAGATACAAGAAGTCTCTTGTGTCCCCAACACACCTAATACACTTGTCAGATGTATAGGCGCACTAGTTCGGCGAAGAGATAGTAAAAAACAGGTGGTATAGATGGTAGTAAACGGTAATTGCGATATGAAGTAAATATTGCAGCAAGCGAACATGTAGCAGAACTTGTTGGAAACAGTGTTTCAATGCTTAGAAACAAGGCCTAGGGATCATACTTTCACTAGTGGACACTCTCAACAATGCAATCATAATTGAATATAAATATAAGCACTTCACTATGCTATTCTGAATTACTCTCTGGCTGGATAACGAACACTAATTCACCATGTAGGGATGCAAAAGCAAACCTTAAAGATGTATTCCCAAGTACTAATAAACACCCCACGTTGTCACTTTGAGCATTCATAGGAGGTACTAACACACCACAATTTCATAGAGACATCCAACTCAAATCATAACCCAGTGAACAAGTATTCTGTGAAATATAGCCTAAGAGACCCACACGGTGCACACACTGTCACCTTTACACACGTGAGACAAGGAGTCTCCGGAGATCACATAAGTAAAATCCACTTGAATAACATAACTACATCTAGATTACAAAGCTCATCATATGGATCTCAATCATGCAAAGCAATTCATGAGATCATTGTATTGAAGTACGAGAGAGAGATTAACCACATAGCTACCGGTACAGCCCTTAGCCTCGAGGGAGAACTACTCCCCTCATCATGGAGCAGCAGCGTTGATGGAGATGGCGGTGGTGTCGATGGAGATGCCTTCCGGGCAATTCCCCGTCCCGGCGGCGTGCCGGAACAGAGACTTCTGTCCCCGAATCTTGGCTTCGCGATGGCGGCGGCTCTGGAACTTTTCTCGTATCGTGGCTTATCTTTTTAGGGTTTTCGCGACGAGGCTTTATATAGGCGGAAGGGCAGCCTCGGAGGGGACTGGTGGTCCCACACCATAGGTCGCGCGCCTGTGCTCCAGCCGCGCCCCTGGGTGTGGGCCCCGTGGCTCCCCTCGGTGCCTCTCTCGTCTCTGGAAGCTTACGGGGATAATAAGGTTCGGGGCGTTGATTTCGTCCAATTCCGAGAATATTTCCTTTGTAGGATTTCTGAACCAAAACAAAGCAAAACAGAACGGCACTTCGGCATCTTGTTAATATGTTAGTTCCGGAAAATGCATAAAAAAGATATAAAGTGTGAAGAAAACATGTAGGTATTGTCATAAAACTAGCATGGAACATCAGAAATTATAGATATGTTGGAGACGTATCAAGCACCATGAACAGAAGTATTGTGGGGGCACTCTTTCATGTAGTGACCAGGTTGACCACAAGTGAAGCACGCACCACTGCCTGGAGTACCCATAGCGGGACGATAGTTTGTTCCGCCGGCATTGCTGGGAGGAGCACTAGGAGTTTGCGGACGAGGAGCATAACCAGAAGACTTTGGTGCATAAGGAGCACGAGGCACAACACTGTACGGAATGAAAACACGACGGCGCTGATTGCCTGATCCAGAAGGCTGAGAAGTATCTCGAGGACGCTTGCGAGTTTCCTCATACTCCACTTTTCCTCTTTCTGCCTTCATAGCCTTGTTGACAAGATCTTGGCAGGTTGGGAAGTCCAAGAGATGAAGATCTCGACGAAGTTCAGGATCCAGTCCCTTGCGGAACAAGGCTTGCTTCTTGGCATCAGTGGACGTCTCTTCAGGAGCATAGCAGGCAAGGCGATAGAAGTTACCTTGGTAGTCACAGATAGAACCACTGCCCTGCTTCAGCTTCAGAAACTCTTCCCTTTTCTCGTCCATCAGACCCTCTGGGATATGATATGCACGGAAAGCAGCTTTGAACTCTTGCCAAGTCACGACATGACCAGCAGGCTGCATCAACAGGAAGTTTTCCCACCATGAACCAGCAGCTCCTTCAAGATGGTAGGTGGCAAAGTTCACCCAATCTGCTTGAGCAGCGTGGGCAACCTCAAGCTTGCGCTCGATGGTACGGAGCCAGTAGTCAGCATCAAGTGGCTCAGTGGAATAGCTGAACACTGGTGGGGTGAGGCGGATGAAGCTTTTGATCCCCACTTGTTCCTCATGATGCTGAGTTGTGTTATGCTCAATCCTTTCAAGGAGTCGTATGTTGTCCGCACGATTGGCTTCATACATGGCCATAAGTTGGACCATAGAAGGAGGAGGAGGAAGGTCAGCATTCTCCTCGGGAACATTTCTGCGGTTAGTGCCATGGTGTTGACCACGGCCAGCACCACTTCTAGTACCGCCTGACATCCTGAGGAGAAAACAAAAACCATGAGACATGGATTCACCGGAAAGATTCAACAAGAGGATAGCATGTACCGAATGCAATGAACATGCTGAAGGACAAGACATGTGATATGAAGATATATCATCGTATCGATCATAGTAGTTGAAAAAGCATACCAAACGTATACACTACCAACCGACTCACAAACCATGAAGATGGAATGCAAAGATGAAATACCATCACCATATCTCATAAAGGCAAACAATTGGATGCTAAGCACCCGAAGCAAGAATAAAGGGACAATGCTTCAGATTAACTGAGGCATTCTGGAAACTCTGAGACAAGCAACCAGATACGGAGTACTGGAGAAAAATAACCCAAACCCGTGTATCCTAGAGATTTGAATTGATAGGAAAGAAGTGAAACCTTTTTCCAATCAAAACCAGGTAAGATGACTCAGCATTAGAGTGACACCAGATAAGGAGTAAAAAGAATCCTATTCAGAATTTTTGCAAATAATCTTTAGCTTTCAAATAGTTTTCACAACCACTAGACTCAACATCGACCAGTTAACAAGGGTTTCCTACAGGTAGTCCTGCTCTGATACCAAAACCTGTGGCACCCCCGGGATCAGGGTTAGACAAATACTAGATCTTCGTCCGACATAAGTCTAACCTTGAGCTCGAGAGACTACAGTGAGAGAATCGGTAACACAACAGTGACTCTACGACTCAAAAGAATATATTACAACTCTTAGCAGAGTAAGATCCAAATTATTACACGCAGAGGTCACTGACCCAACATTCAACAAGCAACGAAAGCAAATTATGTTATTCTAAATAACAAGATAGCAAAGGGCTTAAGAAGCCATAACATAAAGCGACGTCCCAGTCCATAAGTCTCAGGCTGCTGCCTGGGAACCCCAAACTAACCATCGATGTTAACATAGAAACCACCTTCGGCTGCAACAACTTCATCTGAAACAAAAGCATGCAAAGCTGAGTATAGGGACTCAACAAGACTTAGTACAACCTTTTAGCAAAGCGGGTATGCGGGCTTTCTGTAGATCTTCTTTTGCGTAAAGCCAATTTTCCTTTGTAAGACAAGAGAGAAGAGAAGCTCGACTACTCAGAACCTTTAAAAGGGGATAAGAGAGCGATATCTCTATCTCTATTTGATCATCATATTGTATCCACCAATCTTCATCATCTCGAACCACTATCCTCGGATCACCCCCTCAACACCCGGAGAAGGTATCCGTAAACACACATTGTTTGCCAAGTTTTACGATTAGGTTCATGTTCTCTATGATCTCCACGTCCGTTCCCAAGTCGTCTGTAACCGTGGACACGGCTTTTCGAAAATATTTAACCCTGCAGGGGTGCACAATTTTATCCACACGTGCCAACCGACTCTTAATGCCAATATATTAGCTCTCTTCCTTGGAAAGCCGGCAGAGGGTGGTCGACCACGACCTTTACCTTGTTGTCGCCGAGACCATGAGTCACGCGCTAAGGATTGTTCCGCCGTAACGGGTCAAGTCCCGAAGTCGGTCCTTAACGATGTGAGGCGAGGTGGGTTTCCCCAGGGGCCGCAACCCCCAGCCACCACGACCACGCTTACCTACCTGTTATGTACCTTTTCCCCCAAGCAAAATGCAATGCATATGTCCAGGTAAAGCGCAAACTATGTGACTCATGGAATTGACTAGGCAAGTTAGTGAGTCGAGAGGGTACCATAATAGGGCCTCGTGTGGTTGTACGCTCGGTCTTGGTTCAAGAGGCGAGAACTCGGTTCCTAGGGTCGGCAGAAACGAAACAACCCACCACATCCCAATGTGGCCTCTCGTCTGAGCCTTTAATCATTTTAACAACATCTCTACACTTACCACGTCAACCTGTCATGCTAGATTCATTTCATTGTAAGGCTCCAGTCCGAAGACCGGAGTAGTAGCGTAACAAACTAAGCATGGCTAAGCATAAAGAGATAAAGGCTCTCGCGACGCACACATGCCAAACCTAGTTATGCTAGGAGCAGTGGATCAGGGATTTGAGGCTACAAGGGTAGAACATGCAACAGATAGGATAACTCTATCTATCGATAAAAGACAGTTGAATCGCATGCAATATGAAATAACCAGAATGAAAGCATTTGTAAAACGTATATGAACCAGGCTAGGGCTTGCCTTGTCCCTCAGCTGACGAGTACGGTTCTTCGGTGGTGTTGACGTCGGACTCCGGCTCAGATCCTATTCGCGAAGAACCAAACACCGGAAAGGGAAATAAACATTCAAGACATGGCATAATGCAATGCGCATACAATATGAATGATATGTCATATTAAAGGAATTGATTAAACCCTAGGTGCATCATCAGGTTAAAGGGGTTCCGGCATCGGACCCCGACATATGAGAGGGGGTTATTATGGTTACACTAATTATGCAATTTTAATTGTTGCAATGATGTATGAATTACACCTAAACATGTAGGGTTCATTTTTATGATCGTTTTGGTATATAATACATATTTTTCTGAACTAAAATGAATTAGTTATGAATTAAACAAGATTAACCATTTTCTGAAATTTCTAGAAAATAATAAAAATATGACAAGTTGGACCCACTGTCAGCATTTTAACATTTTTGAAATGATTAAATCTCTGACAGGCAGACCCCACATGTCATATAATTAATTAAAACAGAAAATAACAAAAAATAGAGAAAATGGAAAAGGCCTGCTGACGTCATAATGACGCCAGCACGACGTCAGCCATGGCCATGGCCGGCCAGGTTGACCACGGGGACGGCGCTGCAGGGCGCCAGGGGCAGCGCGGAGGGGCGCGTTCGACGCGCAGCGTCCCCGCGAACCAGAAGAGGGCGGCGCCGCCCTCCAATGGTCGCCGGAGGGGCAGCTCCGACGAGCTCGCGCGGAGGCCGGGGCAGGCGCACGTCGCCGGCGCGCTACGCGGCGAGATAGGGCGAGCGGCGGGTACCAGGAGGACCGCAAGCTCACCGTGAGCACGTGGATCTTGATGGCGTCGCCGGAGGTGGCCGGAATCGCCGGCGAAAGGCGGTGGCCAGCGGCTGAGGGAAGGTCGGGGACGGCCGATTCCGGGCGCTGCAGGGCTCCCGACGTCGATTGTTTTGGCATGGGGGCTGTGGGCGACCAGGCGGAGCGGATGGCGGAGCGGATGGCGGCGTCGGCTGGGCGAGGGGCGGCGCAGAATGGCGGCGACGACGAGGTCTGGCCGGGCTACGGTTTGGCGCGGCACGAGAAGAGGAGGGGAAGAAATGAGGCGTGCTAGGGTTGGCGGCGGCGAGGGTTTTAATGGGGCGGGGGCGGCGGGAGCATCCGGGCGCCGGCTCCATCGGCCGGCGAGGAGCGCGCAGGCAGCTCCGCCTGCCTGCCTGGGAAGAAGACAGGGGGATTTTTGCGAAAACCCCCCTGGTCTTTAGGCTCGAAAAATAAAAACAGGGCAAACTTTGGGATTTTTAGGGTATTTTGAGCCAAATTTGGAGGGGCTTTTTGCACAAAAATTTATTTGACCAAAACTACAACATTTTCAACATTATTTCAACACATTTTAGTGCAAATTTTCTCAAATTAAATGCAAATGCATGCATGCTTATGAACAACTTAGCAACATTATTTTATTAGCAAACATGGGATGTTACATCTCTTCTCCAAGGTCACAACATGGCACCTTCTCCTTGCTCAACCGATAGTACTCATCCAAGGCTTCCTCTTGGAGTGAATTGACTTCCAAGAGTCTTGCATTATGTCTTCTCAAGGATCAAACTTCACCAAGGAGCTTATCACAACATGAATTGGGGCCTTCATCTTCTTTCTTCTTGTGCGCTTCTTCTTGAGGTTGCTCCCTCATCTCGGATATAAGCACAAACTTACTCTCCAAGGATTTGAAGTTCTTGGTAAGGGTCGTGACTTCCTCAAGTAACCATTCATGGCTCTCCTCAAGATAGCGCTTCTTCATCTTGAGCTCATCCACCCAACCAAGAGCATGGTCTCGGTCCTTGGTGAGTTGGGAGATGATAGAATTGTTGGAGTCTTCAAGGACAATAGCACTAGCTTCAAGAGACATGCGCATGATTAACTCTTCCTCGTGAGCTTGAGTGAGAGAGATAATCTCATTTGCCGCCTCCTTCTCAAGCCTCTCCTTTTCCTCAATAAGGTCTTGAGCCGCACCAAGTTGAGCCATGAGGGCCTCAACATGGGTCTTGGTATCCCCTTGCATGTTAGTGAGAAGAGCATCCAAACCCACAATCTATAGCTTATATGAAGATGTAGTTTCTAAAGGGATTCTACCTCCGACGATACCTTTACCATAAGGCAACGGAAGTTGTTGGTGATGAGGTTCTCATTTGGAGAGTCGAAGAGGGAGACGGAGGGAGTGGAGATGGCGATGGCGGCCACTCCCTCTTCTTCCTTGTTCGAGCCCTTGTCTTCACGCTCTTCACCTTCATCGGAGGAGTACTCCTCACGGATAATGAAAGCTCTAGGCTTCTTGGTGAAGGAGACCTTGGCGTCACCGGAGTTGGAGGAGAACTTGGAGAATCCTTTGGAGAGGGATTTGAACTTGTCCTTTCGGACGAGCCTTCCACCATTGTCTTCCCTTCTCTCAAAGATACAATCCGCAACAAAATGACTTTTGTCGCCGCAATTGTAGCATGCTCTCCCCCTTTGCTCCTCCCTTGGGCTCTTGGAGGAATATCTTGAAGAGTCACGAGGCAAGTATCTTCTTGGTCTTGAGTTCTAGTCTTGTTCCCATCCCAAAAGCTCTTGGCGGCGAGGGCCATGTGTTCATGGTAGTTCATCTTGAGATCATCCGGGCTCCACTCAATGGGATCCTCATCACTTTCACTTGCTCTATGCTCCTTCATCTTCAAGGCGAGGATGGGCTTGCGGGTGTTGTGAGCACGTGCAACAAGATCCTCCGCATTCTTCTTGGAGATGTCCAAAGCGATGACTTCACTAAGGATTTCATCGGATGTCATAGCGCGGAAGGAGGCATTTTGGCGGATGGCCGTTAACTTGACTTCCTCATAAGGGAGGAGAGCGTTGTAGAATTTCCTTTTGATCCAATGGTCATCCACAAAAGTTGCTCCAAGATCTTGCATTTGTATGGCAAGAGCGATGAGGCGCCGGTACATCTCTTCGGGAGATTCTCCTTCAATCATGACGAAGTTGTCGGCCATGTTCTTCACTTCATCGAAGCGAGAGCTTTGGATGCTCTCATTCCGAGGAAGAGCTTGTCGAGTTTATCCCATGCTTCCTTGGCGGTCTTGAGCGAGCGAATGTGGGCGCGGTCCTTGGGCATGACGGCCATGTGGATCATGTTGATGGCGGTAGCATTGAGTTGGTCATCCACCACTTCTCTTCTTGTCAAGTTGCTAGGATCTCGTGGTGAGTAACCTTCCTCAATGATCCGCCAAAGCTCGGTAGAGGCGCTGCAAACATGGGAACGCATTAAGAATTGCCAATTTTCAAAGCTATTAGATTCAAGTAGCGGTGGTGAGCCATGAGACAAGATATGTGGCATAGGTATTGGAACATTTATGGTGTAATCACTTGGTGGTGGCACCGCATGATTACCCCCTAAATGTTCCGCAACCGGTGGCTCATCCTTCCCTTTTGATGAAGTGCCAACATCCTCAAGTTCCCCTTCTTGAGGTGGTTTTGTCGATTGCGCGACAAAATCAACAAGAGGAAGGGTGTTGACTTGTTGTGGAGGAACATCGACACTTGCCTTAGGATCTATGATGGGGGTTGGTTTTGGAGCAATCAACTCCATCATCATAGCCTTCATTTGATTTACGATGGATGCTTCCAATTTCTTGAGGTCATCCAAAGTAGCCGGTGTGCTATCGACAATTGATGGTGGAGGTGATTGCTCACCGGGAAGGAAACCATTCGCATCCTTATCTTGTTCGGCCATTTCTTAGGAGGTAAATCCCGAGCAAGAAAACCTTGCTCTGATACCAATTGAATGGATCTTAGCGAACAAGAGGGGGGGATGAATGGTAGCTATGCAATTTTTATCCTTTTTCAATTTTTAGTGCGGTGCGGAAGTAAAGGTGATAGCTTTGGTGATAGAGGTGATCCTAGTGTGATCCTAGGCTAGTGCAACAAGCAAAGGAACCAAATACAATAGTAAGGTTAGGGAGCGGGACAACCGGGGGGCGCGGAGACGAGGCGAGTTTTGTTTCCCGCAGTTCCTCCCACAAAAGGGAGTACGTCTACGTTGAGGAGGTGCTAGACTCACACAAGAGGCTAGACGGCCACACCACGAAGGAAGGCCTCACCTTCTTCCTCGAGAGAGCTCCACAAAGGGGCTCCCCCTTCTCCACTAAGGCACCGGTCGAGGCGGTGGTTCCTTCACAAGGTTGGGGCGAGCTCCACAACACTAGGAGGCTCCCAACACCCTATGGGGCTAGCACAACTCCAAGCTAGCCTCCATAGGAGCACTTCCTCCAAGATCCCACTATAGGAACCCTAACTTCAAGATCCACTAAGGACTAGATGGTATTGGTGGATTCTCTCTTGGTAGATGTATAGATCGGGGCCTCCTCCACCACTCCTCCGAATTTGGGCAAGATTGATTGGGTAGGTGGGGAGATCCTCAAGGTTTGAGCTCAGCAACAATGGAGGAGAGAGAGAGAAGAGATAAAAACGAGCTGGGGAAGAAGGGGCCTTTATATAGGTCCCTCCAAATCCAACCGTTATGTGCAGTTTCCGCACAACCGGTACTACCTCTTTGGCAATCGGTAGTACCGCTCTGCATTCGAAACCGCCCACAGATTTAGCCACGTGGACTCACAGCGGTAGTACCGCTTGCGGTACCGCTTGAGGTACCGCAATGGCCTCTGTGAGTCCCTGGACCCTCGCAGTACCAAAGTGGTACCAAAGCGGTGCTGCCGTAACTTGTGTTACGGTACCTAAGCGGTACCGAGGCGGTACTACCGCTCTCAAGCGGTACTACCGCTCAAGGTACCGTAGAGGTACCGTAAGGCTCTCTGTGGGACTTTTCAGTGCAATCTTCTAGAGCGGTACTGCAGGGCGGTACCAGTAGGGTAGCGGTACTACCGCTCCTGGTACCGGTAGTACCGGTCAGGAAGAAACTGCATTTTCCTCTTTTCCTCTCCAACCATGTCACCTCGCGACACACACACACACACAAAACCAGAAAACCTATAAGCTATGCTTCAGTCTTCTGATCATGACGTGTTCAGCGAGGGCACCGTGCACCTGCAAATCTATCAAAGACAATCTTTGCGCACGGTTAAATTCATTCAAGTGTTGTTATCAAACACACAAAACCCGGGATACAGACCTTATTCTTTCAACTATCGTGCTAGGAGTACTGTCGTCCAGTTTTCTGTGACACCGCGGATGCATAGAGGCAATGATGGTCGTGTGCGACAACTTTGTGGCCCAGGCATTACTTGTTTGCAGGGTTGCACAAAGAAAGTTCATATTCAGCAACACAGGGTTCCATCAAGACCTCACAAGAAGAAGGTATTGGCGCCAAATTCGAAGCTCATGTGGAGAAGAAAGGAGGCGCCAAGTGATGTATCAAGTCAAGCACGCCGAGAGGGAGGATGTGGTGTGGTAGGCAGACAAGACTTGAAGATGGCGCGGACGTGTGATGTTCATATCACGTCACCTTTTCCAGAAGACCCTCACGCGTTGGGGACAACACTTCTTGAAGGGGGGAGGATGATACGAGCATGAAGGCCGAGGTGAAGCCCAATTTCAGGACTCCACCTAGCTAGTTATCTTATTTAATCTATTTTATATCTATGGTCATATGTGGGCCAAATAGGGTTTTTAATAAGTTTGAGTAGTTTTGGTTTGGGCCTGTCCAAACCAAGTTAGGGAGGCCCACAAGGGCTGGTCGGCCACCACCCCTCATCTAAGGACTGGAGTGGCTAGGGTTTAGGTAGAATTCAGTTTAGACTAAAATCAGTCCATAGACATTGTGCTCTTTGGTGAAGCATCCCTCCGGGGACGGCGCCGCCGTTTATCTATTACAGTTGCTGCGGAGGTTCTTGTGTTCATCAAGGATTGTCGTGCTTTGGTCTTGAGGCGTGGTGATCTCCATCATGTTGTTTGATGGACTTATCCCCTACTTCATGTTGCGTTCCGCACGTAATTGGGAGTATCTATCTACCCGGGTTCTCGCCCAGAAGACCCTCACGCGTTGGGGACAACGCTTCTTGAAGGGGGGAGGATGATACGGGCATGAAGGCCGAGGTGAAGCCCAATTTCAGGACTCCACCTAGCTAGTTATCTTATTTAATCTATTTTATATCTGTGGTCATATGTGGGCCAAATAGGGTTTTTAATAAGTTTTAGTAGTTTTGGTTTGGGCCTGTCCAAACCAAGTTAGGGAGGCCCACAAGGGCTGGCCGGCCACCACCCCCTCATATAAGGACTGGAGTGGTAAGAGTTTAGGTAGAATTCAGTTTAGACTAAAATCAGTCCATAGACGTTTGTGCTCTTTGGTGAAGAATCCCTCCGGGGACGGCGCCACCGTTTATCTATTACAGTTGTTGCGGAGGTTCTTGTGTTCATCAAGGATTGTCGTGCTTTGGTCTTGAGGCGTGGTGATCTCCATCATGTTGCTTGCTGGATTTATCCCCTACTTCAGGTTGCGTTCCGCGCGTAATTGGGAGTATCTATCTACCCGGGGTACCAACATGTTGAGTTACTTCCAAATTGACATGAACTACTACATAATAGAAGGCACTTACTTTTGTAACAAAGAATGAACCAGATAGTAGTTATAATATCAACAACTATAGAGCAGGTAATGCAAACCAACATGCTCAATTACTTAAATTGGCCATGAACTAAATAATAGCAGCATTTTACTATCATAGCTAGTAATAAACCATATAGGAATTACAATCTAAACTTTGTTGTGCAGGGAATGCTAATCAACGCGTTCAGGGACTTAAAATACGTAACATGCAACACATAGAGGGTAGTGAATGAACTGGTAGCAGGCAGTTAATTTAGTAGCTCACGACGAACCAGGTACAAATAATAATGGTATTACTTGTACAGGGAATGCAGAGTAACATGTTCAGTGACTTCAATTTGTCACGAACTACGTATAGGCCCCTGTTACTTTTGTAACAAACAATGACCAAATAGGGTTATGTGGCAAACGCTTAGCACGGTTTTTGGCCACCCATGGCAATTACGAAAAATTGGCCGTTGACTGCTGACGTCATGCAAACTGACATGTGGCAAAAGCCGTTAACTTTCAGTTAACGCCGTTAACCGGCTGAAACCCCGTGGTAGATGGTAGGCCCACACAAGGCCTACCACGCCTTAAGCGGGCTGAGCCATTTAGTTTGCGGGCCGGGCAAGCTGACTTAGTTTGACCGGTCAACTATATAACTGGGCTAGTCTATTACGTACGTGGGCCGGGCCTAACCTCTAAGGTTGACTAGTCAAAACTTAAATGGGCCGGCCCACTAAGCACGTGGGTCGGGCCGAATACCTTCGTTTGACCGGTCAAAGGATAGTTGGGCGGGCCCACTGAAAAGGTGGGTCGGGCCGGATGTCTTTGTTTGACCGGTCAATGCTAGCGTGTAGAAGCTTCCTTGTGACGGTACAGCACACGTTCGTTGGGAACCCCAAGAGGAAGGTATGATGAGCACGGCAGCAAGTTTTCCCTCAGCAAGAAACCAAGGTTTATCGAACCAGTAGGAGATGAAGGCCACGTGAAGGTTGTTGGTGGAGGAGTGTAGTGCGGCGCAACACCAGTGATTCCGGCGCCAACGTGGAACCTGCACAACACAATCAAGATACTTTGCCCCAACTTAACAGTGAGGTTGTCAATCTCACCGGCTTGCTGAAACAAAGGATTAAACGTATGGTGTGGAGAATGATGTTTGTTTGCGAAGAACAACAAAGAACAGAGATTGCAGTAGATTGTATTTCAGATGTAAAAGAATGGACCGGGGTCCACAGTTCACTAGTGGTGTCTCTCCAATAAGATAAATATCATGCTGGGTGAACAAATTACAGGTGGGCAATTGACAAATAAAGATTCATATACATATCATGATGATCACTATGAGATTTAATCAGGGCATTACGACAAAGAACATAGACCGCCATCCAGCATGCATCTATGCCTAAAAAGTCCACCTTCGGGTTAGCATCCGCACCTCCCAGTATTAAGTTGCAAACAACAGACAATTGCATTAAGTATGGTGCGTAATGTAATCAACACAAATATCCTTAGACAAATCATCGATGTTTTATCCCTAGTGGCAACAACACATCCACAACCTTAGAACTTTCTGTCACTGTCCCAGATTCAATGGAGGCATGAACCCACTATCGAGCATAAATACTCCCTCTTGGAGTTACAAGTATCAACTTGGCCAGAGCCTCTACTAGCAACGGAGAGCTTGCAAGAACATAAACAACCCATATATGATAGATCAATAATCAACTTGACATAGTATTCCATATTCATCGGATCCCACCAAACACAACTTGTAGCATTACAAATAGATGATCTTGATCATGTTAGGCAGCTCACAAGATCTAAACATGATAGCACAAGAGGAGAAGACAACCATCTAGCTACTATGGACCCATAGTCCAAGGATGAACTACTCACGCATCAGTCCGGAGGCGGGCATGGTGATGTAGAGCCCTCCTGATGATTCCTCTCCCGGCAGGGTGCCGGAGGCGATCTCCTGAATCCCCCGAGATGGGATTGGCGGCGGCGTCTCTGGAAGTTTTTCCGTATCGTGGCTCTCGGTACTAGGGTTTTCGCGACGGAGAGATTATATAGGCGAAAGGGCAGAGTCGGAGGGCGCTCGAGGGGCCCACCCCATAGGGGGGCGCGCCCTGCCCCTTGGCCGCGCCGCCTTGTGGGGTGGGGCCCCCTTGGCCCCTCTTCGTCTCTCCTTCGGTGCTCTGGAACCTGATACGTCTCCAACGTATCGATAATTTCTTATGTTCCATGCTACTTTATTGATGATACCTACATGTTTTATACACATTATATGTCATATTTATGCGTTTCGGAACTAACCTATTAACAAGATGCCGAAGTGCCGTTCTTTTTCTGTTTTTGGTTTCAGAAATCCTAGTAACGAAATATTCTCGGAATTGGACGAAATCAACGCCCAGGTTCCTATTTTGCCCGGAAGCATCCAGAACACCCGAGAGCCGCCAGGGGCCCTGTGGGCCCCGATGATAGGGTGGCGCGGCCAGGGCTGGGCCCGCGCCACCCTATGGTGTGGTCGCCCCTTCGACCCTCCTGCGCCGCCTCTTCGCCTATATAAAGGTCCCTGACCTAAAAACCCTTACGGAGGAAGCCACGATACGCGAAACCTTCCAGAGCCGCCACCATCACGAAGCCAAGATCTGGGGGACAGGAGTCTCGTTCCGCACCCCGCCGAGCGAGGAAGTGCCCCGAAGGCTTCTCCATCGACACCGCCGCCATCTCCACCGCCATCTTCATCAACGCTGCTGCTCCCATGAAGAGGGAGTAGTTCTCCATCGAGGCTCGGGGCTGTACCGGTAGCTATGTGGTTAATCTCTCCTATGTACTTCAATACAATGATCTCATGAGCTGCTTTACATGATTGAGATCCATATGATGAGCTTTGTATCGCTACTAGTTATGTGCTACTCATGTGATGTTATTAAAGTAGTTATTCCTCCTGCATGGTGTAAAGGTGATTAGTGTGTGCACCGTGTGGTTCTTGTCGTAGGCTATGATCATGATCTCTTGTAGATCGTGGAGTTAATTGTCATTATGATAGTATTGATGTGATCTATTCCTCCTTCATAGTGTAATGTGGACAGTGTGTGCACTATGTTAGTTCTTGGTTTATTTTGCAATGATCTATTATGCTCTAAGGTTACTTAAACATGAATATCGAATGTTGTGGAGCTTGTTAACTCCGGCATTGAGGGTTCGTGTAATCCTACGCAACGAATGATGTTCATTATCAAACAAGAGTGTATGTAGCACATATGAGAAGAAGTATTTATTATGCGATCAATGTTGAGAGTGTCCACTAGTGAAAGTATGATCCCTAGGCCTTGTTTCCAATACTGAAAACACCGTTTATTTACTGTTCGTTGCATGTTTACTCGCTGCCATATTTTATTCAGATTGCTATTACCACTCATATACATCCATACTACTTGTATTTCACTATCTCTTCGCCGAACTAGTGCACCTATACATCTGACAAGTGTATTAGGTGTGTTGGGGACACAAGAGACTTCTTGCTTTGTGGTTGCAGGGTTGCTTGAGAGGGATATCTTTGACCTCTTCCTCCCGAGTTCGATAAACCTTGGGTAATCCACTTAAGGGAAACTTGCTGCTGTTCTACAAACCTCTGCTCTTGGAGGCCCAACACTGTCTACAAGAATAGAAGCACCCGTAGACATCAAGCACTTTTCTGGCGCCGTTGCCGGGGAGGAAAGGTAAAAGGCACTCATACTTCGGTTCCAGTAACAGTTTTCTCGGCGCCATTGTGTGTGTGCTCGAAGCTATTTCCTTTAGACTCTGCAATTGCGACATTTGGTTTCTTGTTTACACTAGTTAGGCATAATGGACAACAATGAGCTTCTTATTCTATTTCCTGATTTAAGACATGGATGGTTTGATGCGAAAATTAAAAAACCCATGGAACATATTAATATGAATGCCTTGAACACTATTGTTGCTAATGATATGGAAAATTCTAAGCTTGGGGAAGCTGGCTTTGATGAGCATGATATTTTTAGTCCCCCAAGCATTGAGGAGAAAATTTACTTTGATGATACTTTGCCTCCCATTTATGATGATTATAATGATAGTAGTCTTTTGTTACCACCTGTTATGGAGGATAAATTTGATTATGATTACAATATACCTCCTATATTTGATAGCTACTTTGTTGAATTTGCTCCCACTACAATTAATAAGAATGACTATGCTTATGTTGGGAGTAGTAATTATTTTATGCATGAGACTCATGATAAGAATGCTTTATGTGATAGTTATATTGTTGAGTTTGCTCATGTTGCTACTGAAAGTTATTATGAGAGAGGAAAATATGGTTGTAAAAATTTTCATGTTACTAAAACACCTCTCTATGTGCTGAAATTTTTGAAGCTACACTTGTTTTATCTTTCTATGCTTGTTACTTTGCTCTTCATGAACTTGTTTATTTACAATATTCCTATGCATAGGAAGCATGTTAGACTTAAATGTATTTTGAATTTGCCTCTTGATGCTCTCTTTTGCTTCAACTTCTATTTCTTGCGAGTGCATCATTAAAACTGCTGAGCCCATCTTAATGGCTATAAAGAAAGAACTTCTTGGGAGATAACCCATGTGTTATTTTGCTACAGTACTTTGTTTTATATTTGTGTCTTGGAAGTTGTTTACTACTGTAGCAACCTCTCCTTATCATGTTTTTGTGCCAAGTAAAGTTTCTATGCTAAAGTTGATGTTATATTTGGGATCGCTGCGCAGAAACAGCATTGCTGTCTGTCACGAATCTGGGCACAGGCCTCTGTAGAAAATTCGAAAAATCTGCCAATTTACGAGCGTGATCCTCAGATATGTACGCAACTTTCATTAGTTTTGAGTTTTTCCATTTGAGCAAGTCTGGTGCCATCTTAAAATTCGTCTTTACGGACTGTTCTGTTTTTGACAGATTCTGCCTTTTATTTCGCATTGCCTCTTTTGCTATGTTGGATTCATTTCTTTGATCCATTAATGTCCAGTAGCTTTATGCAATGTCCAGAAGTGAAAAGAATGATTGTGTCACCTCTGAACATGTGAATTTTTGATTATGCACTAACCCTCTAATGAGTTTGCTTGAAGTTTGGTGTGAAGGAAGTTTTCAAGGGTCAAGAGAGGAGTATGATATACTATGATCAAGAGGAGTGAAAGCTCTAAGCTTGGGGATGCCCCCGTGGTTCACCCCTGCATATTTTAAGAAGACTCAAGTGTCTAAGCTTGGGGATGCCCAAGGCATCCCCTTCTTCATCGACAACATCATCAGGTTCCTCCCCCGAAACTATATTTTTATTCAGTCACATCTTGTGTTCTTTACTTGGAACGTCGGTTTGTTTTTGTTTTTGTTTTTGTTTGAATAAAATGGATCCTAGCATTCACTTTGTGGAGAGAGACACGCTCCGCTGTTGCATATGGACAAATATGTCCTTAGGCTTTACTCATAATGTTCAAGGCGAAGTTTCTTCTTCGTTAAATTGTTATATGGTTGGAATTGGAAAATGCTACATGTAGTAATTCTAAAATGTCTTGGATAATGTGATACTTGGAAATTGTTGTGCTCATGTTTAAGCTCTTGCATCATATACTTTGCACCTATTAATGAAGAAACACATAGAGCTTGCTAAAATTTGGTTTGCATATTTGGTCTCTCTAAAGTCTAGATAATATCTAGTATTGAGTTTTGAACAACAAGGAAGACGGTGTAGAGTCTTATAATGTTTTCAATATGTCTTTTATGTGAGTTTTGCTGCACCGGTTCATCCTTGTGTTTGTTTCAAATAGCCTTGCTAGCCTAAACCTTGTATCGAGAGGGAATACTTCTCATGCATCCAAAATCCTTGAGCCAACCACTATGCCATTTGTGTCCACCATACCTACCTACTACATGGTATTTCTCCGCCATTCCAAAGTAAATTGCTTGAGTGCTACCTTTAAAATTCCATCATTCGCCTTTGCAATATATAGCTCATGGGACAAAATAGCCTTAAAAACTATCGTAGTATTGAATATGTACTTATGCACTTTATCTTTTATTAAGTTGCTTGTTGTGCGATAACCATGCTTCTGGGGAACGCCATCAACTATTGTTGAATATCATGTGAGTTGCTATGCATGTCCGTCTTGTCTGAAGGATCTATCATTTTAGTGGTTGGAGCATGCAAAATTGTTAGAGAAGAACATTGGGCCGCTAACTAAAGCCATGAATCATGGTTGAAGTTTCAGTTTTGGACATATATCCTCAATCTCATATGAGAATAATAATCATTGTTACATGCTTACGCATTTAAGAGGAGTCCATTATCTGTTGTCCATGTTGTCCCGGTATGGATGTCTAAGTTGAGAATAATCAAAAACGAGAAATCCAAAATGCGAGCATTCTCCTTAGACCTTTGTACAGGCGGCATGGAGGTACCCCTTTGTGACACTTGGTTGAAACATGGCATGCAAAGATCCGGTAGTCCAAGCTAAGTAGGACGAGGTGCGGGCACTATTAGTATACTATGCATGAGGCTTGCAACTTGTAAGATATAATTTACATAACTCATATGCTTTATTACTACCGTTGACAAAATTGTTTCATGTTTTCAAAATAAAAGCTCTAGCACAAATACAGCAATCGATGCTTTCCTCTTTGAAGGACCATTCTTTTACTTTTATTGTTGAGTCAGTTTACCTATCTCCTCCACCTTAAGAAGCAAACACTTGTGTGAACTGTGCATTGATTCCTACATACTTGCATATTGCACTTGTTATACTACTCTATGTTGACAATATCCATGAGATATACATGTTATAAGTTGAAAGCAACCGCTGAAACTTAATCTTCCTATGTGTTGCTTCAACACCTTTACTTTGATTTATTGCTTTATGAGTTAATTCTTATGCAAGACTTATTGATGCTTGTCTTTAAGTACTATTCATGAAAAGTCTTTGCTATATGATTCACTTGTTTACTCATGTCATTACTTTTGTTTTGATCGCTGCATTCATTACATATGTTTACAAATAGTATGATCAAGATTATGATGGCATGTCACTTCAGAAATTATCTTTGTTATCGTTTTACCTGCTCGGGACGAGCAGAACTAAGCTTGGGGATGCTGATACGTCTCCAACGTATCGATAATTTCTTATGTTCCATGCTACTTTATTGATGATACCTACATGTTTTATACACATTATATGTCATATTTATGCGTTTCGCAACTAACCTATTAACAAGATGCCGAAGTGCCAGTTCTGTTTTCTGTTTTTGGTTTCAGAAATCCTAGTAACGAAATATTCTCGGAATTGGACGAAATCAACGCCGTTCCTATTTTGCCCGGAAGCATCCAACACCCGAGAGCCGCGGAGGGGCCCTGTGGGCCCCGATGATAGGGTGGCGCGGCCAGGGCTGGGCCCGCGCCACCCTATGGTGTGGTCGCCCCTTCGACCCTCCCGCGCCGCCTCTTCGCCTATATAAAGGTCCCCGACCTAAAACCCTTACGGAGGAAGCCACGATACGCGAAACCTTCCGAGCCGCCACCATCGCGAAGCCAAGATCCGGGGGACAGGAGTCTGTTCCGGCACCCGCCGAGGGAAGTGCCCCGGAAGGCTTCTCCATCGACACCGCTGCCATCTCCACCGCCATCTTCATCAACGCTGCTGCTCCCATGAAGAGGGAGTAGTTCTCCATCGAGGCTCGGGGCTGTACCGGTAGCTATGTGGTTAATCTCTCTCCTATGTACTTCAATACAATGATCTCATGAGCTGCTTTACATGATTGAGATCCATATGATGAGCTTTGTATCGCTACTAGTTATGTGCTACTCATGTGATGTTATTAAAGTAGTTTATTCCTCCTGCATGGTGTAAAGGTGATTAGTGTGTGCACCGTGTGGTTCTTGTCGTAGGCTATGATCATGATCTCTTGTAGATCGTGGAGTTAATTGTCATTATGATAGTATTGATGTGATCTATTCCTCCTTCATAGTGTAATGTGGACAGTGCGTGCACTATGTTAGTTCTTGGTTTATTTTGCAATGATCTATTATGCTCTAAGGTTACTTAAACATGAATATCGAATGTTGTGGAGCTTGTTAACTCCGGCATTGAGGGTTCGTGTAATCCTACGCAACGAATGATGTTCATTATCAAACAAGAGTGTATGTAGCACATATGAGAAGAAGTATTTATTATGCGATCAATGTTGAGAGTGTCCACTAGTGAAAGTATGATCCCTAGGCCTTGTTTCCAATACTGCAAACACCGTTTATTTACTGTTCTGTTGCATGTTTACTCGCTGCCATATTTTATTCAGATTGCTATTACCACTCATATACATCCATACTACTTGTATTTCACTATCTCTTCGCCGAACTAGTGCACCTATACATCTGACAAGTGTATTAGGTGTGTTGGGGACACAAGAGACTTCTTGCTTTGTGGTTGCAGGGTTGCTTGAGAGGGATATCTTTGACCTCTTCCTCCCCGAGTTCGATAAACCTTGGGTAATCCACTTAAGGGAAACTTGCTGCTGTTCTACAAACCTCTGCTCTTGGAGGCCCAACACTGTCTACAAGAATAGAAGCACCCGTAGACATCAACCTTCCGCGGAAAATAAGACCGTGGGCTTTTGTTTCGTCCAATTCCGAGAATATTTCGTGTAGGATTTTTGAAACCAAAAACAGCAGAAAAAGGAACTGGCACTTCGGCATCTTGTTAATAGGTTAGTGCCGGAAAATGCATCAAAACATCATAAAGTGTGAACAAAACATGTAGGTATTGTCTAAAACTAGCATGGAACATCGAAATTATAGATACGTTGGAGACGTATCAAGCATCCCCAGCTTAGTTCCTACTCGCCTCGAGTAGGTAAACGATAAAAACAATAATTTCTGAAGTGACATGCTACCATCATAATCTTGATCAACATTATTGTAAAGCATATGAGATGAATGAAGTGATTCGAAGCAATAGATTGCTAACAAAGAGATAATGACTAAACAACTGAATCATATAGCAAAAACTTTTCATGAATAGTACTTTCAAGACAAGCATCAACAAGACTTGCATAAGAGCTAACTCATAAAGCAATAGATTCAAAGTAAGTGGTTTCGAAGCAACACATAGGATGATTATGTTTCAGAAATTGCTTTCAACTTGTAACATGTATATCTCATGGATAATTGTCAACATAAAGTAATATAACAAGTGCAATAAGTAAACATGTAAGAATCAATGAACACAGTTGACACAAGTGTTTGCTTCTAAGATAGAAATAAGTAGGTAAACTGACTCAACATAAAGTAAAATAAAGGTCCTTCGCAGAGGGAAGCATGGATTACTATTTTTGTGCTGGAGCTTTTATTTTGAAAACATAGAAACAATTTTGTCAACGGTACTAATAATTCATATGTGTTATGCATAAAACTTCCTACAAGTTGCAAGCCTCATGCATCGAATACCAATAGTGTTCGCACCTTGTCCTAATTAGCTTGGATTTACATGGATTATCATTGCATAACATATGTTTCAACCAAGTGTCACAAAGGGGTACCTCTATGCCGCATGTACAAAGGTCCAAGGAGATAAATCGCATTTGATTTATCGTTTTTGATAGATCTCAACTAAGGACATCCATACCGGGACAACATAGAAAAGATAATGGACTCCTCTTTAATGCTTAAGCATTCAACAACAGATAATATTCTCATAAGAGATTGAGGATTAATGTCCAAACTGAAAACTTCCACCATGATACATGGCTTTGGTTGGCGGCCCAATGTTCTTCTCTAACAATATGCATACTCAAACCATTTGATCATGATAAATCACCCTTACTTCAGACAAGGCGAACATGCATAGCAACTCACATGATATTCAACAAAGGTGTAAAAAGTTGATGGCGTCCCCAGAAACATGGTTACCGCTCAACAAGCAACTTATAAGAACTAAGATACATAGCTACATATTCATCACCACAATAGTTTTTAAGCTATTTTCCCATGAGCTATGTATTGTAAAGACAAAGGAATGAAATTTTAAAGGTAGCACGCAAGCAATTTACTTTGGAATGGCAGAAAATACCACATATAGGTAGTTATGGTGGACACAAATGGCATGGGTTTTGGCTCAAGTTGTTTGGATGCACGAGAAGCATTTCCTCTCAGTACAAGGCTTTGGATAGCAAGGTTGTTTGAAGCAAACACAAGTATGAAAGGTACAGCAAAACTTACACAAGAACATATTGCAAGCATTATAAGACTCTACACTGTCTTCCTTGTTGTTCAAACACTTTTACCAGAAAATATCTAGACCTTAGAGAGACCAATCATGCAAACCAAATTTCAACAAGCTCTACAGTAGTTCTCCACTAATAGATTTAAACTACATGATGCAAGAGCTTAAACATGATCTATGAGAGCTCAAAACAATTGCCAAGTATCAAATTATTCAAGACCATATGAAGCATTTTCTGTTTCCAACCAAATAGCAATCAACGAAGCAGTTTTCAGCCTTCGCCATGAACATTAAAGCAAAACTAAGAACACAAGTGTTCAAATGAAAAAGCGGAGCGTGTCTATCTCCAATACAAGGATTGCTGGGATCCAAATTTATTCAAACCAAAATAAAAACAAAAACAAAAAGACGCTCCAAGTAAAGAACATAAGATGTGACGGAATAAAAATATAGTTTCACTAGAAGTGACCCGATAAGTTGTCGATGAAGAAGGGGATGCCTTGGGCATCCCCAAGCTTAGATGCTTGAGTATTCTTGAAATATGCAGGGATGAACCACGGGGGGCATCCCCAAGCTTAGACTTTTCACTCTTCTTGATTATATTATATCATCCTCTTGTCTTGACCCTTGAAAACTTCCTCCACACCAAACTTAAAGAAAACTCATTAGAGGGTTAGTGCATAATCAAAATATCATATGTTCAGAGGGTACACAATCATTCTTAACACTTCTGAACATTACCAAGGCTACTGAAAGTTAATGGAACAAAGAAATCCACTCAACATAGCAAAAGAGGCAATGCGAAATAAAAGGCAGAATCTGTCAAAACAGAAGTCCGTAAAGACGAATTTTTATGAGGCACTTAACTTGCTCAGATGGAAAAACTCAAAACTAGTGAAAGTTGCGTAAATATCTGAGGATCACGCATGTAAATTGGCAGATTTGTTTGATTCTTCTACAGAGAGATATACTCAAATTCGTGACAGGTAGAAATCTGTGCGCAGTAATCCAAATCTAGTATCAACTTTACTATCAAATACTTTACTTGGCACAATAACATGATAAGGAGAGGTTGCTACAGTAGTAACAACTTCCAAGACTCAACAAAACAGTGGTAAAAATAAAACCATGGGTTATCTCCCAAGAAGTGCTTTTCTTTAACGCCTTTCAGCTAGGCGCAGAAAGTGTAAATCAAGTATTATCAAGAGAAGAAGCATCAACATCATAATTTGTTCTAATAATAGAATCAAAAGGCAACTTAATTCTCTTTCTAGGGAAGTGTTCCATACCTTTCTTAAGAGGGAATTGATACTTAATATTTCCTTCTTTCATATCAATAACAACACCAACAGTTCGAAGAAAGGGTCTTCCCAAAACAATAGGACAAGATGCATTGATACGTCGCAAACGTATCTATAATTTCTTATGTTCCATGCTACTTTTATTACAATACTTGAATGTTTTATACATACTTTACAGCATTATTTTACATTTTCCGGCACTAACCTATTAACAAGATGCCGAAGTGCCAGTTCCTGTTCTGCTGTTTTTGGTTTCAGAAATCCTAGTAAGGAAATATTCTCGGAATTGGACGAAATCAACGCCCAGGGTCCTATTTTTGCACGAAGCTTCCAGAAGTCCGAAGAGGAGACGAAGTAGGGCCACGAGGTGGGGACACACCAAGGCGGCGCGGCCCAAGCCCTAGCCGCGCCGGCCTGGTGTGTGGCCCCCTCGTGTCGACCTTTGACCTACCCTTCCGCCTACTTAAAGCCTCCGTCGCGAAACCCCCTATACCGAGAGCCACGATACGGAAAACATTACTGAGAGGCCGCCGCCGCCAATCCCATCTCGGGGGATTCAGGAGATCGCCTCCCCCGCCGGAGGGGGAATCATCACCGGAGGGGCTCTACATCATCATGCCCGCCTCCGGATTGATGCGTGAGTAGTTCATCCTTGGACTATGGGTCCATAGCAGTAGCTAGATGGTTGTCTTCTCCGCTTGTGCTATCATTGTATTAGATCTTGTGAGCTGCCTAACATGATCAAGATCATCTATTTGTAATGCTACATGTTGTGTTTGGTGAGATCCGATGAATAGAGAATACTATGTTAAGTTGATTATCAATCTATCATATATGTGTTGTTTATGTTCTTGCATGCTCTCCGTTGCTAGTAGAGGCTCTGGCCAAGTTGATACTTGTAACTCCAAGAGGGGGTAATTATGCTCGATAGTGGGTTCATGCCTCCATTAAATCTGGGACAGTGACAGAAAGTTCTAAGGTTGTGGATGTGCTGTTGCTACTAGGGATAAAACATTGATGCTTTGTCTAAGGATATTTGTGTTGATTACATTACGCACCATACTTAATGCAATTATCTGTTCGCAACTTAATACTGGAAGGGGTTCGGATGATAACCTGAAGGTGGATTATTTAGGCATAGATGCATGCTGGATAGCGGTCTATGTACTTTGTCGTAATGCCCCGATTAAATCACATAGTAATCATCGTTGATATGTATTGAATCTTTATTTGTCAATTTCTCACCTGTAATTTGTTCACCCAGCATGCTAGTTATCTTATTGGAGAGACACCACTAGTGAACTGTGGACCCCGGTCCATTCTTTACATCTGAATACATTCTACTGCTTTTTCTTTGCAAACAAACACCATCTTCCACTCGATACGCTTAATCCTTTGTTTTCAGCAAGCCGGTGAGATTGACAACCTCACTGTTACGTTGGGGCAAAGTATTTTGATTGTGTTGTGCAGGTTCCACGTTGGCGCCGGTTTCACCGGTGTTGCGCCGCACTACATTCCTCCACCAACAACCTTCACGTGCTTCTTGGCTCCTACTGGTTCGATAACCTTGGTTTCTTTCTGAGAGAAAACTTGCTGCTGTGCGCATCATACCTTCCTCTTGGGGTTCCCAACGGACGTGTATATTTACGCGCATCAAGCCATTTTTTCTGGCGCCGTTGCCGGGAGATCAAGACACGCTGCAAGGGGAGTCTCCACTTCCAATCTCTTTACTTTGTTTTTGTCTTGCTTTATTTTATTTACTACTTTGTTTGCTGCACTTAAACAAAACACAAAAAAATTAGTTGCTAGCTTTACTTTATTTACTGTCTTGTTCTCTATATCAAAAACACAAAAAATTAGTTACTTGTCTTTACTTTATTTGCTTAGTTTATTTTACTACTGTTATCATGAGTAATCCTGAAGTTGAAGTTCGTTCTTTTAAGCAACAAGGTGGAGAGAGTTTTAAAGACGCTTGGTCTAGAATTTTTGATGCTTATCATGAAACTGAACCTCAAATAACTCTAAGTTTGCTCCTTAGTAATTTTTATTTTGGGCTTATGATTCGCTATAGATATGCCTTAGATGCTATAGTGGGAGGAGATTTCCTTCATTGCAATGGTGATCAAGCTTTTAATGCCATAAAAAATTGGTTGCATCACATAGTTCGGCTAATAACTTTGATTCAGCTCTTATTAGCATTTATAATAGACTAAACACTCTTGAGACAAATGGGTCTAAACTAAATACTCTTCGGTTATTTTTAATTGATTTAAATTTAGCATAAAGTTGTACTAAATTCGATCTCTTTTAATACATTCTTAGAAGATTTCTCCATATCACAGAAAACAACCGGTTCATTTTTTTCCTAACATTATCATTACAAACAACATAGGTTTCATCTAGATTTCCTTTTCATACCATTTACAGTGTATTTGTTTTCACCCCTTAACTCTGAAAAATATTTTCTATGATTCTTGATGCACTTGCTACTTCATAAAGCTGAATTTAATTTACCTTGAACAATCGATGGTTATCATCTAATTCGCATATTATCTTCAATGGTTATGATCAAATTGTCATCTTACCTCTAAGTAGGTAAGTAAGGTCTTAAAATCCTCTAACAAAATACTACATATAACTCTAGAATGAAGGATCATTGTATTCACGCAGACTATACTTGAAACGAACAACTACACATAAAGGATGGACAATCTTCACGGGTGTGTATGAAGTCGGAAACTTCTTATTGTTTCATCCTGACCATCTAGAAACACCAAGACCTCACTTTCTTACAAGAACCTGCAGTGTCGAGATACACGCTTAATTATTCAGAATGCAACACGTCTTTATCACAAATCTTCAATTACCAGCTTACGCATAGAATAAACTTACATGAATGGTTTGGTTGAGAGATTACAGGGTTGTTGACGGATTATTGCTTTCAATTAGCCATAGCAGATGATTTTACTTGGCCGAACACCATTACCAGGCACTGTCTAAATTAATATCAGAAAACTGAAGGTGGCCTGCAGCAACACCATGGGCTCGCGAATAAGTTATTGGACAGCTAAAAGCTCCCACAAAATTAAATGGCGCAGCTCCTAGGGTTCCACTGTTCCCCGGCAAGACTGACGACATGCGCCATATACAGTGCCAGGAACACGGATTGGAGCCCTCCAAGGCCGAATCTCAGGTAGATTCGAGGCGAAACTCCTCCTCCCGGCCACCACCGGAAATACTGCGGGCAGAAGAGCGTTGCCTCCTCTCCATGGATACTTTCTTAGTTGGATGCGGCTAGGGGAGGAGATCTCGGGGCATCTGGTGGCCAGGCGGCGGCGCTCTGTCCCAAAGAGGACGGCAGGGTCGGGAGATGCGACGGGGAGATGTGGCGCTTTATTTGTTCGGAGCGAACCGTTTATTTCACTTCAGGGTGGCAGATTTCTGTAATTTGTAAAGTCAGGGGCAATAAAAAAGGGACCAATAAGAAGCTATTTTCTTTTTATTATTAGGGTATAGATATAGATTATATGGATTCAATTAGAAAATTTGCCTATGTGTTGCTACGGTTTGATTTCACTCCTTCATTTTCAGAAAAAAACAATATTAGAATCGCAAATAATCATTATACTTAAATTTTGGAATTGTAGATCTCGTATAGAATTTTAAAAAATACGCATGGCAAATAATATTTGCAAAACCTCGTCATGGAACCAATCACTACATATAAGTTTCTTGAAAGTTTCATAGTGGTAGTCAATCAGAATCTCTTAATAAGAAATCTCAACATACATCAGAAAACATAAATTCATATAGCTCTTATAAATCTTATCCATACTTATTAATACGAGATATAGAAAATACGGAAGTAAGATTATAGACATATTTTTTGCTTGATTCAGCAGTAGGTTAATATTTAACTAAACTGTTGATAATCTAGAAATAGACCTTCAACAATAACAATCTAGAAACAAACCTTCAAAAATAATAATCTAGAAATATAAATTGAAAGCTCCTAATTTAATTCAAAGCTTTGCCTTATTTGCATTACCTTGTTGAATTCGTTGTTGAATAAGCAACGAACCAATTGATTTTCGTCCCCATATAGCATAGATGGAAAATCAGAACATCTGAGAGACATAATGCTTCAATACAATTTGAGGTTTCGCACTGTGGTAATAGATGGCTACCAGCACGTCCCCAACCAGAGTATCAGCGGAGCCATTGCTAGCTACAGAGGAGGCAGCCTAGGCCTCGCCACGGAGATGCATCGTAGGAGAGGTGCACTTCACCTCAAAATTTCTTGATCGGAACATCAAAGAAGCTAGCGCATCTCACAAGGAACCTTGAAATCGCGCGCGTAATCTGCTTCCTTGAAATCGCGCGCATAATCAGCTTCGCATGTGCTTCGTCGTCGCCATGGCAGGCCATATGGACGCGGTCCAGCAACATCGTGTGCCTTCTGCTGCCAGCAGCACCAGCGCGTACGAAGGAGGCTGGTAAGGTGCCGAGGCTGGTAAGCGCGACGATCTTGGAGTCATGGACTCACGGTCACGGCGGCGACGTAGAATTCCTTGTTGTAATTAAAATCTCGATCGGCTCAATATGGACACTGCTCCGAGATCGATCAGCTCCGATTGAGATTGAGAGAAGAACTCTCTTGGAGCCCGCGTCTATGTTTATTGGCCATGCAGCTATTGACCATGCCGTCGCCGATGCGACTCCTCCGGCCAACCGAACTCGCCATTGAGATTGCGAGAGAAGCGCTCGTTTACGATTTTCGATGTGGTCGGTGTCGTCTCGACGATCTGGCATGACTCACGTGTATATATATGGATCCCAAAAAAGATAGGAACACGCCCCTCAAGCTCCGGTACATGTAGACCTGTAGTACACGGATCGGGACTCATGAGTGCAGCTGGGCCGGGCCTTTCTAGAGCTCGGCTGGGAGCACACCTTTTCGGCTTCTGAAACTCCGTTCAGGTTTGGTTTCTAATCGGGACGGAGACGGACGGTGATCGGCTAGGGTGTTCGTACGTACCAAATCAAAACATAACTACGGTTGGCGGACGGTGGATGGATTTTAACTTACGGGGGCAGTGGTGGGTAATTTATACCAACTTTTAGGGCAGTTTTGAATTGGACGAACGACCGAGGCCTTTTGCTTTTATTATTAGGTATAGACTAAACACTCTTGAGACAAATGCATCTTACTTGAAGGAAAGCTGTGGTTATGTTCGAAACCGTCTTGATGAAGTTTTAGTGAACTCTGAACCCTCAATGTGGAATCCTACTATTAAAGTTACTATTGGTGGTGAAACTTTTCATGCCCGTTGTGATATTATGTCTGAATTTTGTCTTATGCCTAAGAGTATTTATGAATCTTTAACACTTTGGGGACTCGTTGAAGGGGGAGAAGGAATAACTCTTATTGATAACTCCGTTATAATGCCTAAGGGAATAGCCGAGAGTGTGCATACAACCATTCTTGGAAGAACGGTATCCACTGATTATCTTGTTATTGAATGTGTAGGAACTGGACAAATCACACTTGGAAGATCCCTGCTGAAACTATTGGGAGCAATCATAAATACGGGAGAAGGCACCCTAAAATTCATACCGGGAGGCCGACATGTATTCCCTAAACCAAAGAGTAAGAAAAAGAACAAGAAGGGTAAGCGTAAGGCCCGAGGTAATGTTAATGCTCCATCTCTTGATGTTACTTGATTTGCACTTTCTGCGCCTAGCTGAAAGGCGTTTAAGAAAAACACTTCTTGGGAGATAACACATGTATTTATTTTACTACAGCAATTTTTGTTTTGTTGAGTCTTGGAAGTTGTTTACTACTGTAGCAACCTCTCCTTATCATGTTTTTGTGCCAAGTAAAGTTTCTATGCTAAAGTTGATGTTATATTTGGGATCGCTGCGCAGAAACAGCATTGCTGTCTGTCACGAATTCTGGCACAAGTCTCTGTAAAAAATTCGAACAAATCTGCAAATTTACGAGCGTGATCCTCAGATATGTACGCAACTTTCATTAGTTTTGAGTTTTTCCATTTGAGCAAGTTAAGTGCCCAGTCCAGATGCATCTTTACGGACTGCTCTGTTTTGACAGATTCTGTCTTTTATTTCGCATTGCTGCTTTTGCTATGTTGAATGAGTTTCTTTGTTCCATTAACTTTCAGAAGCTTTGTGCAATGTCCAGAAGTGTTAAGAATGATTGTGTCACCTCTGAATATGTGAATTTGTGGTTATGCACTAACCCTCTCATGAGTTTGCTTGAAGTTTGTGTGAAGGAAGTTTTCAAGGGTCAAGAGAAGAGGATGATATACTATGATCAAGAAGAGCGAAAGGTCTAAGCTTGGGGATGCCCCGGTGGTTCATCCCTGCATATTTTAAGAAGACTCAAGCATCTAAGCTTGGGGATGCCCAAGGCATCCCCTTCTTCATCGACAACATTATCAGGTCACTTCTAGTGAAACTATATTTTTATTCCGTCACATTCTTATGTTCTTTACTTGGAGCGTCGGTTTGTTTTTATTTTTGTTTTGTTTTGAATAAAGTTGGATCTCACCATCCTTATATTGGAGATATTACGCTCCGCTTTTTCATATGGAACACTTGTGTTCTTAATTGTGCTTTAATGTTCATGGCGAAAGCTTATTGCTTCGTTAAATTGCTATATGGTTGGAATTGGAAAATGATGCATATGGTTTGACAATTTGGCAATTGTTTGAGCTCTCATAGATCATGTTTAAGCTCTTGCATCATGTAGTTTAATCCATTAATGAAGAACTACTGTAGAGCTTGTTTAATTTGGTTTGCATGATTGATCTCTCTAAGTCTAGATATTTTCGGGTAAAGTGTTTGAACAACAAGGAAGACAGTGTAGAGCCTTATAATGCTTGCAATATGTTCTTGTGTGAGTTTTTGCTGTACCTGTTCATACTTGTGTTTGCTTCAAACAACCTTGCTAGCCCAAACCTTGTACTGAGAGGAAATGCTTCTCGTGCATCCAAACACCTTGAGCCAAACACCATGCCATTTGTGTCCACCATATCTACCTATTATGTGGTATTTTTCTGCCATTCCAAAGTAAATTACTTGAGTGCTACCTTTAAATTTCATTCCTCTACCTTTACAATATATAGCTCATGGGACAAATAGCTTAAAAACTATTGTGGTGATGAATATGTAGTTATGTGTCTTAATTCTTATAAGTTGCTTGTTGAGCGGTAACCATGTTTTCTGGGGACGCCATCAACTTTATCTTTGTTGGATATCATGTGAGATGCTATGCATGTTCGTCTTGTCTGAAGTAGTGGATTTCATGATCAAATGGTTTGAGTATGCATATGATTAGAGAAGAACATTGGGCCGCTAACTAAAGCCATGTATCATGGTGGAAGTTTCAGTTTGGACATACAACCTCAATCTCTTATGAGAATATTAACTATTGTTGAATGCTTAAGCATTAAAAGAGGAGTCCATTATCTGTTGTCTATGTTGTCCCGGTATGGATGTCTAAGTTGAGAATAATCAAAAGCGAGAAATCCAATGCGTGCTTTCTCCTTAGACACTTGTACAGGCGGCATAGAGGTGCCCCTTTGTGACACTTGGTTGAAGCATATGTATGCGATGAGAATCCGTGTTTTCCGAGATAGTAGGACAAGGTGCGAGCACTATTGGTACTCTATGCATGAGGCATGCAACTTGTAGGAAGTATTATGCATAGCACATATGAATTATTACTACCGTTGACAAAATTGTTTCTATGTTTTCAAAACAAAAGCTCTAGCACAAAAATAGTAATCAATGCTTCCCTCTGCGAAGGGCCAATCTTTTACTTTATGTTGAGTCAGTTTACCCATTCCCTTCTATCTTAGAAGCAAACACTTGTGTTAACTGTGTGCATTGATTCTCACATGTTTACTTATTGCACCTGTTATATTACTCTATGTTGACAATATCCATGAGATATACATCTTACAAGTTGAAAGCATCCGCTGAAACTTAATCATCCTTTGTGTTGCTTCAATGCATTCTACTATGAATTTATTGCTTATGAGTTATCTCTTATGCAAGTCTTATTGATACTTGTTTGAAAGTATTATTCATGAAAAGTTTTGCTATATGATTCATTTGTTTAGTCATTATCTTTGTTAGCAATCTTTTGTTCAGATCACTCCATTCATCTTATATGCTTTACAATAATGTTGATCAAGATTATGTTGGTAGCATGTCACTTCAGAAATTATTTGTGTTATCGTTTACCTACTCGAGGACGAGTAGGAACTAAGCTTGGGGATGCTTGATACGTCGCAAACGTATCTATAATTTCTTATGTTCCATGCTACTTTTATTACAATACTTGAATGTTTTATACATACTTTACAGCATTATTTTACATTTTCCGGCACTAACCTATTAACAAGATGCCGAAGTGCCAGTTCCTGTTTTCTGCTGTTTTTGGTTTCACAAATCCTAGTAAGGAAATATTCTCGGAATTGGACGAAATCAACGCCAGGGTCCTATTTTTGCACGAAGCTTCCAGAAGTCCGAAGAGGAGACGAAGTGGGGCCACGAGGTGGGGACACCAAGGCGGCGCGGCCCAAGCCCCGGCCGCGCCGGCCTGGTGTGTGGCCCCCTCGTGTCGCCCTTTGACCTACCCTTCCGCCTACTTAAAGCCTCCATCGCGAAACCCCCTGTACCGAGAGCCACGATACGGAAAACATTACTGAGAGGCCGCCGCCGCCAATCCCATCTCGGGGATTCAGGAGATCGCCTCCGGCACCCTGCCGGAGAGGGGAATCATCACCGGAGGGGCTCTACATCATCATGCCCGCCTCCGGATTGATGCATGAGTAGTTCATCCTTGGACTATGGGTCCATAGCAGTAGCTAGATGGTTGTCTTCTCTGCTTGTGCTATCATTGTATTAGATCTTGTGAGCTGACTAACATGATCAAGATCATCTATTTGTAATGCTACATGTTGTGTTTGGTGAGATCCGATGAATAGAGAATACTATGTTAAGTTGATTATCAATCTATCATATATGTGTTGTTTATGTTCTTGCATGCTCTCCGTTGCTAGTAGAGGCTCTGGCCAAGTTGATACTTGTAACTCCAAGAGGGGGTAATTATGCTCGATAGTGGGTTCATGCCTCCATTAAATCTGGGACAGTGACAGAAAGTTCTAAGGTTGTGGATGTGCTGTTGCTACTAGGGATAAAACATTGATGCTTTGTCTAAGGATATTTGTGTTGATTACATTACGCACCATACTTAATGCAATTATCTGTTGTTCGCAACTTAATACTGGAAGGGGTTCGGATGATAACCTGAAGGTGGATTATTTAGGCATAGATGCATGCTGGATAGCGGTCTATGTACTTTGTCGTAATGCCCTGATTAAATCACATAGTAATCATCGTTGATATGTATTGAATCTTTATTTGTCAATTGCTCACCTGTAATTTGTTCACCCAGCATGCTAGTTATCTTATTGGAGAGACACCACTAGTGAACTGTGGACCCCGGTCCATTCTTTACATCTGAATACATTCTACTTTTTGTTCTTTGCAAACAAACACCATCTTCCACTCGATACGCTTAATCCTTTGTTTTCAGCAAGCCGGTGAGATTGACAACCTCACTGTTACGTTGGGGCAAAGTATTTTGATTGTGTTGTGCAGGTTCCACGTTGGCGCCGGTTTCACTGGTGTTGCGCCGCACTACATTCCTCCACCAACAACCTTCACGTGCTTCTTGGCTCCTACTGGTTCGATAACCTTGGTTTCTTTCTGAGGGAAAACTGTGCGCATCATACCTTCCTCTTGGGGTTCCCAACGGACGTGTATATTTACGCGCATCAAGCCATTTTTTCTGGCGCCGTTGGGGAGATCAAGACACGCTGCAAGGGGAGTCTCCACTTCCAATCTCTTTACTTTGTTTTTGTCTTGCTTTATTTTATTTACTACTTTGTTTGCTGCACTTAAACAAAACACAAAAAAATTAGTTGCTAGCTTTACTTTATTTACTGTCTTGTTCTCTATATCAAAAACACAAAAAAAATTAGTTACTTGTCTTTACTTTATTTGCTTAGTTTATTTTACTACTGTTATCATGAGTAATCCTGAAGTTGAAGTTCGTTCTTTTAAGCAACAAGGTGGAGAGAGTTTTAAAGACGCTTGGTCTAGAATTTTTGATGCTTATCGTAAACTGAACCTCAAATGACTCTAAGTTTGCTCCTTAGTAATTTTTATTTTGGGCTTATGATTCGCTATAGATATGCCTTAGATGCTATAGTGGGAGGAGATTTCCTTCATTGCAATGGTGATCAAGCTTTTAATGCCATAAAAAAATTGGTTGCATCACATAGTTCGGCTAATAACTTTGATTCAGCTCTTATTAGCATTTATAATAGACTAAACACTCTTGAGACAAATGCATCTTACTTGAAGGAAAGTTGTGGTTATGTTCGAAACCGTCTTGATGAAGTTTTAGTGAACTCTGAACCCTCAATGTGGAATCCTACTATTAAAGTTACTATTGGTGGTGAAACTTTTCATGCCCGTTGTGATATTATGTCTGAATTTTGTCTTATGCCTAAGAGTATTTATGAATCTTTAACACTTTGGGGACTCGTTGAAGGGGGAGAAGGAATAACTCTTATTGATAACTCCGTTATAATGCCTAAGGGAATAGCCGAGAGTGTGCATACAACCATTCTTGGAAGAACGGTATCCACTGATTATCTTGTTATTGAATGTGTAGGAACTGGACAAATCACACTTGGAAGATCCCTGCTGAAACTATTGGGAGCAATCATAAATACGGGAGAAGGCACCCTAAAATTCATACCGGGAGGCCGACATGTATTCCCTAAACCAAAGAGTAAGAAAAAGAACAAGAAGGGTAAGCGTAAGGCCCGAGGTAATGTTAATGCTCCATCTCTTGATGTTACTTGATTTGCACTTTCTGCGCCTAGCTGAAAGGCGTTAAAGAAAAGCACTTCTTGGGAGATAACCCGTGTGTTTATTTTACTACAGCAATTTTTGTTTTGTTGAGTCTTGGAAGTTGTTTACTACTGTAGCAACCTCTCCTTATCATGTTTTTGTGCCAAGTAAAGTTTCTATGCTAAAGTTGATGTTATATTTGGGATCGCTGCGCAGAAACAGCATTGCTGTCTGTCACGAATTCTGGCACAAGTCTCTGTAAAAAATTCGAAAATATCTGCAAATTTACGAGCGTGATCCTCAGATATGTACGAAACTTTCATTAGTTTTGAGTTTTTCCATTTGAGCAAGTTAAGTGCCCAGTCCAGATGCATCTTTACGAACTGTTCTGTTTTTGACAGATTCTGTCTTTTATTTCGCATTGCTGCTTTTGCTATGTTGAATGAGTTTCTTTGTTCCATTAACTTTCAGAAGCTTTGTGCAATGTCCAGAAGTGTTAAGAATGATTGTGTCACCTCTGAATATGTGAATTTGTGGTTATGCACTAACCCTCTCATGAGTTTGCTTGAAGTTTGTGTGAAGGAAGTTTTCAAGGGTCAAGAGAAGAGGATGATATACTATGATCAAGAAGAGCGAAAGGTCTAAGCTTGGGGATGCCCCGGTGGTTCATCCCTGCATATTTTAAGAAGACTCAAGCATCTAAGCTTGGGGATGCCCAAGGCATCCCCTTCTTCATCGACAACATTATCAGGTCACTTCTAGTGAAACTATATTTTTATTCCGTCACATTCTTATGTTCTTTACTTGGAGCATCGGTTTGTTTTTATTTTTGTTTTGTTTTGAATAAAGTTGGATCTCACCATCCTTATATTGGAGATATTACGCTCCGCTTTTTCATATGGAACACTTGTGTTCTTAATTGTGCTTTAATGTTCATGGCGAAAGCTTATTGCTTCGTTAAATTGCTATATGGTTGGAATTGGAAAATGATGCATATGGTTTGACAATTTGGCAATTGTTTGAGCTCTCATAGATCATGTTTAAGCTCTTGCATCATGTAGTTTAATCCATTAATGAAGAACTACTGTAGAGCTTGTTTAATTTGGTTTGCATGATTGATCTCTCTAAGTCTAGATATTTTCGGGTAAAGTGTTTGAACAACAAGGAAGACAGTGTAGAGCCTTATAATGCTTGCAATATGTTCTTGTGTGAGTTTTGCTGTACCTGTTCATACTTGTGTTTGCTTCAAACAACCTTGCTAGCCCAAACCTTGTACTGAGAGGAAATGCTTCTCGTGCATCCAAACACCTTGAGCCAAACACCATGCCATTTGTGTCCACCATATCTACCTATTATGTGGTATTTTTCTGCCATTCCAAAGTAAATTACTTGAGTGCTACCTTTAAATTTCATTCCTCTACCTTTACAATATATAGCTCATGGGACAAATAGCTTAAAAACTATTGTGGTGATGAATATGTAGTTATGTGTCTTAATTCTTATAAGTTGCTTGTTGAGCGGTAACCATGTTTTCTGGGGACGCCATCAACTTTATCTTTGTTGGATATCATGTGAGATGCTATGCATGTTCGTCTTGTCTGAAGTAGTGGATTTCATGATCAAATGGTTTGAGTATGCATATGATTAGAGAAGAACATTGGGCCGCTAACTAAAGCCATGTATCATGGTGGAAGTTTCAGTTTGGACATACAACCTCAATCTCTTATGAGAATATTAACTATTGTTGAATGCTTAAGCATTAAAAAGAGGAGTCCATTATCTGTTGTCTATGTTGTCCCGGTATGGATGTCTAAGTTGAGAATAATCAAAAGCGAGAAATCCAATGCGTGCTTTCTCCTTAGACACTTGTACAGGCGGCATAGAGGTGCCCCTTTGTGACACTTGGTTGAAGCATATGTATGCGATGAGAATCCGTGTTTTCCGAGATAGTAGGACAAGGTGCGAGCACTATTGGTACTCTATGCATGAGGCATGCAACTTGTAGGAAGTATTATGCATAGCACATATGAATTATTACTACCGTTGACAAAATTGTTTCTATGTTTTCAAAACAAAAGCTCTAGCACAAAAATAGTAATCAATGCTTCCCTCTGCGAAGGGCCAATCTTTTACTTTATGTTGAGTCAGTTTACCCATTCCCTTCTATCTTAGAAGCAAACACTTGTGTTAACTGTGTGCATTGATTCTCACATGTTTACTTATTGCACCTGTTATATTACTCTATGTTGACAATATCCATGAGATATACATCTTACAAGTTGAAAGCATCCGCTGAAACTTAATCATCCTTTGTGTTGCTTCAATGCATTCTACTATGAATTTATTGCTTATGAGTTATCTCTTATGCAAGTCTTATTGATACTTGTTTGAAAGTATTATTCATGAAAAGTTTTGCTATATGATTCATTTGTTTAGTCATTATCTTTGTTAGCAATCTTTTGTTCAGATCACTCCATTCATCTTATATGCTTTACAATAATGTTGATCAAGATTATGTTGGTAGCATGTCACTTCAGAAATTATTTGTGTTATCGTTTACCTACTCGAGGACGAGTAGGAACTAAGCTTGGGGATGCTTGATACGTCGCAAACGTATCTATAATTTCTTATGTTCCATGCTACTTTTATTACAATACTTGAATGTTTTATACATACTTTACAGCATTATTTTACATTTTCCGGCACTAACCTATTAACAAGATGCCGAAGTGCCAGTTGCTGTTTTTCTGCTGTTTTTGGTTTCACAAATCCTAGTAAGGAAATATTCTCGGAATTGGACGAAATCAACGCCCAGGGTCCTATTTTTGCACGAAGCTTCCAGAAGTCCGAAGAGGAGACGAAGTGGGGCCACGAGGTGGGGACACACCAAGGCGGCGCGGCCCAAGCCCTGGCCGCGCTGGCCTGGTGTGTGGCCTCCTCGTGTCGCCCTTTGACCTACCCTTCCACCTACTTAAAGCCTCCATCGCGAAACCCCCTGTACCGAGAGCCACGATACGGAAAACATTACCGAGAGGCCGCCGCCGCCAATCCCATCTCGGGGATTCAGGAGATCGCGCACCCTGCCGAGAGGGGAATCATCACCGGAGGGCTCTACATCATCATGCCCGCCTCCGGATTGATGCGTGAGTAGTTCATCCTTGGACTATGGGTCCATAGCAGTAGCTAGATGGTTGTCTTCTCCGCTTGTGCTATCATTGTATTAGATCTTGTGAGCTGACTAACATGATCAAGATCATCTATTTGTAATGCTACATGTTGTGTTTGGTGAGATCCGATGAATAGAGAATACTATGTTAAGTTGATTATCAATCTATCATATATGTGTTGTTTATGTTCTTGCATGCTCTCCGTAGAGGCTCTGGCCAAGTTGATACTTGTAACTCCAAGAGGGGGTAATTATGCTCGATAGTGGGTTCATGCCTCCATTAAATCTGGGACAGTGACAGAAAGTTCTAAGGTTGTGGATGTGCTGTTGCTACTAGGGATAAAACATTGATGCTTTGTCTAAGGATATTTGTGTTGATTACATTACGCACCATACTTAATGCAATTATCTGTTGTTCGCAACTTAATACTGGAAGGGGTTCGGATGATAACCTGAAGGTGGATTATTTAGGCATAGATGCATGCTGGATAGCGGTCTATGTACTTTGTCGTAATGCCCTGATTAAATCACATAGTAATCATCGTTGATATGTATTGAATCTTTATTTGTCAATTGCTCACCTGTAATTTGTTCACCCAGCATGCTAGTTATCTTATTGGAGAGACACCACTAGTGAACTGTGGACCCCGGTCCATTCTTTACATCTGAATACATTCTATGCTTTTACTGTTCTTTGCAAACAAACACCATCTTCCACTCGATACGCTTAATCCTTTGTTTTCAGCAAGCCGGTGAGATTGACAACCTCACTGTTACGTTGGGGCAAAGTATTTTGATTGTGTTGTGCAGGTTCCACGTTGGCGCCGGTTTCAGGTGTTGCGCCGCACTACATTCCTCCACCAACAACCTTCACGTGCTTCTTGGCTCCTACTGGTTCGATAACCTTGGTTTCTTTCTGAGGGAAAACTTGCTGTGCGCATCATACCTTCCTCTTGGGGTTCCCAACGGACGTGTATATTTACGCGCATCAAGCCATTTTTTCTGGCGTTGCCGGGGAGATCAAGACACGCTGCAAGGGGAGTCTCCACTTCCAATCTCTTTACTTTGTTTTTGTCTTGCTTTATTTTATTTACTACTTTGTTTGCTGCACTTAAACAAAACACAAAAAAATTAGTTGCTAGCTTTACTTTATTTACTGTCTTGTTCTCTATATCAAAAACACAAAAAAAATTAGTTACTTGTCTTTACTTTATTTGCTTAGTTTATTTTACTACTGTTATCATGAGTAATCCTGAAGTTGAAGTTCGTTCTTTTAAGCAACAAGGTGGAGAGAGTTTTAAAGACGCTTGGTCTAGAATTTTTGATGCTTATCGTAAAGCTGAACCTCAAATGACTCTAAGTTTGCTCCTTAGTAATTTTTATTTTGGGCTTATGATTCGCTATAGATATGCCTTAGATGCTATAGTGGGAGGAGATTTCCTTCATTGCAATGGTGATCAAGCTTTTAATGCCATAAAAAAATTGGTTGCATCACATAGTTCGGCTAATAACTTTGATTCAGCTCTTATTAGCATTTATAATAGACTAAACACTCTTGAGACAAATGCATCTTACTTGAAGGAAAGTTGTGGTTATGTTCGAAACCGTCTTGATGAAGTTTTAGTGAACTCTGAACCCTCAATGTGGAATCCTACTATTAAAGTTACTATTGGTGGTGAAACTTTTCATGCCCGTTGTGATATTATGTCTGAATTTTGTCTTATGCCTAAGAGTATTTATGAATCTTTAACACTTTGGGGACTCGTTGAAGGGGGAGAAGGAATAACTCTTATTGATAACTCCGTTATAATGCCTAAGGGAATAGCCGAGAGTGTGCATACAACCATTCTTGGAAGAACGGTATCCACTGATTATCTTGTTATTGAATGTGTAGGAACTGGACAAATCACACTTGGAAGATCCCTGCTGAAACTATTGGGAGCAATCATAAATACGGGAGAAGGCACCCTAAAATTCATACCTGGAGGCCGACATGTATTCCCTAAACCAAAGAGTAAGAAAAAGAACAAGAAGGGTAAGCTAAGGCCCGAGGTAATGTTAATGCTCCATCTCTTGATGTTACTTGATTTGCACTTTCTGCGCCTAGCTGAAAGGCGTTAAAGAAAAGCACTTCTTGGGAGATAACCCATGTGTTTATTTTACTACAGCAATTTTTGTTTTGTTGAGTCTTGGAAGTTGTTTACTACTGTAGCAACCTCTCCTTATCATGTTTTTGTGCCAAGTAAAGTTTCTATGCTAAAGTTGATGTTATATTTGGGATCGCTGCGCAGAAACAGCATTGCTGTCTGTCACGAATTCTGGCACAAGTCTCTGTAAAAATTCGAAAATATCTGCAAATTTACGAGCGTGATCCTCAGATATGTACGAAACTTTCATTAGTTTTGAGTTTTTCCATTTGAGCAAGTTAAGTGCCCAGTCCAGATGCATCTTTACGAACTGTTCTGTTTTGACAGATTCTGTCTTTTATTTCGCATTGCTGCTTTTGCTATGTTGAATGAGTTTCTTTGTTCCATTAACTTTCAGAAGCTTTGTGCAATGTCCAGAAGTGTTAAGAATGATTGTGTCACCTCTGAATATGTGAATTTGTGGTTATGCACTAACCCTCTCATGAGTTTGCTTGAAGTTTGTGTGAAGGAAGTTTTCAAGGGTCAAGAGAAGAGGATGATATACTATGATCAAGAAGAGCGAAAGGTCTAAGCTTGGGGATGCCCCGGTGGTTCATCCCTGCATATTTTAAGAAGACTCAAGCATCTAAGCTTGGGGATGCCCAAGGCATCCCCTTCTTCATCGACAACATTATCAGGTCACTTCTAGTGAAACTATATTTTTATTCCGTCACATTCTTATGTTCTTTACTTGGAGCATCGGTTTGTTTTTATTTTTGTTTTGTTTTGAATAAAGTTGGATCTCACCATCCTTATATTGGAGATATTACGCTCCGCTTTTTCATATGGAACACTTGTGTTCTTAATTGTGCTTTAATGTTCATGGCGAAAGCTTATTGCTTCGTTAAATTGCTATATGGTTGGAATTGGAAAATGATGCATATGGTTTGACAATTTGGCAATTGTTTGAGCTCTCATAGATCATGTTTAAGCTCTTGCATCATGTAGTTTAATCCATTAATGAAGAACTACTGTAGAGCTTGTTTAATTTGGTTTGCATGATTGATCTCTCTAAGTCTAGATATTTTCGGGTAAAGTGTTTGAACAACAAGGAAGACAGTGTAGAGCCTTATAATGCTTGCAATATGTTCTTGTGTGAGTTTTGCTGTACCTGTTCATACTTGTGTTTGCTTCAAACAACCTTGCTAGCCCAAACCTTGTACTGAGAGGAAATGCTTCTCGTGCATCCAAACACCTTGAGCCAAACACCATGCCATTTGTGTCCACCATATCTACCTATTATGTGGTATTTTTCTGCCATTCCAAAGTAAATTACTTGAGTGCTACCTTTAAATTTCATTCCTCTACCTTTACAATATATAGCTCATGGGACAAATAGCTTAAAAACTATTGTGGTGATGAATATGTAGTTATGTGTCTTAATTCTTATAAGTTGCTTGTTGAGCGGTAACCATGTTTTCTGGGGACGCCATCAACTTTATCTTTGTTGGATATCATGTGAGATGCTATGCATGTTCGTCTTGTCTGAAGTAGTGGATTTCATGATCAAATGGTTTGAGTATGCATATGATTAGAGAAGAACATTGGGCCGCTAACTAAAGCCATGTATCATGGTGGAAGTTTCAGTTTGGACATACAACCTCAATCTCTTATGAGAATATTAACTATTGTTGAATGCTTAAGCATTAAAAAGAGGAGTCCATTATCTGTTGTCTATGTTGTCCCGGTATGGATGTCTAAGTTGAGAATAATCAAAAGCGAGAAATCCAATGCGTGCTTTCTCCTTAGACACTTGTACAGGCGGCATAGAGGTGCCCCTTTGTGACACTTGGTTGAAGCATATGTATGCGATGAGAATCCGTGTTTTCCGAGATAGTAGGACAAGGTGCGAGCACTATTGGTACTCTATGCATGAGGCATGCAACTTGTAGGAAGTATTATGCATAGCACATATGAATTATTACTACCGTTGACAAAATTGTTTCTATGTTTTCAAAACAAAAGCTCTAGCACAAAAATAGTAATCAATGCTTCCCTCTGCGAAGGGCCAATCTTTTACTTTATGTTGAGTCAGTTTACCCATTCCCTTCTATCTTAGAAGCAAACACTTGTGTTAACTGTGTGCATTGATTCTCACATGTTTACTTATTGCACCTGTTATATTACTCTATGTTGACAATATCCATGAGATATACATCTTACAAGTTGAAAGCATCCGCTGAAACTTAATCATCCTTTGTGTTGCTTCAATGCATTCTACTATGAATTTATTGCTTATGAGTTATCTCTTATGCAAGTCTTATTGATACTTGTTTGAAAGTATTATTCATGAAAAGTTTTGCTATATGATTCATTTGTTTAGTCATTATCTTTGTTAGCAATCTTTTGTTCAGATCACTCCATTCATCTTATATGCTTTACAATAATGTTGATCAAGATTATGTTGGTAGCATGTCACTTCAGAAATTATTTGTGTTATCGTTTACCTACTCGAGGACGAGTAGGAACTAAGCTTGGGGATGCTTGATACGTCGCAAACGTATCTATAATTTCTTATGTTCCATGCTACTTTTATTACAATACTTGAATGTTTTATACATACTTTACAACATTATTTTACATTTTCCGGCACTAACCTATTAACAAGATGCCGAAGTGCCAGTGTGTTTTCTGCTGTTTTTGGTTTCAGAAATCCTAGTAAGGAAATATTCTCGGAATTGGACGAAATCAACGCCCAGGGTCCTATTTTTGCACGAAGCTTCCGAAGTCCGAAGAGGAGACGAAGTGGGGCCACGAGGTGGGGACACACCAAGGCGGCGCGGCCCAAGCCCTGGCGCGCCGCCCGGTGTGTGGCCCCCTCGTGTCGCCCTTGACCTACCCTTCCGCCTACTTAAAGCCTCCATCGCGAAACCCCTGTACCGAGAGCCACGATACGGAAAACATTGAGAGGCCGCCGCCGCCAATCCCATCTCGGGGATTCAGGAGATCGCCTCCGGCACCCGAGGGGGAATCATCACCGGAGGGGGCTACATCATCATGCCCGCCTCCGGATTGATGCGTGAGTAGTTCATCCTTGGACTATGGGTCCATAGCAGTAGCTAGATGGTTGTCTTCTCCGCTTGTGCTATCATTGTATTAGATCTTGTGAGCTGACTAACATGATCAAGATCATCTATTTGTAATGCTACATGTTGTGTTTGGTGAGATCCGATGAATAGAGAATACTATGTTAAGTTGATTATCAATCTATCATATATGTGTTGTTTATGTTCTTGCATGCTCTCCGTTGCTAGTAGAGGCTCTGGCCAAGTTGATACTTGTAACTCCAAGAGGGGGTAATTATGCTCGATAGTGGGTTCATGCCTCCATTAAATCTGGGTGACAGAAAGTTCTAAGGTTGTGGATGTGCTGTTGCTACTAGGGATAAAACATTGATGCTTTGTCTAAGGATATTTGTGTTGATTACATTACGCACCATACTTAATGCAATTATCTGTTGTTCGCAACTTAATACTGGAAGGGGTTCGGATGATAACCTGAAGGTGGATTATTTAGGCATAGATGCATGCTGGATAGCGGTCTATGTACTTTGTCGTAATGCCCTGATTAAATCACATAGTAATCATCGTTGATATGTATTGAATCTTTATTTGTCAATTGCTCACCTGTAATTTGTTCACCCAGCATGCTAGTTATCTTATTGGAGAGACACCACTAGTGAACTGTGGACCCCGGTCCATTCTTTACATCTGAATACATTCTACTGTTGTTCTTTGCAAACAAACACCATCTTCCACTCGATACGCTTAATCCTTTGTTTTCAGCAAGCCGGTGAGATTGACAACCTCATTGTTACGTTGGGGCAAAGTATTTTGATTGTGTTGTGCAGGTTCCACGTTGGCGCCGTGGTGTTGCGCCGCACTACATTCCTCCACCAACAACCTTCACGTGCTTCTTGGCTCCTACTGGTTCGATAACCTTGGTTTCTTTCTGAGGGAAAACTTGCTGTTGTGCGCATCATACCTTCCTCTTGGGGTTCCCAACGGACGTGTATATTTACGCGCATCAAGCCATTTTTTCTGGCGCCGTTGCGGGGAGATCAAGACACGCTGCAAGGGGAGTCTCCACTTCCAATCTCTTTACTTTGTTTTTGTCTTGCTTTATTTTATTTACTACTTTGTTTGCTGCACTTAAACAAAACACAAAAAAATTAGTTGCTAGCTTTACTTTATTTACTGTCTTGTTCTCTATATCAAAAACACAAAAAAATTAGTTACTTGTCTTTACTTTATTTGCTTAGTTTATTTTACTACTGTTATCATGAGTAATCCTGAAGTTGAAGTTCGTTCTTTTAAGCAACAAGGTGGAGAGAGTTTTAAAGACGCTTGGTCTAGAATTTTTGATGCTTATCGTAAAGCTGAACCTCAAATGACTCTAAGTTTGCTCCTTAGTAATTTTTATTTTGGGCTTATGATTCGCTATAGATATGCCTTAGATGCTATAGTGGGAGGAGATTTCCTTCATTGCAATGGTGATCAAGCTTTTAATGCCATAAAAAATTGGTTGCATCACATAGTTCGGCTAATAACTTTGATTCAGCTCTTATTAGCATTTATAATAGACTAAACACTCTTGAGACAAATGCATCTTACTTGAAGGAAAGTTGTGGTTATGTTCGAAACCGTCTTGATGAAGTTTTAGTGAACTCTGAACCCTCAATGTGGAATCCTACTATTAAAGTTACTATTGGTGGTGAAACTTTTCATGCCCGTTGTGATATTATGTCTGAATTTTGTCTTATGCCTAAGAGTATTTATGAATCTTTAACACTTTGGGGACTCGTTGAAGGGGGAGAAGGAATAACTCTTATTGATAACTCCGTTATAATGCCTAAGGGAATAGCCGAGAGTGTGCATACAACCATTCTTGGAAGAACGGTATCCACTGATTACCTTGTTATTGAATGTGTAGGAACTGGACAAATCACACTTGGAAGATCCCTGCTGAAACTATTGGGAGCAATCATAAATACGGGAGAAGGCACCCTAAAATTCATACCTGGAGGCCGACATGTATTCCCTAAACCAAAGAGTAAGAAAAAGAACAAGAAGGGTAAGCGTAAGGCCCGAGGTAATGTTGATGCTCCATCTCTTGATGTTACTTGATTTGCACTTTCTGCGCCTAGCTGAAAGGCGTTAAAGAAAAGCACTTCTTGGGAGATAACCCGTGTGTTTATTTTACTACAGCAATTTTTGTTTTGTTGAGTCTTGGAAGTTGTTTACTACTGTAGCAACCTCTCCTTATCATGTTTTTGTGCCAAGTAAAGTTTCTATGCTAAAGTTGATGTTATATTTGGGATCGCTGCGCAGAAACAGCATTGCTGTCTGTCACGAATTCTGGCACAAGTCTCTGTAAAAAATTCGAAAATATCTGCAAATTTACGAGCGTGATCCTCAGATATGTACGAAACTTTCATTAGTTTTGAGTTTTTCCATTTGAGCAAGTTAAGTGCCCAGTCCAGATGCATCTTTACGAACTGTTCTGTTTTGACAGATTCTGTCTTTTATTTCGCATTGCTGCTTTTGCTATGTTGAATGAGTTTCTTTGTTCCATTAACTTTCAGAAGCTTTGTGCAATGTCCAGAAGTGTTAAGAATGATTGTGTCACCTCTGAATATGTGAATTTGTGGTTATGCACTAACCCTCTCATGAGTTTGCTTGAAGTTTGTGTGAAGGAAGTTTTCAAGGGTCAAGAGAAGAGGATGATATACTATGATCAAGAAGAGCGAAAGGTCTAAGCTTGGGGATGCCCCGGTGGTTCATCCCTGCATATTTTAAGAAGACTCAAGCATCTAAGCTTGGGGATGCCCAAGGCATCCTTCTTCATCGACAACATTATCGGTCACTTCTAGTGAAACTATATTTTTATTCCGTCACATTCTTATGTTCTTTACTTGGAGCATCGGTTTGTTTTTATTTTTGTTTTGTTTTGAATAAAGTTGGATCTCACCATCCTTATATTGGAGATATTACGCTCCGCTTTTTCATATGGAACACTTGTGTTCTTAATTGTGCTTTAATGTTCATGGCGAAAGCTTATTGCTTCGTTAAATTGCTATATGGTTGGAATTGGAAAATGATGCATATGGTTTGACAATTTGGCAATTGTTTGAGCTCTCATAGATCATGTTTAAGCTCTTGCATCATGTAGTTTAATCCATTAATGAAGAACTACTGTAGAGCTTGTTTAATTTGGTTTGCATGATTGATCTCTCTAAGTCTAGATATTTTCGGGTAAAGTGTTTGAACAACAAGGAAGACAGTGTAGAGCCTTATAATGCTTGCAATATGTTCTTGTGTGAGTTTTTGCTGTACCTGTTCATACTTGTGTTTGCTTCAAACAACCTTGCTAGCCCAAACCTTGTACTGAGAGGAAATGCTTCTCGTGCATCCAAACACCTTGACCCAAACACCATGCCATTTGTGTCCACCATATCTACCTATTATGTGGTATTTTTCTGCCATTCCAAAGTAAATTACTTGAGTGCTACCTTTAAATTTCATTCCTCTACCTTTACAATATATAGCTCATGGGACAAATAGCTTAAAAACTATTGTGGTGATGAATATGTAGTTATGTGTCTTAATTCTTATAAGTTGCTTGTTGAGCGGTAACCATGTTTTCTGGGGACGCCATCAACTTTATCTTTGTTGGATATCATGTGAGATGCTATGCATGTTCGTCTTGTCTGAAGTAGTGGATTTCATGATCAAATGGTTTGAGTATGCATATGATTAGAGAAGAACATTGGGCCGCTAACTAAAGCCATGTATCATGGTGGAAGTTTCAGTTTGGACATACAACCTCAATCTCTTATGAGAATATTAACTATTGTTGAATGCTTAAGCATTAAAAAGAGGAGTCCATTATCTGTTGTCTATGTTGTCCCGGTATGGATGTCTAAGTTGAGAATAATCAAAAGCGAGAAATCCAATGCGTGCTTTCTCCTTAGACACTTGTACAGGCGGCATAGAGGTACCCCTTTGTGACACTTGGTTGAAGCATATGTATGCGATGAGAATCCGTGTTTTCCGAGATAGTAGGACAAGGTGCGAGCACTATTGGTACTCTATGCATGAGGCATGCAACTTGTAGGAAGTATTATGCATAGCACATATGAATTATTACTACCGTTGACAAAATTGTTTCTATGTTTTCAAAACAAAAGCTCTAGCACAAAAATAGTAATCAATGCTTCCCTCTGCGAAGGGCCAATCTTTTACTTTATGTTGAGTCAGTTTACCCATTCCCTTCTATCTTAGAAGCAAACACTTGTGTTAACTGTGTGCATTGATTCTCACATGTTTACTTATTGCACCTGTTATATTACTCTATGTTGACAATATCCATGAGATATACATCTTACAAGTTGAAAGCATCCGCTGAAACTTAATCATCCTTTGTGTTGCTTCAATGCATTCTACTATGAATTTATTGCTTATGAGTTATCTCTTATGCAAGTCTTATTGATACTTGTTTGAAAGTATTATTCATGAAAAGTTTTGCTATATGATTCATTTGTTTAGTCATTATCTTTGTTAGCAATCTTTTGTTCAGATCACTCCATTCATCTTATATGCTTTACAATAATGTTGATCAAGATTATGTTGGTAGCATGTCACTTCAGAAATTATTTGTGTTATCGTTTACCTACTCGAGGACGAGTAGGAACTAAGCTTGGGGATGCTTGATACGTCGCAAACGTATCTATAATTTCTTATGTTCCATGCTACTTTTATTACAATACTTGAATGTTTTATACATACTTTACAGCATTATTTTACATTTTCCGGCACTAACCTATTAACAAGATGCCGAAGTGCCAGTTGCTATTTTTCTGCTGTTTTTGGTTTCAGAAATCCTAGTAAGGAAATATTCTCGGAATTGGACGAAATCAACGCCAGGGTCCTATTTTTGCACGAAGCTTCCAGAAGTCCGAAGAGGAGACGAAGTGGGGCCACGAGGTGGGGACACACCAAGGCGGCGCGGCCCAAGCCCTGGCCGCGCCGGCCTGGTGTGTGGCCCCCTCGTGTCGCCCTTTGACCTACCCTTCCGCCTACTTAAAGCCTCCATCGCGAAACCCCCTGTACCGAGAGCCACGATACGGAAAACATTACTGAGAGGCCGCCGCCGCCAATCCCATCTCGGGGGATTCAGGAGATCGCCTCCGGCACCTGCCGAGAGGGGAATCATCACCGGAGGGCTCTACATCATCATGCCCGCCTCCGGATTGATGCGTGAGTAGTTCATCCTTGGACTATGGGTCCATAGCAGTAGCTAGATGGTTGTCTTCTCCGCTTGTGCTATCATTGTATTAGATCTTGTGAGCTGTCTAACATGATCAAGATCATCTATTTGTAATGCTACATGTTGTGTTTGGTGAGATCCGATGAATAGAGAATACTATGTTAAGTTGATTATCAATCTATCATATATGTGTTGTTTATGTTCTTGCATGCTCTCCGTTGCTAGTAGAGGCTCTGGCCAAGTTGATACTTGTAACTCCAAGAGGGGGTAATTATGCTCGATAGTGGGTTCATGCCTCCATTAAATCTGGGATAGTGACAGAAAGTTCTAAGGTTGTGGATGTGCTGTTGCTACTAGGGATAAAACATTGATGCTTTGTCTAAGGATATTTGTGTTGATTACATTACGCACCATACTTAATGCAATTATCTGTTGTTCGCAACTTAATACTGGAAGGGGTTCGGATGATAACCTGAAGGTGGATTATTTAGGCATAGATGCATGCTGGATAGCGGTCTATGTACTTTGTCGTAATGCCCTGATTAAATCACATAGTAATCATCGTTGATATGTATTGAATCTTTATTTGTCAATTGCTCACCTGTAATTTGTTCACCCAGCATGCTAGTTATCTTATTGGAGAGACACCACTAGTGAACTGTGGACCCCGGTCCATTCTTTACATCTGAATACATTCTACTGCTTTACTGTTCTTTGCAAACAAACACCATCTTCCACTCGATACGCTTAATCCTTTGTTTTCAGCAAGCCGGTGAGATTGACAACCTCACTGTTACGTTGGGGCAAAGTATTTTGATTGTGTTGTGCAGGTTCCATGTTGGCGCCGGTTTCACTAGTGTTGCGCCGCACTACATTCCTCCACCAACAACCTTCACGTGCTTCTTGGCTCCTACTGGTTCGATAACCTTGGTTTCTTTCTGAGGGAAAACTTGCTACTGTGCGCATCATACCTTCCTCTTGGGGTTCCCAACGGACGTGTATATTTACGCGCATCAAGCCATTTTTTCTGGCGCCGTTGCCGGGAGATCAAGACACGCTGCAAGGGGAGTCTCCACTTCCAATCTCTTTACTTTGTTTTTGTCTTGCTTTATTTTATTTACTACTTTGTTTGCTGCACTTAAACAAAACACACAAAAATTAGTTGCTAGCTTTACTTTATTTACTGTCTTGTTCTCTATATCAAAAACACAAAAAATTAGTTACTTGTCTTTACTTTATTTGCTTAGTTTATTTTACTACTGTTATCATGAGTAATCCTGAAGTTGAAGTTCGTTCTTTTAAGCAACAAGGTGGAGAGAGTTTTAAAGACGCTTGGTCTAGAATTTTTGATGCTTATCGTGAAACTGAACCTCAAATGACTCTAAGTTTGCTCCTTAGTAATTTTTATTTTGGGCTTATGATTCGCTATAGATATGCCTTAGATGCTATAGTGGGAGGAGATTTCCTTCATTGCAATGGTGATCAAGCTTTTAATGCCATAAAAAAATTGGTTGCATCACATAGTTCGGCTAATAACTTTGATTCAGCTCTTATTAGCATTTATAATAGACTAAACACTCTTGAGACAAATGCATCTTACTTGAAGGAAAGTTGTGGTTATGTTCGAAACCGTCTTGATGAAGTTTTAGTGAACTCTGAACCCTCAATGTGGAATCCTACTATTAAAGTTACTATTGGTGGTGAAACTTTTCATGCCCGTTGTGATATTATGTCTGAATTTTGTCTTATGCCTAAGAGTATTTATGAATCTTTAACACTTTGGGGACTCGTTGAAGGGGGAGAAGGAATAACTCTTATTGATAACTCCGTTATAATGCCTAAGGGAATAGCCGAGAGTGTGCATACAACCATTCTTGGAAGAACGGTATCCACTGATTATCTTGTTATTGAATGTGTAGGAACTGGACAAATCACACTTGGAAGATCCCTGCTGAAACTATTGGGAGCAATCATAAATACGGGAGAAGGCACCCTAAAATTCATACCGGGAGGCCGACATGTATTCCCTAAACCAAAGAGTAAGAAAAAGAACAAGAAGGGTAAGCGTAAGGCCCGAGGTAATGTTAATGCTCCATCTCTTGATGTTACTTGATTTGCACTTTCTGCGCCTAGCTGAAAGGCGTTAAAGAAAAGCACTTCTTGGGAGATAACCCGTGTGTTTATTTTACTACAGCAATTTTTGTTTTGTTGAGTCTTGGAAGTTGTTTACTACTGTAGCAACCTCTCCTTATCATGTTTTTGTGCCAAGTAAAGTTTCTATGCTAAAGTTGATGTTATATTTGGGATCGCTGCGCAGAAACAGCATTGCTGTCTGTCACGAATTCTGGCACAAGTCTCTGTAAAAAATTCGAAAATATCTGCAAATTTACGAGCGTGATCCTCAGATATGTACGAAACTTTCATTAGTTTTGAGTTTTTCCATTTGAGCAAGTTAAGTGCCCAGTCCAGATGCATCTTTACGAACTGTTCTGTTTTGACAGATTCTGTCTTTTATTTCGCATTGCTGCTTTTGCTATGTTGAATGAGTTTCTTTGTTCCATTAACTTTCAGAAGCTTTGTGCAATGTCCAGAAGTGTTAAGAATGATTGTGTCACCTCTGAATATGTGAATTTGTGGTTATGCACTAACCCTCTCATGAGTTTGCTTGAAGTTTGTGTGAAGGAAGTTTTCAAGGGTCAAGAGAAGAGGATGATATACTATGATCAAGAAGAGCGAAAGGTCTAAGCTTGGGGATGCCCCGGTGGTTCATCCCTGCATATTTTAAGAAGACTCAAGCATCTAAGCTTGGGGATGCCCAAGGCATCCCCTTCTTCATCGACAACATTATCAGGTCACTTCTAGTGAAACTATATTTTTATTCCGTCACATTCTTATGTTCTTTACTTGGAGCATCGGTTTGTTTTTATTTTTGTTTTGTTTTGAATAAAGTTGGATCTCACCATCCTTATATTGGAGATATTACGCTCCGCTTTTTCATATGGAACACTTGTGTTCTTAATTGTGCTTTAATGTTCATGGCGAAAGCTTATTGCTTCGTTAAATTGCTATATGGTTGGAATTGGAAAATGATGCATATGGTTTGACAATTTGGCAATTGTTTGAGCTCTCATAGATCATGTTTAAGCTCTTGCATCATGTAGTTTAATCCATTAATGAAGAACTACTGTAGAGCTTGTTTAATTTGGTTTGCATGATTGATCTCTCTAAGTCTAGATATTTTCGGGTAAAGTGTTTGAACAACAAGGAAGACAGTGTAGAGCCTTATAATGCTTGCAATATGTTCTTGTGTGAGTTTTTGCTGTACCTGTTCATACTTGTGTTTGCTTCAAACAACCTTGCTAGCCCAAACCTTGTACTGAGAGGAAATGCTTCTCGTGCATCCAAACACCTTGAGCCAAACACCATGCCATTTGTGTCCACCATATCTACCTATTATGTGGTATTTTTCTGCCATTCCAAAGTAAATTACTTGAGTGCTACCTTTAAATTTCATTCCTCTACCTTTACAATATATAGCTCATGGGACAAATAGCTTAAAAACTATTGTGGTGATGAATATGTAGTTATGTGTCTTAATTCTTATAAGTTGCTTGTTGAGCGGTAACCATGTTTTCTGGGGACGCCATCAACTTTATCTTTGTTGGATATCATGTGAGATGCTATGCATGTTCGTCTTGTCTGAAGTAGTGGATTTCATGATCAAATGGTTTGAGTATGCATATGATTAGAGAAGAACATTGGGCCGCTAACTAAAGCCATGTATCATGGTGGAAGTTTCAGTTTGGACATACAACCTCAATCTCTTATGAGAATATTAACTATTGTTGAATGCTTAAGCATTAAAAAGAGGAGTCCATTATCTGTTGTCTATGTTGTCCCGGTATGGATGTCTAAGTTGAGAATAATCAAAAGCGAGAAATCCAATGCGTGCTTTCTCCTTAGACACTTGTACAGGCGGCATAGAGGTACCCCTTTGTGACACTTGGTTGAAGCATATGTATGCGATGAGAATCCGTGTTTTCCGAGATAGTAGGACAAGGTGCGAGCACTATTGGTACTCTATGCATGAGGCATGCAACTTGTAGGAAGTATTATGCATAGCACATATGAATTATTACTACCGTTGACAAAATTGTTTCTATGTTTTCAAAACAAAAGCTCTAGCACAAAAATAGTAATCAATGCTTCCCTCTGCGAAGGGCCAATCTTTTACTTTATGTTGAGTCAGTTTACCCATTCCCTTCTATCTTAGAAGCAAACACTTGTGTTAACTGTGTGCATTGATTCTCACATGTTTACTTATTGCACCTGTTATATTACTCTATGTTGACAATATCCATGAGATATACATCTTACAAGTTGAAAGCATCCGCTGAAACTTAATCATCCTTTGTGTTGCTTCAATGCATTCTACTATGAATTTATTGCTTATGAGTTATCTCTTATGCAAGTCTTATTGATACTTGTTTGAAAGTATTATTCATGAAAAGTTTTGCTATATGATTCATTTGTTTAGTCATTATCTTTGTTAGCAATCTTTTGTTCAGATCACTCCATTCATCTTATATGCTTTACAATAATGTTGATCAATATTATGTTGGTAGCATGTCACTTCAGAAATTATTTGTGTTATCGTTTACCTACTCGAGGAGTAGGAACTAAGCTTGGGGATGCTTGATACGTCGCAAACGTATCTATAATTTCTTATGTTCCATGCTACTTTTATTACGATACTTGAATGTTTTATACATACTTTACAGCATTATTTTACATTTTCGGCACTAACCTATTAACAAGATGCCGAAGTGCCAGTTCTTTTCTGCTGTTTTTGGTTTCAGAAATCCTAGTAAGGAAATATTCTCGGAATTGGACGAAATCAACGCCCAGGTTCCTATTTTTGCACGAAGCTTCCAGTAGTCCGAAGAGGAGACGAAGTGGGGCCACGAGGTGAGGACACACCAAGGCGGCGCGGCCCAAGCCCTGGCCGCGCTGGCCTGGTGTGTGGCCCCCTCGTGTCGCCCTTTGACCTACCCTTCCACCTACTTAAAGCCTCCGTCGCGAAACCCCTGTACCGAGCCACGATACGGAAAACATTCGAGAGGCCGCCGCCGCCAATCCCATCTCGGGGGATTCAGGAGATCGCCTCCGGCACCCTGCCGGAGAGCGGAATCATCACCGGAGGGGCTCTACATCATCATGCCCGCCTCCGGATTGATGCGTGAGTAGTTCATCCTTGGACTATGGGTCCATAGCTAGATGGTTGTCTTCTCCGCTTGTGCTATCATTGTATTAGATCTTGTGAGCTGCCTAACATGATCAAGATCATCTATTTGTAATGCTACATGTTGTGTTTGGTGAGATCCGATGAATAGAGAATACTATGTTAAGTTGATTATCAATCTATCATATATGTGTTGTTTATGTTCTTGCATGCTCTCCGTTGCTAGTAGAGGCTCTGGCCAAGTTGATACTTGTAACTCCAAGAGGGGTAATTATGCTCGATAGTGGGTTCATGCCTCCATTAAATCTGGGACAGTGACAGAAAGTTCTAAGGTTGTGGATGTGCTGTTGCTACTAGGGATAAAACATTGATGCTTTGTCTAAGGATATTTGTGTTGATTACATTACGCACCATACTTAATGCAATTATCTGTTGTTCGCAACTTAATACTGGAAGGGGTTCGGATGATAACCTGAAGGTGGATTATTTAGGCATAGATGCATGCTGGATAGCGGTCTATGTACTTTGTCGTAATGCCCTGATTAAATCACATAGTAATCATCGTTGATATGTATTGAATCTTTATTTGTCAATTGCTCACCTGTAATTTGTTCACCCAGCATGCTAGTTATCTTATTGGAGAGACACCACTAGTGAACCGTGGACCCCGGTCCATTCTTTACATCTGAATACATTCTTGCTTTATTGTTCTTTGCAAACAAACACCATCTTCCACTCGATACGCTTAATCCTTTGTTTTCAGCAAGCCGGTGAGATTGACAACCTCACGTTACGTTGGGGCAAAGTATTTTGATTGTGTTGTGCAGGTTCCACGTTGGCGCCGGTTTCATGGTGTTGCGCCGCACTACATTCCTCCACCAACAACCTTCACGTGCTTCTTGGCTCCTACTGGTTCGATAACCTTGGTTTCTTTCTGAGGGAAAACTTGCTGCTGTGCGCATCATACCTTCCTCTTGGGGTTCCCAACGGATGTGTATATTTACGCGCATCAATGCATTGCATTCAATATCCAAGTGTTGCCTGCCAAAACCCACCGGCGAGCAGCGACGGGCAACACGGAGAGCCGGGAGGCTCCCAGGAATGCTGGGCCCTGGTCCCTCGGGCGACGCCCGCAATGCTCCCGCACACGTCCTGCTATTGGGGCGTGCCACCTGACCTACCTGGTCGGAAGGTGTTGGATTGCTTCAATTAGTTTCTGCATGGCAGACACGTAAACATTAAATGAGCCTCGATCGGCTCTCAGGTTACCTGTGAATCGGCTCAAAGAGCCGATTAACCCATGGTTCATATTGGATCTACGATAACATGGGGATCCTGCTTTATCAATACCAAGTTAAATCAATCTACGACAGTTTAGGGTTTTCACCACATAACCGGAACATCCTACACGTAGTTGAGCCTGGCAGATACGAAAGATAACAGAAAACTAACCCTAGAAGAGGCCTAAAAACCAACACGGAGTCGATTCCCGGAACATCCCTTCTTGGATCGGCAAACCATACCTTACGCACTACTGGATCGTTCAACCCGTTTGCAAGGCCTAACCATGTGGATATCAAACTAATCCTTGAAGAACAAGGACCAACCATAACAGATCAGATCTACTAAATAAAGACGAAGCAAGTTGCTGCCCTTACACCTAAGATAGATGCAAGGGCAGCTAGATATTGAGGGGCAGCATAACTAAGCAAACATATCAGAAAAGCATCGATGTAAGCCCCAAAACATCTATGATAACAGTGTTACTCGCCATCAACAAGGCTTCAGTACGAGCAACACAAAACAACGAATAAACTGATACTGCCTAGATCGCAAGATGCGATCTAGGCAGCATGATGCTTACCCGGAAGAAACCCTCGAAACAAGGGGTGGCGATGCGCCTAGATTGTGTTTGTTGTGAACGTGATCGTCCTCCTTTCTCAATAACCCTAGATACATATTTATAGTCCGTGGACTTTCTAACTTTGGAATAAACCTAACTGTGTACGAACCAAACTCTATCTCTTAATTCTAAACTAACATGCGATCTACCATAATGTACAAATACATGGGCAATCTAGCCCAAATTCTCGTACGAGGCCGATGCATATCCTTCAAGCCCATCTCAATCACGGCCCATCTTCTGATTTGGCTAAAATCTGGTGATAACACATGCCCCCTGGTTTTGGCAATAATAATTCCAAAACCACTCTGTTTTCATTCATCGGGTCACGCGTTGCAGAGCAGAACCGTTACAGTACCCTTTCATCATGATGCCTTGCCTTCTCAACTTATCAAGCACTGCACGATTTGACAGTTTTGGCACCGCATCCTCGAAACTGCCACAACATTGAATCATCTTTCAGAGCAGTTCGCCTCTTCACTCCCCTGTTCCGCATTAGCCATCGGCAAAAAACCCTTCTCTGCAGCCATGGATTCCTCCTCTGCCTCTTCAGGCCTCTCCTTCCAATCCTCCTCCTCCAGGAACCCGGAGCCGGAGTTCGACCCGACGCGGCGTACGAGGCCCTCGCCCCACTGTGGTGGGACGCGAGGGATTGGGACTTCTCCGTCGGGTCGGAGGACGACGAGTCCTTGACCGACGGGGAGGACAACCTCCAATTCCTCGTCGACGGGGAGTTGGAGGAGGAGAGTGATGACGACGCCTTCTCTTGGGGCGCGGACATCTCCTCCAACGAGGAGGAAGAGGAGGCGGAGGAGGACTCCTCCTCCGACGAGTACCCGCCGGCGAAGCGCTTCTGCGCCGGGTCGGACGACGACGACGACGACGACGAGGAAGACGAATCCCCTGCCGGCGGCTTCAACAGCAGCGATGAAGACGTCGCCGGCAGCAGCGCCGATAGCGGCGAGGACGGCGACGACGAGGGCAGCGACGGCCCCTAGATTAGGGACTACTAGTATAGGGCTAGTAGTAATTTAGGTAGTAGATGATCCTTTTGAGAGCAATCGGCTCTTTCTTGTAAAATCCCTCTTTTAATCAATGAAGAATGCTTCTCCAATTTGATTTTCCGATTGTACAATTCGATTCTTCCGATTGTCAAAGTAGGTCAACGCACAAAGAGCCGATGGCAACGCATCGGTCTTTATCATAAAACGCTAGTAAGGCCTAGTTAGACAGGTCCAAACGGACATTCCCCAAATTCAAACGGCAACCTGTGACCCTCATCCAAAGGACCAAACTCAGATCTCCAATTGCCCATCGAACAGATTCAACTCGCGGCAACGCGAATCCCAGATCCCCAACCGCGCAGATTCATCTCCGCCAGCGAATCAGATGGCGGAATCGTCCAACGCCAACGCAACGGTCTCTGGCCTGAAGGTAATCTTTAACTGCCCCTCGCCATCCGAGCATAATGTTAGAATTAATAGCAAACATCTGAATTAATGCCTTATTCCACCATTAATTTTAGGTTTCAGACATTCTGTTGCCGCATCCTTCTCTTCCAGACTCTCTTTGTCTTGGCCCCCGTACTGTCGAGGGTCCTGCCCGTTTGATTTCTTGCGAGGCTCGTAGGATCCCTTTCGTGAACCAGGATTTAGATCTAACTTCTTGGGCCGACTGCTTACGAGCCTGGCCTAACCCTCCTGAAGATTGGGTTTCCTGGTACAGTAGAGTATCCAAAACTTATCAATCCACATGGGAAACCACAGGAATAGCCGATGCTCTGTCCTTATCATTGTCTCCCCTCGAGAAGCATGAAAACCTTCTAAAAACCATCGGCTACTTCTGGTCTGATGCTCTGAACTGCTTCATGTTTGGCCACGGCCCCATGACACCAACTCTGCTAGATGTGGTAATGATCACTGGCCTAGACATTACATCCCCCAGCCCCTCTGCTTTTATGCTGCCAAGGGTCCCTTTCAAGCTCTCTTCCAAAACAGAGTGCACAAACTGGGGTGCTTACCTTCGTCGCCACATGAAAAATAAAGGCCCTGTAACAGAGAAAGAACACACGGCCTTCCTAAATTTCTGGTTGGAACACTTCATATTCTGTGGCCCTTCACTTGCTCCGACCAAGAATTATCTTCCCTTGGCCTATGAACTTGCCAGAGGCACCCAGCTTGGCATCGGCAAACTGTTCCTTGGAGAGGTCTATCGATATCTCCAACTAATGTCCGTCAAACTATATTCCCAAAGAACAGTCAAAACAGGAGGTCCCTGGTGGTTTATTCAGCTATGGGCTCAGCTGTATTTCCAGAACCATATCCCAAACTTCCCACTTTTGGCTACTCGCACCTTTCCAGATGCTAACGGGAAGCAGATCCGATGCACTAGCTACGGCCAAGCCCTGTATAGCCTTCCAGGTAGTAAACTGATCCCCAAAGAAGCATCAAAGTGGTTCAGCATTTTCTTCCACGGCCTGGATAATCCTCTCTTCTTTCCTTACACAGAATCTGAAAATTTTGAGAACCCAGTCTCCTTCAGGCTAGACAGCTTTGCCGATGACACCAGCACCCGGCAATTGTATTCCACCATGATCCGTCCCTGCTTCCTTCCAGTTGGCATGAGCACATCAAACAGGATCATCAAACCTGGTTATGAATCCTACCAGCCGGTCGTAGCAGCCCGGCAGTTTGGTCTTGGGCAGGTGTCTCCCCATTTCTTCCTCCATCACTTAACAGAGAGCAGAGCTGACTTGCCCGATATCCTCACTGGTCAGAGGTGTTACTCCTTCTTTGATGCTCTAGCCATCCCAATCCCTAACAACCTCTCTTTTACCTCAACAACCGACGGTTTTGAGACTTGGTGGTCAATGTGGAAAACTCATGCCTTCAGGAGAGCTCTGGGACCGTTGCTGAAACAACTCGATGCTGAATATAATATCCCCGCAGAACAGGTACTACCACTCGTAAATTTTCTTGAAGTGGCTTACAATGATTTTTATAACCTTGCTCTGTCTCCTTGCAGCAACAAGATGGTCCAGAACCTACACATGCTGACGGCTCCCCCTTTGAATTCTTCCCACCGGCTCCTATGGTCCTCTTCTGCAAAAACTCGCCACCCTTGAAAAAGGTCGTGATGCAGAGCCAGCCGATTTCACCAAAATCGGCTTCCAAGAGCAAAGTATCTTCCGGGCCAGCTGCCCCCCGAGCCTCAACCAAGGCGAGAACGTCGGTAAGGAAAGTAGCCGCCAGGAAAACTTTGAAGCGCCGGAGCCCTTCTCCAAGCCAAGAGAGCTTGCACGTACGTTGATCCATGCCTTGACTGATTTCATCTATCCTCATGGGCTTCTGCCAACATGCTTGTGCTTACTAACTCTTTTTTTTTATATAGGCCTCCACCGAGACAATCCATCGAGGATTCGAGCACAACTCTGGGAAAATCACCACGCAGAGCCAGCCAGATTTGCCACCATCGGCTTCCAGGAAAAGGCCGGTTCCTGAACCTGTTGCCCCCCAAGCTCCAATCAAAGCGGGGCAGGGTGTGAGCCTCAAGAGGACTCGAAAGGAACCGCAAGCCCCTTCATCAAACCAAGAGGCTTCAACTGTAATTAACCTCCATACTCTCCCCGGCTCATCTTTCATGCTAATCCATTTCTGCTCACATCGGCTAACCACCTCCTTTGCAGACTGATGACACTTCTAGTGGGGGAGTCGAGGAAGTACAGATGCCCTCCGCAAACCTGGATCCAGTAATCCCGTTGACAAGGTCGCCGTTGGCCAAGCCCCCAGCAGAAACACAAGAGCCGATTACCTCATCATCGGCTGTCCCCCTGGTCTCGGGAGAGGTATACTCCTTTCGTTTGGCTTACCCTTCCCTTTTGCTGCATACTGACGCTGTTTCTGTTTGTCAGGGTTGTGACCTTGCGGGCTTGCTGACGTTCGACCCTGAATCCATCGAACCAGCTCCTTCTACGGCATGCGATGAGCCACGACCCAGCGCTGTCCTACGCCAATTCCAGCGTCTCAAAGCCTTGCTTTCTTCCCCGATCGAGACGTTGGTCGAAGACCCCGAGGAGGTGAAGAGCGTCCTTGAAGAAATCAAGCACCACCTCCCGGTAACGTTGCAGGTGAAACTTTGGCCAGTTTTGTCTGTCTATGGGTCAAGGGTGAAGCTAGCTCGTCAGAGAATCGATCTACGCCACGCCCAACTTCCGTTGAAGGCCGACATTGCAGACAAATGCCAGCGGCTCAATGAGAAGAAGGCGGCCTTGGATGCCAAAACTGACACCTCTGTCAGCACCACCGAACTTGAGGCCTTGCGAAAGGAACTAGAGGCCCTTGAAGAGAGGGTCCGGGAAACCAAACAGCTTATCTATTATATAATTAAAGTACAAGACAACCAACGGCATGGATTGGGCTACATAAACGAACGACTCAGATTTTATGAGATGGGAGACACCAGATAGAAATAGACGTACGGTTCTCTAGATAATTTAGCAACCAAATCTTGACGGACAAAAAAAAAGGCAACGAGATAAACAACCCACGTTTATAATATCCTCTTCCCACACGTATCATTTTGGTTTACCTACGGGACATAAGACCTAACGGATTTATCGCGTTGACATTGGGTAACGAATGACACCGCCGATTCATCGGAGATGCAATACGAATCCAACGTCAAGAAGATGCATCTACATTCTACAAGAACACTAGCAAATACGGCGATCGTCCAACCTCCAAAACCACATATCTCCACGCGCAGAAAGCTCGGATATAATCCATCGCGATCTAGCCTTCTCTACAAGTCCCTGGCGGCAGCTGTGACATAATCCCTGGATGGCATCAAGCAAATACGGCGATCGTCCAACCTCCAAAACCACATATCTCCACGCGCAGGAAAGCTCGGATATAATCCATCGCGATCTAGCCTTCTCTACAAGTCCCTGGCGACAGCTGTGACATAAGCCCTGGATCTCATCCTTTGTTTGGCCACTGTCGCCGACGGCGGCGGTGCCCCAGCAGATGAGCTGATGGATGGTGGTGTACTGACCGTAAAGATCTCTGGTGATGGCAGCGTCAGCATGAGCAATCTGTGAGAAAGGAGTGCATGCATGGTAGCTAGGGGCGCCGCGCAGGGCAGACATATCAATCATCAATCAAGTCTCTTCCTTCCCCAACATGTAAGTTTCAATCTTGCATCACCCATGAGCAATGCAGGCGTGCAAACAATATGGATGATCTATCGAGGGCCTGCCTCATGCATGCGCCATGTAGGTGTGCAAAAGATTTATGCCGTGGCCGCAACAGCTAGAGAGAGACCGTCTCCGAGATCGGCCACATGGTTCGACATTGGTCCTCTACTCTGCTAATTAATCTGGTAGGTTTTGAGTATATGTAGTGTGATCTCATATTTCCTTTGAATTTCTAATATCTTAGGTTCTAAAGATTCGGCCATACTTTTTATGAGTAATAAAGCGTCCATTATTTTAAAAAAAAAAAGATTAAGCCATACTTCATCTAGCAGTATGTGCAGCTGTTGCCGAGAGGAACTATGGTGTACCCCTCGCCTCACACTGGAAAGCCGACGGAATCAGCACCCAGCTTTGTGAGGCAGCCACTGACGCACATGATTTTTCTTAGTAATTGTTGCTCGACCAGTGCAAATTGATAACGTATGTTTTCCTAATCCAATCATTAAATTATGCGAAGGCCTACGAAGAGGTATCAAAGCTACGCCCATCCTTCAAGCTTGGGCAATGCCCCATGATGCTTTTGCAGCAGGTTGACAAGGGTGCCGACATTATCGCCGTCGGGCTGACTGCACCCATTGGTTTCTCAGTGGATCAAGTAGGCTATTAATCCCCCTATTTTTAATATTTTATTAATGAAACAATACATTGGAGATATGAAGAATCCTTGATCTAACCCACTTTTATTCGTCAGCATGTCAACATTATTTATATGTAAATCCCAATTGATGACTCTACCAGCACAAGTGTATGCCTCCGGCAATGAAGAACCGAGAGTCTTCGGTAAGCATCCATGTAGGCATTAAAGTTCATCTGTATCGCCATTTTTTTCCTTCATCATGATGACACAGTCAAATGATAAAATAAAATAAAATAAAATAAACTGAAAACACCATAGTTGAGGATCAATGTATGCATATTTTGATTCAGCTAACCTCATATTGCCATTAATCCCGCCATACCATATTACCATCAAAATATTATTGATTTAATCTGCTAATTTTACAGGCATGAAATACGCAGTACATCATATGTAGATTTTCTATATATTCCATACTAGCCATCGATAAAATTTGGTACATATTTGTTATCATTAAGCTTTTGTTATGTTTTTGTCCTCATCTTTTTTCCTTTGAATTGAACATAACACGTACGAAGCAACATTTGTTTAGAAGTACAACATCGGTTTAGATTTTAGGTAAAATATGAGGTTACAAAATATTTTGACTTGTGTACTTATAGTGAATGGTAATGACCAGCACTAACCAGAATTTATTTCCTAGATTGTTTTTTGCAGGCGAGAATAAGCAAGGGACATGCTCAGCTACACACGCTATAACAAGCATAATTCAGATAATTAAAGAAGTTGTTGTCGCATGCATGCTCTCTGGTATTAATATTTGCAGGTCTTAATACCATCTAGAGAATACGCTAACGTGGCAGCCAGAAGTGTTCCAGGAAATTGGCTACGAGAGGAGTACAACATGCTCGCTACAAAAGTTGCAGAAGACGGGTTTATCATGCTTTAGCGATCTTCAATAGATTGAGAGTTAGTTGGTGACCATGTAAGTTTGATTCATGAGGTGCAAGGGGACGGCAACATTGCGCAGAATCATATGCCATGACAGCCTTGGTTTTTCATGTTTGAGAGGTAGTAGTTATAGGCTATTTATTTTTCTTCACTCTTATTATAATTGTTTCACAGAAAAATCTATCTTTTCTTACATGCCTTCCAGGTCTGATGCATCTAGATGCAGTTCCATCCTTCAAGTAATAATCACTTATGCTCTTTCTCAGTGCACGTGATCCTTTTTTTTTTGCGAGGAAACCATGGTAATATTAAATGAAGAGCATTACAGATAGGTACCCAACAAAGATAAAAAATACACTCCAGACCTTCTGCAACTCAAATACGCCGGCATGGAGGACGTGCTGGTGGAGCGCCGCCGCCGCGTCTTCCTTCAATCCTTGGATCAGAAGATGTCCCCTGGTGGACGGGAAGTTGCCGGACCTCGAACTCCGTGGAGCCTCCACCCGATCCTTTTCTTTATATTATAGGCTAGGTTATATGGAATCCACATAGACTTTCACCGCGATTGCCTTATTTTTGAGCAAGTGTGAACCTTTAGTCATCAATGTCATACTAAAGTAGATAAATAACTGATGTTCTCTAAAGAAAAATGAAGAATATAAAGATCGATGCACTTAAAATTGGCCACTAATAGTATGCTAGGAGCAAACATCTTACACCTTCAAGTGTTTCAATGTGTTATAAATTGTTATATGTATGTTTCATGTATCTTCTAGACATAGATTGCATTGTTGTTTAATAGAATTGTTATTTCGCTATGCAAATATCTTAATGGTCCATTACAAGTAGTTACCTAGATTTGTAGAAAATGATGACAACTGAATAAAATGAGTAAACATATTTAACTTTATTAATTATCAAATGAGGTATATATTAGTGAATGATTTCATGTGTATGAAATGATAACATAAATACATTATAATTTTGGTGCAAGTCTATATAAAAATAAGAAAGAAATACAGAAGAAATAAATTATCAAGTCATAAAAAATCTAGCCGCGCAAGTGCGCGGGCTACTCCGCTAGTTCATGATAAGGAAGCTCTTATTGCCCGCTCCCAAAAGGAAGCAGAAGGTCTCAAAGCTCAACTGCAAACTGATCTGGGAGAAATACGTGCTCTGCACAAACAGCTGGTGACGGGCAAGGACGAAGATGACGAGGCCGAGATCGCCGAGGTGGATCGTGTCCGTGCTGACGCCCTCCGTGCCTTCGAGGCATTCCTTCAGTAGAGCCTACCCATGTAACCTGATATAAATGTTTGTACCTCTGCTCGCAACAGTTTGTACCTCTAGAGTCGATGGCTGCGCATCGGCTTTTTAGTCTAAAGTCGATGTCAGTGCATCGGCTGTGCTTTGTGTCCTGTTGCTTTGCATAAATTTTTTAATTTTTTTACTGGCCGATTTCATGCATCAGCCCCCATATTTCACTGTCCATCATCCCACATACTTGGGAAATGTTTCTTGAGATGCTGGCCATTGACAGCCACTGGGAACTTCACACCCTTGTATTTTATCCGTTTAGGTGCCCCCCGAGCCGAATCTTCCAAGTAATTGAACATATCGCTCTCCACATGAATTTGAGGTGAGATCCTTGCTTTTTTTTTTTGGGGCCGATCGCAGGGATCGGCCTTGCCACGTACGTCCATTGACTTTGGTCTTGCTACTCTGTCAGGCCGGTGGATAAGACCAGCCTCACCCCGTTTTTTGTAGCTTCGATGCGCTCACAGCCGTCCAAACTGACTCCAGAGATCGGCTCTTGATCATCTGCGTCCCAAATATTCATGCCAGCTATTGAGATCTCGATCGAGTCATCTGCATGAACAACCTCCACTTCATCTCCATCCCACTGTATCAGGCATTGGTGCATTGTGGATGGAATGCAGCAGTTGGCGTGAATCCAATCCCTCCCTAGCAGGACAGCGTAGGTGCTTTTGTTGTCGACGATGAAGAATGATGTAGGGATGGTTTTTCGGCCCACGGTTAGGTCCACGTTCAGAACGCCTTGCGCTTCTGATGCTTGGCCGTTGAAGTCGCTTAGTGTGACGTTGGTTTTGATCAGATCTTCGTTAGAGCGTCCCAAACGTCGTAGCATGGAGTATGGCATTATATTGACTGCCGCTCCCGTGTCGACCAACATCTTGCCGACAGGCTGCCCGTTGATATAACCTCTTAGGTACAGGGCCTTCAAATGTTTGTAGCTCCTCTCTCGTGGCTTTTCAAAGATAACTGGCCGTGGGCCGCAGTCAAACTGAGCTACTGGCACTTCTTCGGTTCTTGGAGCACAAAACTCCGACGGAAGTATGAACACCATGTTTGTGCCAGCCGATGCCTTCGCATCGGCTTTTGTTTGTTTGGGGCGCCATTCTTTCTTCTGTGGACGCATCTCCGTCTCCAACGTTTGCTGAATTTTCACGGCCAGATCGGGCCGAGCTTTCCTCAACGTGTACAGGTACTGCGCCTCGGCTTCCTCCAAGTTACGTAGCCGCTGAACCCTACGCTTTTGGGAGTGACTGAGTCCATCAGGGCACCACCTTGGCCGGTGGTATCTATCTTCTTCTTCATCTTCTGACTCCTCGAAATCTTCCCCTTGAGATGACTCAGCTTGTCTGTTCTGAGATGGGAGAGGCCCTAGACGTTTGAACACTGAAACCTCACTTGTGCCCTTCTTCTGCTGTCTACACTCCGGGCAGTTGTCGACTGTGGGCAATCGGCTCATTCCCGAATCCCAGCAGTGCTTAAAGAAAGGACAATCCTAGTGTCTGTCCATGTCTTCCTCTCTCTTGACTTCCCCATAGCGCGGCGATATTTTCTGTTGTCTGCATCAGACCGACGATATCTTTCGTCATCTATATCGTACCGCCGACGTCGGTCGTACTGATGCTCATATTTGTTAAGGAGGTGCGCAGAGAGTGGTCGTTGATACCGCACGCTTCTCACTTGCTCCTCGGTGACGTACCTCCTATCATCATATCGGGGCCGGTCGCGTGGGCCGGCCTCCTCCTTTTCCTTGCCACGGGAGTGACCGATTTCTTCTTTATCTTTGCCATGGCGGTCTACAGGCCCTGCCATGTTAACATCGAATGAGAAACCTGGCTGATGCCTCGTGGAGTGATTGAGTTCCACCATGTTGACGCCAGGAAACGGTTGCGTGTCCACTTTCATGGCAAACTGACCAAGGATCAAACGGCCTTGTTCTATCGCCGTTTGGATCTGCCGACGCAGCTCTTTGCAGTCATTGGTGATATGGGTGAACGAGTGATGCCACTTGCAGTACGGTCTCCCGTTCATCTCTTGCGCCGTAGGGATTTTATGGCCTTCGGGTAACTTCAGCTGTTTTTCCTTAAGCAATAAATCGAATATCTGCTCAGCTTTGCTTATATCGAAGTCAAACCCTTTTGCTGGCCCTTGTTGTTTCACCCATTTGCAGGACACAGGGACTGCCCCCCGAGCCCATTCAGCTACGGCTACTTCCTGGTCTTCAGAGTCCTCAACGTCTTCTGTCTCGACCAGGCCAATCGGGCGTTTGAACTTATCTTGGTACAATTCTGGGTGGCGCTGCTCATATAATGTTAATTTCTGACCATGTGCGCCAGCGAATTGTATTCTACTTGGAAAGCCAGATCCTTGAACGGCGCTGCGAGGGCCACCACTGCCAACTCGACTGCTTCTTTCTCAGTTAAACGAGCCGAATAACATCGGTTCTTGATAGTCCTGAAACGCTGAATGTATTCTGACACCGTTTCTCCCCGCTTCTGCCGTACCTGCGCCAGATCGGCAATGCCAGCCTCGGTAGCTTCTGAGTGATATTGCACATGAAACTGCTCTTCCAGTTGCTTCCATGTCCGGACTGAATCTGGTGGCAACGAGGTGTACCACCCAAAGGATGGTCCTGTGAGAGACTGCGCAAAGAACCTTACACGTAACGGGTCTGATGCTGAAATCATGCCCAACTGTGCCAAATATCGGCTCACATGCTCAATTGAGCTGGACCCTTCTGATCCATTGAACTTTGAGAACTCAGGGAGCCGATACTTGGGCGGCAGCGGAATCAAATCATATTCGTTGGGTACGGCTTGGAATAGCCGATTGTTCTCCTCTTTGGCAGGATGCCGAACTGGTCTCTCAAGATTGTACTGATTTGTTCCACGGTATGAGCTGCAGGGGCTGAGCTTTCATGACTCGTTCCGGTGGCATATTTAGCTAGCCACGCCTGTTTATCGGCGTCTGCTCCAGAGATCCCTCCTGCTGCAATCTGGTTCGTGCGCGCCAAGTTATTGCAGTCCGGCACGTATGTGCACACGTATCCATGTGGGATTTCTTTAGGCGGCTCATACAGGAATTGGCAATCGCCAGGATCGCCCCCAACCTTGTAGACGACGTATGCCGGTGAAGCCTGTGGCTCTGGAGCGGCAAGCGTGAATGGCAGCTGCGGTCTGGTCTGGAACGGTATTTCTCCCTGGTGAGTCCCTAGGGCAGGCCCTGACGGAGAGTACTGATGCTTCATGATTTCCTGAACCACGCGAACCGCAATGCGCTCAAAAGAGTTCACCAGGCTCTCAGAATGACGGTGTATAGAATGAGCCACCATGTAATTAACTTCCTGGCGCAGAGCTCTGGTGCGTTCCTCTGAAGGGAGAGACAGGTCTACTTCATCGAGAACGCCTTCGGGTGAGAACCCTTTCCACCTGATGCCATGTGAACGGGTCCTCTCGAAAGAGCCGATGAGATCGGCTTCGAAGAGAGCTTTAACCTCATCATATTTCTTCTTGTGATCCTCAGTGAGCTCTTCGTATGTGATTGGTGCGTCCGCCATCTCAGTTGCAGATGTTGACGCAGTTGTTGTAGAACGTCCCACCGGGCGTGCCAGAATGTGTTGCCTGCCAAAACCCGCCGGCGAGCAGCGACGGGCAACACGGAGAGCCGAGGCTCCCAGACTGCTGGTGGGCCCTGGTCCCTCGGGCGACGGCCCGCAATGCTCCGGCACACGTCCTGGCTATTGCAAGGCGTGCCACCTGACCTATACCTGGTCAGGAAGGTGTTGGATTGCTTCAATTAGTTTCCATGGCGACACGTAAACATTAAATGAGCCTCGATCGGCTCTCAGGTTACCCTATGAATCGGCTCAAAGAGCCGATTAACCCATGGTTCATATTGGATCTACGATAACATGGGGATCCTGCTTTATCAATACCAAGTTAAATCAATCTACGACAGTTTAGGGTTTTCACCGCATAACCGGAACATCCTACACGTAATTGAGCCTGGCAGATACGAAAGATAACAGAAAACTAACCCTAGAAGAGGCCTAAAAACCAACACGGAGTCGATTCCCGGAACATCCCTTCTTGGATCGGCAAACCATACCTTACGCACTACTGGATCGTTCAACCCGTTTGCAAGGCCTAACCATGCGGATATCAAACTAATCCTTGAAGAACAAGGAACAACCATAACAGATCAGATCTACTAAATAAAGACGAAGCAAGATGCTGCCCTTACACCTAAGATAGGTGCAAGGGCAGCTAGATATTGAGGGGCAGCATAACTAAGCAAACATATCAGAAAAGCATCGATGTAAGCCCCAAAACATCTATGATAACAGTGTTACTCGCCATCAACAAGGCTTCAGTACGAGCAACACAAAACAACGAATAAACCGATACTGCCTAGATCGCAAGATGCGATCTAGGCAGCATGACGCTTACCCGGAAGAAACCCTCGAAACACACTACAAGAGATGGGGGATTTGTTGACGAAAACCCTGGTGACAAAAATGCATACCGTCATGGATGTGTCCTTATAGGTGACGAATTCATCTTTCGTCAAGCATTTAAGGTAATGCTTGACGGTATGATTTTTCGTCAACAAAAAATCGTCACCCATTACCCAAGCGGGAAGGGCTTCCATCGTGTCTGTTAATAGGTGACGAAATCAAAGATCGTGGTGTATGTAAACCGTGATTTGCATATACAACGGACCCACATAGCAGGTCAATAATACTAAGTTACTTTATTAAATGTTATTAGTTTTATATATCATGCGTGACCCACTTGTCAGGAACATATTTAATTAAGTAAAAATTGTGGTTTGGAAGAATTGAACCAGGGCTTTGACGTGACCGACGCGGAGTGTTACCGCTAAGGTAGATATAGAATTTTTATCTTGATCCGTAACTAGTCTATTCTACATATTTATTTCAATGGTGTGATCTAGATGTTACGACATAATAATTTCCTTATTAATATTTATGTCGGCCGAGGGTGCCTCGTTTAAGTCGCGCCGCTAGCAGACACGGCCTATCTAGGTGATCTTGCTAACAGTCGAATCGACTAGGGTTCTCGTCGAGGTGAGAAGAAATCCGTGAAGGCTCCATTGTGGTGGCGGCGAGACGCATCATCGGTGAGTTCTCCTGATTGTTCGTTAGGTCTAGATTTTTTAATCAGTTGTCAAGATCTGTTCTGAAGAACGTTGGCATGTTCTTAACTGAATTGTAGGCAATGGATCGAAGTTGGATAACTGATGGCACCAAGAAGTTCACAACAAAGTACATGGCAGGTGTTAGGGATTTCATCAAGTTTGCGCGAGAACACTTGGACAATACAGATGAACCAATCTTGTGCCCTTGCAAGGACTGCCTAAATCTGATACGTCAGGATATAAAAACAGTCGAGGATCACTGCAATTGTTCAGGTATGTCCATGACGTATACAAGATGGACTAGACATGGGGAAGATTTTAGTGATGACGAAGGGCGGGATAGAAACGATGATGGTGCGTATGATAGTGACAACGATGAAGAGGAAGACAATGGTGATTGTTATGTTGATGATTCGTCTAGTATGATCGATGAACTGCAGAAGTCTGGAAATAAAGGTCCTGACCTGCCAAATATGTATGCTAATCTAATTGAGTCAGCGAAAAAAGAACTTTATAAGGGATGCACCACTTTCACTAGGTTGTCGTTCATTATTAAGCTCCTTCATGTCAAATCATACAGCCGGATAACAAACAGAGGATTTGATCTCTTACTTCAGCTTTTACGTACAGCTTTGCCAGATGTGGACTTTCCCAAATCATATGCTGATGCTAAGAGTGTTCTTTCTGATGTTGGGCTTGGTTATGAGACAATTCATGCATGCAAGTTTGATTGTTCTTTATTTTGGGGAGATCACAAGGACGATACGCACTGCCATGTTTGTGGATTATCAAGATATAGAGACCCTACTGGAAAAAAGAAAATCCCTCACAAGGTGTTAAGGTACTTTCCTATAATTAAAAGGTTGCAGAGACTATTTGTTAAAAAGGAAATGTCGACACATACTAGATGGCACAAAGAGAAGAGGGTTGTTGAGCCCAATGTACTGAGGCACCCTGCTGATGGTGAGGCATGGAAGCACTTTGATGGCAAGTTTGATTGGTTTGCTAAAGATCCTCGTAACATAAGACTAGGTTTTGCCACAGACGGCTTCAGTCCCTTTGGAAGTATGAGTAATCCTTACAGTATGTGGCCTGTTTTTGTGATTCCTTACAACTTCCCACCATGGATGTGCATGGATCAATCGAATTACATGATGGCATTGCTAATCCCCGGAAAGTATTCCCCAGGGAAAGATTTTCATGTATTTATGCAGCCACTGATAAAAGATATGATGCAGCTATGGAGTGGTGTGCAGACATTTGATGCATGCACAGAGGAATATTTCCCATTGCATGCTGCGTTTCTTTGGTCTATTCATGATTATCCTGGATATGCCACTATGTCAGGCCGAAGCACAAGAGGATTTCATGCGTGTGTGCATTGCGATGAGAATCCTTGCGCTGAATCTTTGAAAAACAAAATTGGATATATTGGGCATCGGCGATTTCTTGATAAAAATCACCCATACAGGAGAAGCAGACTTTTCAATGGTAAAGCTGAGACTAGAGATCCACCAAGGAAGTACACACCCAAAGAGGTAGCTGGGAAGGTAGAAAGGGTTAAGGATTTTGAACATGGGAAAAATCCAATAAGTAGAAAGCGGAAGCGTGCAACTGTACCCGGTGAACCAACATGGCACCTGAAAGTCAGCTTACATCATCTACCGTACTGGCCAGAACTTAAGATAGCTCACAACTTAGATGTGATGCATATTGAGAAGAACATATGTGACAATATTGTTGGTACACTACTTGAACTTGAGGGCAGGAATAAGGACACTGTTAGTGCTAGAATTGATTTGAAGAAATTCAAAATCTGGGAGAAGTATTGGTTGAAGAAAATTGTGAAGGATGATGATGATGCAGCAGTAACTTATGCGAAGCCCCCTGCACCGTGGACGCTTTCGAAGGAACAGAAGAGACATTTGTGTAGGTATTTGGCAAACACTAGGTTCCCAGATGGTTATTGCGCAAACTGGGGAAGATGTGTGAATATTGATGGTTGTAAGGTTACCGGTATGAAGACGCATGATTGCCACATACTTCTGCAGCGAGTGTTGCCGGCTGGGCTCAAGGGAATTGCATCTAAGGAAATGTATGTGGCTATTGCAGAGCTAGGAAGATTTTTTAGGGAGCTGTGTGCCAAAACCCTGAAAGTTGATGTGCTGAATCGATTGAAGGTTGAAATTGTTGTGATCCTATGCAAACTTGAGAAGCTCTTCCCCCCAGCTTTTTTTGATGTAATGGTGCACTTAGCTATTCATCTTCCTGACGAGGCTCTTTTGAGGGGTCCTGTTCATTATGGTTGGATGTATCCAGTTGAGAGAAGATTAGGTTATCTAAAGTCTACGGTCCGTAACAAAGCAAGGCCAGAAGGTTCTATCGCAGAGGGCTACATTGTTGATGAGTGTTTGATTTTTTGCTCTAGATTTTTCAAGGATGGCACAGAAACAAGATTTAACAAAGATGATAGGAACCAAGACATACGGAGAAAACCTGATCGTGACGAGATGGAAGTATTTTCAGTTGGAGCTAAAGGTCTTGGGAAATCCATTTTGAAACATTTTGACAAGGAATTTGACAAAATGGTTTGGTATGTGCTGAACAACTGTGACGATGTAGAACGTTATATCAAGTAAGTAGTTAGCTTCACTTTAATAACTACTTCTCAATGTTGCAGACATAATTGTCATGTATTTCATATGTGTTTTTTCTATGTTTCAGTGAATTCCGACAAGAATTGGGAGGTAGGGGTGTGCGTGACATCGAGGAGACGGTTCAGAGAGAGTTTGCAGGTTGGTTTGCAAACCATGTGAGACAGTTGGACAATGCATCAGAAGATTTGAAGTCTCTGGCTGCTGGGCCAGACCGGCGTGTAGTAGTATACGCTGGTTGCAACGTAAAGGGTGCGAGGTTTCGCACGCTTACTCGGGATAAAGACCTGAAGACTCAAAATTCGGGCGTAGCGACTAAGGGATCTTTTGGTGATGCAGATGAGACCGAGTACTATGGTGTTCTGCAAGAAGTTCTTGAACTGCAGTACGGGAGTAACAAGCACGGTGACAGGTCCGTGTACTTGTTTCGTTGCGACTGGTTCGACCTTGCGAGCAGGGGTTCCAAGATAAAAGATGATGGTTATTTTAAAAGCGTTAACACTTCTGTCCTATGGTTCAAGAATTCACCATTCATATTGGCCAGTCAAGCTGAAACATGCTTCTATTTGGAGGATACAAAGTTTGGTGATCCGTGGAAAGTGGTGCAGAAGTTCAGCCATAGACACGTGTACGACGTTCCAGAATTAGAAGATGGTAACGATGATGCATTTGTACGGAATGAAGACGCATACCAGGAGGATGAAGGTTCAGTCGACCATACATTTCATGATGTTGTCGACCTAGACGAGGAAGCAGAGGTGGAAGCAGAGGAGGATGATCATCGTGCTGATGAAGTTGTACGTATTCATGATGCTCGTACAATTCGTGAACTAGAGAATGGGGAAGATAGTCCCAATGTTGACATGGATATGAGCGAAGATGAACTAGAGAATGAGGAAGATAGTCTCATATTGGAAGAGAACATACATGATGACGAGGGAAAAAATTCAGAAGAAGATAGTGATGTAGATTGATAGAAACATGTAATGCATACAACTATATGTTTTGTTCCAAACATTTGAAATGTTCTTATTTAGATGTTTACGATCTCGAACTTGTCATTGAATTATCCAGAAGGGTTTAAGAGCAAATTAATATAAGCAAAAATATGGACAGATATAAGAAAGCCAACATGTCGGTAACATAACTTTGACAATGGTTTTAATTAATCGACACTTGACACGATTACAACCAGCAGCACGATATGACTAACTATTGTTTTAACACAAGCAAAATCGACAATCGCATAAAGAGTCTTACAACTTAATTTAAACCTAAAGGGGCTGCATAGTTGGACACACGGGCACCATGAATCACTGACTAGCTACTCCAGATCGATTTCAGGCACATGGGTAGCAAACAAGTAAACCCCTGCATTTCCCAGGTAAAGCAAGAACAACATCTTGTCACCCATCTGAAGGTGCTTTTCCTTGTCCATGAACTCCTTCCACCCACTGACGCAGAGACGACCATCGTCAGAAGAAATTGCGTAGGACGCACGCACCAAAGTACTGGGATGGCACACAATACTGATTGCACCATATTGTTCCATATCTTTAGGAACCAAACGGCTAGGGATTTTCTGTTCCAACAGTAGAGACATAGTTTAGTTAACACTTGTACGTAATGTAGGTCGCAAAGTTAATGAAATGATATGATCTACTGCTTACCACGTGTTTGTTGTAATTTTCGCTGTTTGTCCAATTCAGAGTATGCAGCATTGGGACAACTAGTGCTCCTTGATCATAATCTCCAGCATTGTGGTACTCAACAAGGTAGTCCAAGTTGTCCACCTGAAGAATGACGGTATGCATCATCCTCCAATTTATCATTGTTCCATCAGTAGTACTGAGCGAGTCAACAATGTCACGCTTCGTACGGGACAACTGGTAGTAAGCTGCATAATTAAAATAACTGACATAAGATGGAATAATTAATATGATCAATCATTCTGTCCAAAGGTGGAAAATTACCTGGATGGATTAGTGGTTCAGTTCCAGTTATTACAAGAGTATCCTGACCAGATGAGTTAATTCTGAAAATTAACTCCATGCCAACCTTAAAATTGTACACTCTAGCAAATTCGTTCCAAAATCTTCCGTTGATATAGGTTCTGCCAGCTCTGTTGGTAACATTAACAACAAATGCATGGCCATCTTTGGTTCTAAGTGCAACTTCAAAAGTTGTCCTGTCGGAGGTCTGGACACCATACTTCTGAAGGAAATACGGTCTATAGTAGCAAGGGATGACCTAAATTCAGTAGAGTTAATACAAAAGTAAGTTAACTATTCTCAGATCTCATTAATATATAGGGGAGGTACATTGTTGCGCAAGTAATACATCGTATGTATCTAGGACTTCTATCAGCACATATCTGAACTTCTATCAGCACATATCTGAACTTCTATCAGCACATATCTGAACTTCTATCGGTATAGGACTGAACTACCGATACCTCTATCTCTAACAGCTACAACTATCGTAAAACTCATATGAACGTAAAAGTTATCACAACTATCCTAAAACTCAACCATAAATAAGCGGTTAATACATATGGTGAACAACAATTATTACACACATCTGAATAATAGTACTAAACTAGCAATAACTACTAGGATCACGTGTTAAACTTTGATGTGGCGGTGAATTAATAAAACATCTGAATGAATTTTAAACTTATAAGTGCATGTACCGTCTTCTCCTCAAAACCCTCTTGTAGTGTTTGCACGAAAAAACCTAACGTGACTCCCCCTCCGCCGCACATCCCCTTCTTGTCAAAGCAAACTGGACACTGCAAAAAATATGAAGAAAGATTACAAATCGGAAACAACGATCGATCGCGAGACGTACATTTTATTTACTTACTCCACTAGTAGGCGCCATCCTTGGTCTCGACGCGGAGCGAGAGTCTTACAAGTCTCGCCGGCGAGAGACGTGGCGAGCTGATACGTCCCAAACGTATCTATAATTTCTTATGTTCCATGCTACTTTATTGATGATACCTACATGTTTTATACACATTATATGTCATTATTATGCGTTTTCCGGAACTAACCTATTGACGAGATGCCGAAAGGCCAGTTGTTTCTGCTGTTTTTGGTTTCAGAAATCCTAGTAAAGAAATATTTTCGGAATCGGACGAAATCAAGACCGAGGACCTTATAATTCCCGGAAGCTTCCAGAGCACCGGAGAAGGACGAGAGGGGAGCCAGGGGGCCCACACCACACCCCGGCGCGGCCCGGGGGGCGCCCCCCTGTGGTGTGGGCACCCCGTGGCCCCTCCGACTCCGTCTCTTCGCCTATTTAGTCGTCCCTGACCTAAAAACACCGACGAGAAGACGAGACCCGAGAAAACCTTCCAGAGCCGCCGCCATCGCGAAATCAAGATTCGGGGGACAAGTCTCTGTCGGCACCCGCCGGACGGGGAATTGCCCCGGAGTCATCTCCACCGCCGTCTCCACCGCCATCTTCACCGCCATCGCTGTCTCCATGATGAGGAGGGAGTAATTCACCCCGGGGCTGAGGGCTCCCTGTAGCTATGTGGTTCATCTCTCTCTTTATGTGATCTAGTTGAATATCATCTATGTGCTACTCTAGTGATGTTATTAAAGTAGTTTTATTCCTCCTACACGGTGTAATGGTGACAGTTTGTGCACTCGTGTTAGTACTTGGTTTATGCTATGATCATGATCTCTTGTAGATTGCAAAGTTAACTATTGCTATGATAGTATTGATGTGTATTATTCCTCCTACATAAGCATGAAGGTGACAGTGTGCATGCTATGTTAGTACTTGGTTTAGTCGTATTGATCTATCTTATACTCTAAGGTTATTTAAATATGAACATTGAATTGTGGAGCTTGTTAACTCCGGCATTGAGGGTTCGTGTAATCCTACGCAATGTGTTCATCATCCAACAAAAGGGTGTAGAGTAGTCTTATTATGTGATCATTGTTGAGAGTGTCCACTAGTGAAAGCAGGATCCCTAGGCCTTGCTTCCAAGCATCGAATCTCCGTTTGTTTACTGTTTTGTTGCATGTTTACTCGCTGCCATATTTTATTCAGATTGCTATTACCACTCATATACATCCATATTACTTGTATTTCACTATCTCTTCGCCGAACTAGTACACCTATACACCTGACAAGTGTATTTGGTGTGTTGGGGACACAAGAGACTTCTTGCTTTGTGATTACAGGGTTGCTTGAGAGGGATATCTTTGACCTCTTCCTCCCCGAGTTCGATAAACCTTGGGTAATCCACTTAAGGGAAACTTGCTACTGTTCTACAAACCTCTGCTCTTGGAGGCCCAACACTGTCTACAAGAATAGAAGCACCGTAGACATCAAGCACTTTTCTGGCGCGTTGCCGGGGAGGAAAGGTAAAAGGCACTAATACTCCGGTTCAGGTAACAGTACTTTTCTGGCGCCATTGTGTGTGTGCTATTTCCTTTAGACTCTGCAATTACATCTTTTTGTTTCTTGTTTTTATTTTCACTAGTTAGGCATAATGGAAAACAACAAAAAAATTGGTGAGCTTTTTAATCTTTTTCCTAATTTAGAATTGTTTGATGCGAAAATTAAAAAACCTATGGAACCTTATTTGCATGATAATAGCAATGTTATTGGTATGAATGCAATTACTGCTAATGCTATGAAGAAGTCTAAGCTTGGGGAAGCTAGTTTACATAAAAATAATCTTTTTTGCTCCTCCGCTTTAGAAGAAATATTTTGCTCTGATGATGCTTTATCTCCCATATGCGATAACTCTAATGATGCTTCTGATATTTTAAATCCACCTGCTGAAAGTATTCCGTATAAAATACCTATGGAAATTATTGAACGTGTTATGGATAACCGCTATGAAGGGGATGGAACTGTCCATCCTAGGAATCATTTACTGTTTTTGCATGAATTATGCGGGTTATTCAAGTGTGCAGGTATTTCAATGGATGAAGTTAGAAAGAAATTATTTGTTATGTCGCTATCTGGTGAAGCGGCGCATTGGTATAAACTATTGAAGGACGGGCGCTCTCTTGATTGGAAGGATATTGTGCCTCTATTTTATTCCAAGTTCTATCCTCCAAGTGAAATTCACAAAGATCGAAACCATATATATAATTTTTGGCCTCATGATGGAGAGAGTATTGCCCAAGCATGGGAGAGATTGAAGACTTTAATGCTCAAATGCCCCAATCATGAGCTTCCAGGTAATATCATCATTGATAATTTCTATGCAAGACTTTCTTTTCAAGATAAGACCTTGCTGGATACTACTTGTTCTGGATCATTCACGAGCAATAAAGAAGAGTTTAAAAGGGACCTTCTTGATCGGATTAAGGAGAATGCTGAAGATTGGGAGAACGACAAAGGTAAAGAGTCAGGTATAAATTATGATTATGAATGCATTGAAACTTTCATGGATAGTGGTAAATTTCGAAATATGAGTGCTACTTATGGTCTTGACTCTCAAGTTGCTGCAAATCTTTATAAAGCTTTTGCTTCTCACATTGAATTGCCTAGGAAGAATTTTGATAAGTATCATGAACCTTTTAAAGACGCTTGCATGAAGAATGAAATTGTTGTTAATGATTGCAATAAGCGTGCTCAAACTCCTAAGAATGCTATTTCCTATAAGCATGTTAATTTTTGTGGAATACATAGACCTTGTGGAATTAATCAAATAGAAGATGAATATTGTATCCATCACAGAAATGAAAAAACTAGAAAGTGGTCTAGAGCTCTAGATGATCTTGGAGAAAAAGTGTGTGCCCTCTATCCTTTTATTTGTGAACTTTGCCATAGAGTTGGTCATTTTAATTTTCAATGCTCCTCCAATGATAATTCAAACCCCATGAGTGCTACAAATTTGTATTGTGATGATGAAATTATTCCTAATCAGCATGATGAACTTACCTTATTTTTGAAATGTGAAGAGTTATCAAGAAAAATTTCTTTGTTAAATATTAACGATCTTGATATTGATGATGTCCTGCATGGGTGTTTTTCTTATTGCATTAATAATTGCCATACAAATACTTACATACAGAATATTTTAGAAGATGACACCTTGCCAAAATATGATAGGACCGCTGTGTGTTTTCAATTAATTAATGAAAAGGAGGGATCCTCCCAAGTTTCTTCTATTGTTTCTAAAAGTAAATCAGGTTATGCGGACAAGCCACCCTTCAAGCCTCTTCCTCCTAAAGAAGGGAGCGAGGAGAGGGAAGAAGAGAAGAAGAAGAAGAAGAAGGGAACGAAGAAGAAGAAGAAGAAGAAGAAGGAGAATAAAAAGAAAGAGGTAACGGCGTATCCCCGCGTGAATGAGATAACGCTAGGTAACCGTAAGTATGTTGCTCCTAATGATTATTGTGATAATGAATCTGAATACGATGATCTTCCTATGCCCTTTACATACATTAGCGATCATGATTTGAATGAGCATACTACTTTTGATATTACAAATCTCTGGGAAACTAATTCTGAAAATGATAATAATTGCCATAGTGTCAGTGCTATCCATGCTTCCTCCCATAATGATATAGAAAGCTCTAAGCTTGGGGAAGAGGTGTTTGAAAATCCTTTTGCTACTGGTCATTATGTTCTTGATACATCTCCTTCTAATAACAATGATGGTATGGTCATAGATAAACCGACTGTGAAAGATAACTATTCTATTTCTTATGATGACACTGTGCCTCCGATCTTTGATGATTATTATAAAGAATGCTATGATATAGGTTATAACTATCCTTATGAAACTTGTCATAGTCATGATTGGATTACCAAAAACAATTCTTTTAATATGCAACTTGTTTACCATGTTCAAATTCTTGATAATAATCTTGCTCCAATTACTATTAATGAGAATAACTCTTCTTATGCCAAAATTAATGATATTTCTATGCATATGAACCATGATAAGAATGTTTTAAGTGATGGGTATATTGTGGATTTCATCAATGATGCTACTGAAAGTTATTATGAGAGAGGGAAATATGGTTATATGCATCTTAATAATATTAAGTTTCCCCTCTTTATGTTGAGAATCTTTAAGTTACTCGTGTTTTATCCTCTTATGCTTGTTACTTTGCTCTTCATGAATTCATTTGTGTATAAGATTCTTCTGCATAGGAAGCATGTTAGGCTTAAATGTGTTTTGAATTGCCTCTTGAAGCTCTCTTTTGCTTCAAATACTATTTCTTGCGGGTGCATCACCAAAATTGCTGAGCCCATCTTAATGGCTATAAAGAAAGAACTTCTTGGGAGATAACCCATGTGTTATTTTGCTACAGTACTTTGTTTTATATTTGTGTCTTGGAAGTTATTTACTACTGTAGCAACCTCTCCTTATCATGTTTTTGTGCCAAGTAAAGTTCTATGTTAAAGTTGATGTTATATTTGGGATCGCTGCGCAGAAACAGCATTGCTGTCTGTCACGAATTCTGGCACAAGTCTCTGTAGAAAATTCTAAAAAATCTGCCAATTTACGAGCGTGATCCTCAGATATGTACGCAACTTTCATTAGTTTTGAGTTTTTCCATTTGAGCAAGTCTGGTGCCATCTTAAAATTCGTCTTTACGGACTGTTCTGTTTTTGACAGATTCTGCCTTTTATTTCGCATTGCCTCTTTTGCTATGTTGGATGAATTTCTTTGATCCATTAATGTCCAGTAGCTTTATGCAATGTCCAGAAGTGAAAAGAATGTTTGTGTCACCTCTGAACATGTGAATTTTTGATTATGCACTAACCCTCTAATGAGTTTGCTTGAAGTTTGGTGTGAAGGAAGTTTTCAAGGGTCAAGAGAGGAGGATGATATACTACGATCAAGAAGAATGAAAAGTCTAAGCTTGGGGATGCCCCGGTGGTTCATCCCTGCATATTTCAAGAAGACTCAAGGATCTAAGCTTGGGGATGCCCAAGGCATCCCCTTCTTCATCGACAAAGTATCAGGTTCCTTCTCTTGAAACTATATTTTTATTCGGTCACATCTTATGTACTTTACTTGGAGCGTCTGTATGTTTTTGTTTTTGTTTTTGTTTGAATAAATGATTGTTTGGGAGAGAGACACGCTCCGCTGGTTCGTATGAACACATGTGTTCTTAGCTTTTAATTTTCATGGCGAAGGTTGAAACTGCTTCGTTAATTGTTATATGATTGGAAACGGGAAATGCTACATGTAGTAATTGGTGTAATGTCTTGAATAATGTGATACTTGGCAATTGTTGTGCTCATATAGATCTTGTTTAAGCTCTTGCATCATGTACCTTGTACCCATTAATGAATAATTACATAGAGCTTGTTAAAATTTGGTTTGCATGATTGGTCTCTCTAAGTCTAGATATTTTCTGGTTGAGGTGTTTGAACAACAAGGAGACGATGTAAAGTCTTATAATGCTTACAATATGTTTATATGTGAGTCTTGCTGCACCATTTTATACTTGAGTTTGCTTCAAATAACCTTGCTAGCCTAAACCTTGTATAGAGAGGGAATACTTCTCATGCATCCAAATACTTGAGCCAATATTCATGCCATTTGTGTCCACCATACCTACCTACTACATGGTATTTCTCCGCCATTCCAAAGTAAATTGCTTGAGTGCTACCTTTAAACAAATTCAAAAGTTATTACCTCTTATTTGTGTCAATGTTTTATAGCTCATGATGAAGTATGTGGTGTTTATCTTTCAATCTTGTTGGGCAACTTTCACCAATGGACTAGTGGCTTCATCCGCTTATCCAATAATTTTGCAAAAGAGCTGGCAATGGGATTCCCAGTCCCAAATTAATTAACAAAAATAGACACTCCTCCATGGTATGTGATTGTTGGACGGCACCCGAAGGATTCGGTTAGCCATGGCTTGAGAAAGCAAAGGTGGGGAGGAGTGTCATCATAATAAAACTAAAATAAAAAGGCACTCCTTCATGGTATGAGATTGTTGGCAGGCACCCGAGGATTCGGTTAGCCATGGTTTGTGAAAGAAAGGTTGGAAGGAGTGCCACCCAAAAATAAAATAAAATGGGAGCCGCTCTTTGAAGGTTTGTCTGGCAAGGGGGTTAGAGTACCCGCTACCATTCGTTGACAACAACAAACACCTCTCAAAACTTTACTTTTATGCTCTCTATATGTTTTCAAAATCAAAGCTCTAGCACAAATATAGCAATCGATGCTTTCCTCTTTGAAGGACCATTCTTTTACTTTATTGTTGAGTCAGTTTACCTATTCTTTCTATCTTAGAAGCAAACACTTGTGTGAACCGTGTGCATTGATTCTTACATGTTTACCTATTGCACTTGTTATATTACTTTGTGTTGACAATTATCCACGAGATATACATGTTAAAGTTGAAAGCAACCGCTGAAACTTATATCTTCCTTTGTGTTGTTTCAAAGCTTTCTACTAAGAATTTATTGCTTATGAGTTAACTCTTATGCAAGACTTATTGATGCTTGTCTTGAAAGTATTATTCATGAAAAGTCTTTGTTATATGATTCATTTGTTTACTCATTATCTTCATCATTGCTTCGAATCTCTGCATTCATCTCATGTGCTTTACAATAGTATGATCAAGGTTATGATGGCATGTCACTTAAGAAATTATCATTGTTATCGTTTACCTACTCGAGGGCGAGTAGGAACTAAGCTTGGGGATGCTTGATACGTCCCAAACGTATCTATAATTTCTTATGTTCCATGCTACTTTATTGATGATACCTACATGTTTTATACACATTATATGTCATTATTATGCGTTTTCCGGAACTAACCTATTGACGAGATGCCGAAAGGCCAGTTGCTGTTTTCTGTGTTTTTGGTTTCAGAAATCCTAGTAAAGAAATATTTTCGGAATCGGACGAAATCAAGACCGAGGACCTTATAATTCCCGGAAGCTTCCAGAGCACCGGAGAAGGACGAGAGGGGAGCAGGGGGCCCCACACCACACCCCCGCGGCCCAGGGGGGGCGCCCCCTGTGGTGTGGGCACCCCGTGGCCCCTCCGACTCTTCGCCTATTTAGTCGTCCCTGACCTAAAAACACCGACAGAGAAGACGAGACCCGAGAAAACCTTCCAGCCGCCGCCATCGCGAAATCAAGATTCGGGGGACAGAAGTCTCTGTTCCGGCACCCGCCGGACGGGGAATTGCCCCCGGAGTCATCTCCACCGCCGTCTCCACCGCCATCTTCACCGCCATCGCTGTCTCCATGATGAGGAGGGAGTAACCCCCTGGCTGAGGGCTCCGGTAGCTATGTGGTCCATCTCTCTCTTTATGTGATCTAGTTGAATATCATCTATGTGCTACTCTAGTGATGTTATTAAAGTAGTTTTATTCCTCCTACACGGTGTAATGGTGACAGTTTGTGCACTCGTGTTAGTACTTGGTTTATGCTATGATCATGATCTCTTGTAGATTGCGAAGTTAACTATTGCTATGATAGTATTGATGTGTATTATTCCTCCTACATAAGCATGAAGGTGACAGTGTGCATGCTATGTTAGTACTTGGTTTAGTCGTATTGATCTATCTTACACTCTAAGGTTATTTAAATATGAACATTGAATTGTGGAGCTTGTTAACTCCGGCATTGAGGGTTCGTGTAATCCTACGCAATGTGTTCATCATCCAACAAAAGGGTGTAGAGTAGTCTTATTATGTGATCATTGTTGAGAGTGTCCACTAGTGAAAGCAGGATCCCTAGGCCTTGCTTCCAAGCATCGAATCTCCGTTTGTTTACTGTTTTGTTGCATGTTTACTCGCTGCCATATTTTATTCAGATTGCTATTACCACTCATATACATCCATATTACTTGTATTTCACTATCTCTTCGCCGAACTAGTACACCTATACACCTGACAAGTGTATTTGGTGTGTTGGGGACACAAGAGACTTCTTGCTTTGTGATTACAGGGTTGCTTGAGAGGGATATCTTTGACCTCTTCCTCCCGAGTTCGATAAACCTTGGGTAATCCACTTAAGGGAAACTTGCTACTGTTCTACAAACCTCTGCTCTTGGAGGCCCAACACTGTCTACAAGAATAGAAGCACCCGTAGACATCACTGTGGCGGCGAGAGACGTGGCGAGATCTGGCGGCGGCTGAAGGAGGTCGTGATATGATGGCCAGTTATATCGTGGAGTAAATTTCGGTAGGTCAAGAGGAGGGCAAATGGGCGGTGCTGGGTTTTGACGTGACAACACGATCGAATGCGCAGGCCCCACTGGTCAGTTGGACTGCACGTCAGAAGTCAAGACCCGCGTCAATATTCTCGTCGTCTACGCGTCTCAATATTCGCACGGAGTAATTAATGGGGATGATTTTTATCCCCTTCCCCCTCCCCTACCGTCTCAATATTCGCACCGCTTCCTGGTTTCCCCACTTCTCGTCGTCTCCGCTCCCTCAGTCTATTCGTCTCCCGCCGCCGCGTCGCCATGGACATGGATGAGCAGGAAGTGTACTACTGGTCGAGCAGGCGCGCAGTCCACATCCACGACGGCCAGGAACTGGACGTCGTCTACACCAACGACCCCTGGGAACGATTTGTTGTACCCATTTGTTCCATTTCCGTCAAGATAGTCCGCATTACTTTTTTGTTGAGATATATACCCCCACAACGGTCATCTCCTCCTTAATTTATTGTGTAAACCCCCACAACGGTCATCTCCTCCTTATTTTATTGTGTAAACACCTACAACGGTCATCTCTCCCTTATAAACACCCACACGGCCATCCCTTCTGTCAATAGGTTCTGCCTCTCTCTTCTTTGTTCACATACACTTGATCCATTGCCATGGCTTCCACGTCTCGGACGCGGACCGGAAGGGGAAGGGGAAGGGGAAGGGGAAGGGGAAGGGGAAGTGGATCATCATCATTGCCACCACCACCGTCAACACTGCCATTGATCATAGAGGAGTTCTTCATCATCGTCTATGAAGACCCTTTGGTCAAGAAGGTATGTACGCGTTCCCACATATATGATGCATGTGATTAATTATGGGCATGTTCTAAAAAACCTTTAATTTCAAACGATCGGCGCTCGATCTCTTTGCAGGAACTACCAAAAAAATTTGCGGACTATCTTGACGGCCAGGAGCCAGCTAAGGTGTATCTGCGAGCAGCTGACTGCGGTCCTCGTCTCTGGACCGTGGAGGTCCTATTTGACGGACAAGGCCGGATGTACCTCGACAAGGGCTGGGAGAAATTCGCCATCGCGCACGGTGTGGATTTCGGCTGGTTCGTACACTTCAAATATGAAGGCGATGATGTGCTCACAGTGAAGGTGTTCGACGGAACAATGTGCAGGAGGTACTACTACTCAGACGACGAAGATACTGACGATGAAAGCGACGACGACGTGAAGCCATGCATCCATCCCCTTTAGATAAGGGGATTATGACCAAGAATATATATGTAGCTTCATATGCATCGATTTAGAGATCTAGCTATTTTCTATATATTATGCATGTAAAAAATAATATCGCATTTCCACTATTATTCGAGCACCACATCCTCCAAATTGTCCTGTGAGGTTTCAATTTTGCTGATTACCAACACAGATTGTATTTATGAAAACAAAACTTGAAACTAACAACAGCAACTACAAGTCGAAAAAAGGAGACATAAAAGTAGTAAACTTGTGGGACAAAGGGATATGTAATCTACACAACTCTGCTGTAGCCAAACATTGGTAGTCGAAATTAACTCGAAACTTGCTTAGCTACAGAATAAAACATCTACACAAATGCAGCGTGCATCAACATGAAAAAAGAGATAACATGTGCAGCAGTAATGCTTCTGCAACAGCAAACAACATATAAACATGACATAGTCTTAAACAACTGGGTATGATTGCCCAGGTTCCAAATAACAAAAGTAGAACATAGTCTTTGAAACATGACATAGTTTAACCATGAACCTCCAGGGGAACAACTAAACAGAAACTAAATTTAGTGGAGAACATGAGGGCCAACAGCTGGACCGACGAGCGGGATGAGGCCAGTCTTGACGTAGTCCCTGAGGAACTTGCCAAAGGCAGCGTGCTTCGCCTTGCTAGCAGCCTTGTGCTTGTGCGCGCTACCTTTTCCAACTCCCGTCGCGTGCTGGATCAGACTCTCAATATCCTTCGGGAAAACCCTGCCGCAGAATGGGCAATTAGGCTTACCGTCCCGGCGGAAAGGGATCTGGCCAGTCTTCAGCTTCTTCAGAACGAAGCGGCTCTTCCGGTCCCGGTCCTCCTTGTCGCTGCCAATGTCCTCAGAGTCTTCCTGCGAATTTGAAAGTAAAGAAGAAGTGAGAGAAGGAAATTAACTGAAATACAATTCAAGCATTAAATATTTTTTATGAACATTACTAAGAATTAATCATCATGTAGAATCAACATTTATGATCCAGATCCAACCATAGATAATTAGTTCACTAATATAAATAAGCACCAATTTAAACTGTTGTCACAAATTGTTCATGGGTAGTCCAATCATTATTTCAGTAATATAACTAAGCACCAATTTAAGAGAAAATGGTGATTATAAATTTCATGGATCAGGGATCAATCATTTGTTCCCTGAAGATGTACTGATTCATAAAACAATATGGATTCATGACGTCAATAAGCAGGAATTCAAGAAAAATGGTGGTCATAAATTACATGCATCTGATCATTCATTTGTTCCCTAAATAAAAATGATGTACACACTATGGTTTCATCGTATAAATAAGCACCAGTTTAAGACAAATGGTGATTATAAAATCCATGGATCAGATCAATTAATAGTACCTATAATATAATTCTTGTAATCATAATCACACACAAGGAATCATGACCTAATTAAGATAAGTGTCATCTACTAATTTGAAACATGCATGAATATTCATGGTACCATAAATCATTTGGTTGATACTTTGGTACAGTTGAATCAAGATGTGCATCAAATATTACAAATCTACTAACTACGAACCACAAATCAGATGATTAAGAACCCCACAATCATCAATTTGTACAAGAAGTAGCAGACAGGGCAAATCAATCTACCCTATGAGCAAACCCTATGGTGAACAGTAAGATCAAGAAAAACAGGGGATCGATCGGAATAGTAGAGTACCTCGCTGCAGTTGTCGGAGGCCTCCTCTTCGAACTCGTCGCACTCTCTGGGGCCATATAGCTCGCGGTACTGCCTGGAGTGGCGGTAGAACGGGTCATTCGGATCGAAGCCCTGGTCATCTGCTTGTGCCGCGGGAGCGAGGACGTCTCCCTTGGCCTCATCAGCGACGGCGACCACGGCCGGTTGGGCGGAGCCCTCCACGGTCACGGCGCGGCGAAGAGCGGCTCTAGTTCCGGAAGAAGATCCCGCCTCCGCGGCGTCGACTACTACCGGAGCATCGCCTTCGCCTCTGTCGACGTTGACGACCGCACTCGCCTCCGGCTCGTCTCCGCGAACACGCTTCATCTTCGGGATCTTCGGTGGAAGGGGAGGTCGGTGGTGCGCTGGTGGAGGTGCAAGCAGGGTTTTTCGCCAGAGATTGGGGAATAGAAGTTGCGGGTGGGAGAGACGATGGGGCCGATGGATATACAGTAAATGCTGCCGTTTGGGTTCCTCTGTGTGACGCGTGCGTGTGAAAACGTGGATTCGTGCATCTAGTCCACTTTCCCATTACTTTGACATGGGTCCCACGCATGACGGATGGGCAGGCACAGAATTTTCAGTATGGGTATTAAAAACTATAAAATATTTTAAATACGAATTAGTGATCACACATAGTGAAGGATATTTGTTTACAAACCTTTCCCACCTTTAACATGGAGTCTCCATACGAAGAAAGTAAGAAAGAAATAAATAAAAAATGAATCGAGTATGTAAATTCTTTCAAATTTCTAAGAATTTCATACCATGATTAGGGCTGGAATTTTGAGTGTTTGGTCAAACCTAGGTTGACCTCATTGTACTAAGAGGTTCTCAAACTTTTTTCAAAGTGAAACTTCTGTTCTAGGGTAATGTGGTGATGCCAAATCAGACCAACACGTGCTCCCAATTTTCCCAATACCCTAAGATGGGGCAAGATTTGGCACCCTTGTGCACATTGTGATATGACACCTTGGTTGCTATGGGTTTTGATTTTTGGAGTTGGTGGCATGGTGTCCCCATGGTGTAGATGTGTCGAAAGAGGGGTTTTCGGACGAAAAGAGGGGGGAATGGCCAAAAACTGACCAAACCACCATGGATTGGGGCAAGATTTGGCACCCTTGTGCACATTGTGATATGACACCTTGGTTGCTATGGGTTTTGATTTTTTGGAGTTGGTGGCATGGTGTCCCCATGGTGTAGATGTGTCGAAAGAGGGGTTTTCGGACGAAAAGAGGGGGGAATGGCCAAAAACTGACCAAACCACCATGGATTGGGGCAAGATTTGGCACCCTTGTGCACATTGTGATATGACACCTTGGTTGCTATGGGTTTTGATTTTTTGGAGTTGGTGGCATGGTGTCCCCATGGTGTAGATGTGTCGAAAGAGGGGTTTTCGGACGAAAAGAGGGGGAATGGCCAAAAACTGACCAAACCACCATGGATTGGGGCATGATTTGGCACCCTTGTGCACATTGTGATATGACACCTTGGTTGCTATGGGTTTTGATTTTTTGGAGTTGGTGGCATGGTGTCCCCATGGTGTAGATGTGTCGAAAGAGGGGTTTTCGGACGAAAAGAGGGGGAATGGCCAAAAACTGACCAAACCACCATGGATTGGGGCAAGATTTGGCACCCTTGTGCACATTGTGATATGACACCTTGTTTGCTATGGGTTTTGATTTTTTGGAGTTGGTGGCATGGTGTCCCCATGGTGTAGATGTGTCGAAAGAGGGGTTTTCGGACGAAAAGAGGGGGAATGGCCAAAAACTGACCAAACCACCATGGATTGGGGCATGATTTGGCACCCTTGTGCACATTGTGATATGACACCTTGGTTGCTATGGGTTTTGATTTTTTGGAGTTGGTGGCATGGTGTCCCCATGGTGTAGATGTGTCGAAAGAGGGGTTTTCGGACGAAAAGAGGGGGAATGGCCAAAAACTGACCAAACCACCATGGATTGGGGCAAGATTTGGCACCCTTGTGCACATTGTGATATGAAACCTTGGTTGCTATGGGTTTTGATTTTTTGGAGTTGGTGGCATGGTGTCCCCATGGTGTAGATGTGTCGAAAGAGGGGTTTTCGGACGAAAAGAGGGGGAATGGCCAAAAACTGACCAAACCACCATGGATTGGGGCAAGATTTGGCACCCTTGTGCACATTGTGATATGACACCTTGGTTGCTATGGGTTTTGATTTTTTGGAGTTGGTGGCATGGTGTCCCCATGGTGTAGATGTGTCGAAAGAGGGGTTTTCGGACGAAAAGAGGGGGAATGGCCAAAAACTGACCAAACCACCATGGATTGGGGCATGATTTGGCACCCTTGTGCACATTGTGATATGACACCTTGGTTGCTATGGGTTTTGATTTTTTGGAGTTGGTGGCATGGTGTCCCCATGGTGTAGATGTGTCGAAAGAGGGGTTTTCGGACGAAAAGAGGGGGAATGGCCAAAAACTGACCAAACCACCATGGATTGGGGCATGATTTGGCACCCTTGTGCACATTGTGATATGAAACCTTGGTTGCTATGGGTTTTGATTTTTTGGAGTTGGTGTCATGGTGTCCCCATGGTGTAGATGTGTCGAAAGAGGGGTTTTCGGACGAAAAGAGGGGGAATGGCCAAAAACTGACCAAACCACCATGGATTGGGGCAAGATTTGGCACCCTTGTGCACATTGTGATATGACACCTTGGTTGCTATGGGTTTTGATTTTTTGGAGTTGGTGGCATGGTGTCCCCATGGTGTAGATGTGTCGAAAGAGGGGTTTTCGGACGAAAAGAGGGGGAATGGCCAAAAACTGACCAAACCACCATGGATTGGGGCATGATTTGGCACCCTTGTGCACATTGTGATATGACACCTTGGTTGCTATGGGTTTTGATTTTTTGGAGTTGGTGGCATGGTGTCCCCATGGTGTAGATGTGTCGAAAGAGGGGTTTTCGGACGAAAAGGGGGGAATGGCCAAAAACTGACCAAACCACCATGGATTGGGGCATGATTTGGCACCCTTGTGCACATTGTGATATGAAACCTTGGTTGCTATGGGTTTTGATTTTTTGGAGTTGGTGGCATGGTGTCCCCATGGTGTAGATGTGTCGAAAGAGGGGTTTTCGGACGAAAAGAGGGGGGAATGGCCAAAAACTGACCAAACCACCATGGATTGGGGCAAGATTTGGCACCCTTGTGCACATTGTGATATGACACCTTGGTTGCTATGGGTTTTGATTTTTTGGAGTTGGTGGCATGGTGTCCCCATGGTGTACATGTGTCGAAAGAGGGGTTTTCGGACGAAAAGAGGGGGAATGGCCAAAAACTGACCAAACCACCATGGATTGGGGCATGATTTGGCACCCTTGTGCACATTGTGATATGACACCTTGGTTGCTATGGGTTTTGATTTTTTGGAGTTGGTGGCATGGTGTCCCCATGGTGTAGATGTGTCGAAAGAGGGGTTTTCGGACGAAAAGAGGGGGAATGGCCAAAAACTGACCAAACCACCATGGATTGGGGCAAGATTTGGCACCCTTGTGCACATTGTGATATGACACCTTGTTTGCTATGGGTTTTGATTTTTTGGAGTTGGTGGCATGGTGTCCCCATGGTGTAGATGTGTCGAAAGAGGGGTTTTCGGACGAAAAGAGGGGGGAATGACCAACCACCAATTACATTGTGATATGACACCTTGGTTTCTATGGGTTTTGATTTTTTTGAGTTGGTGGCATGGTGTCCCCATGGTGTAGATGTGTCGAAAGAGGGGTTTTCGGACGAAAAGAGGGGGGAATGGCCAAAAACTGACCAAACCACCATGGATTGGGGCAAGATTTGGCACCCTTGTGCACATTGTGATATTACACCTTGGTTTCTATGGGTTTTGATTTTTTGGAGTTGGTGGCATGGTGTCCCCATGGTGGAGATGTGTCGAAAGAGGGGTTTTCGGACGAAAAGAGGGGGAATGGCCAAAAACTGACCAAACCACCATGGATTGGGGCAAGATTTGGCACCCTTGTGCACATTGTGATATGACACCTTGTTTGCTATGGGTTTTGATTTTTTGGAGTTGGTGGCATGGTGTCCCCATGGTGGAGATGTGTCGAAAGAGGGGTTTTCGGACGAAAAGAGGGGGAATGGCCAAAAACTGACCAAACCACCATGGATTGGGGCAAGATTTGTCACCCTTGTGCACATTGTGATATGACACCTTGGTTGCTATGGGTTTTGATTTTTTGGAGTTGGTGGCATGGTGTCCCCATGGTGTAGATGTGTCGAAAGAGGGGTTTTCGGACGAAAAGAGGGGGGAATGGCCAAAAACTGACCAAACCACCATGGATTGGGGCAAGATTTGGCACCCTTGTGCACATTGTGATATTACACCTTGGTTGCTATGGGTTTTCATTTTTTGGAGTTGGTGGCATGGTGTCCCCATGGTGGAGATGTGTCGAAAGAGGGGTTTTCGGACGAAAAGAGGGGGAATGGCCAAAAACTGACCAAACCACCATGGATTGGGGCAAGATTTGGCACCCTTGTGCACATTGTGATATGACACCTTGTTTTCTATGGGTTTTGATTTTTTGGAGTTGGTGGCATGGTGTCCCCATGGTGGAGATGTGTCGAAAGAGGGGTTTTCGGACGAAAAGAGGGGGAATGGCCAAAAACTGACCAAACCACCATGGATTGGGGCAAGATTTGGCACCCTTGTGCACATTGTGATATGAAACCTTGGTTGCTATGGGTTTTGATTTTTTGGAGTTGGTGGCATGGTGTCCCCATGGTGTAGATGTGTCGAAAGAGGGGTTTTCGGACGAAAAGAGGGGGAATGGCCAAAAACTGACCAAACCACCATGGATTGGGGAAAGATTTGGCACCCTTGTGCACATTGTGATATGACACCTTGGTTGCTATGGGTTTTGATTTTTTGGATTTGGTGGCATGGTGTCCCCATGGTGTACATGTGTCGAAAGAGGGGTTTTCGGACGAAAAGAGGGGGAATGGCCAAAAACTGACCAAACCACCATGGATTGGGGCATGATTTGGCACCCTTGTGCACATTGTGATATGACACCTTGGTTGCTATGGGATTTTTTGGAGTTGGTGGCATGGTGTCCCCATGGTGTAGATGTGTCGAAAGAGGGGTTTTCGGACGAAAAGAGGGGGGAATGGCCCATTCATGTTCCATTCATGTGTCGAAAGAGGGGTTTTCGAACGAAAGGAGGGTGCCAAATTTAGATTTTTTTCATGCGTCCCATTCATGTTCTGGTATTTTTTAATTAAAATATACATGTACAGTTCCATTTTCAGAGTAATATTTTTTCTTTCACGGCAAAAACTTGTTCCCTCCAAATTGTAGTACGACGGCTGCCAAAACGCACAAATTTTTCGTTCCCTCCACTCCTCCCGCGCACCCCACCTATCAAATATTTCGCCCTCCCTTATATACGTCGTGCCTCTCCCCCATGATTTACGAGCATCTTAACTCCCCACCCCCCCGACCTCATCCTCTCGTGCTCACCCCGATCCGGTGTCTTCGCCGGACGTTCTTCCATCTCGCATCTATCTCCCCGGCCGGTGGTCGCCATGGCCGGCAGTCGTCGAAACGTCGGGGGGAAGGAAAATCGCGCACACACGCCGAAGAAGGCGCCCAGCTCGAAGAAACGCCAAGGTAAATCTGTCGGTGATCGGCTTGTTGTTGTGTTTTTCGGATGGTTCGATCGAGAGATCGGTTTTACATGTCTACCACGCCCGTTTGACCTATATCTAGATCTTGCATATTTGATAGATCCAATCCCGACATCATACGTATAGGGTTTATCGTTTTTATTCCAGAGACAATCATGTCGTGCTATACAATCTTTGCCATCCCGCTGCTGTACAATCTTTTGCATAGACAATTGTTTGCCGAAACACTTAACTGAACTAATTCCAGCCGTTGCCGAAAACAGCCTGACGAGCTACAGTGAACAACGACATTGCTTCAGACTTTTATTCCTCAGTTTCAGAGGGAAGCAGAGTTTGATCTAGAACAATTGTTTGCTGTTTTCTATGGAACTAGTTAGTTTGCACGTGCAATGCACGTCTTAACAATGTAATGAAGTTTTTTTAATCATGTACTTTGTTTCATCAGTCTATTTATTTCCACAATTTTTGTTTATCTATGTCTTTCAAAAGTCAAAAATCAAATTTCAGCCTAAAAATGCCCATGTTTCCCAAATCAATTTCATTTCTTGTGAAATTTGTCTCATGTGTCCATTTTTTTTTTAAAAAAGGAACTTTATTAGACAGGATGGGTTACATTGAGATCAGATTCCAACAACTGTTCCAACACCAGCAAATTCACCAGAACTATAAGACCCATCAATCGACAGCTTAATCCATCCAGCCGGTGGCTTAGTCCAAGGCTTTAAAGATGGAGTCACACGTTGCGCTGGCACTGGTGCCATACCCACTAGTGAAGCTGGCTGTTTTCCTTTAACTAGGTTCTCTGTAGGAATGGACTTCACATCCCCGATCAGCTTGATATATCCACTCAGAAATCGGTGAGACCCAATAATAGGGGGTAGTGGCTTATCATGAGTAACCTCATTACGTGCATACCAAGCCCGCCAAGCAACCAGAAGGGTAGTATCCACCATGTGAGGTGGTAGTTGTCCAATAACAGACTGAAACCAGCTATCAACAGACATGCATAATTCAGTGTCCGAGGGGAGTCTCATGTGTCAATTATTTGTTACGAGTAGATATCTAAAAGCACATGATGTCCCTTAGCCTGGCATATGCCCCCTCTTATGTTTTGTTCGCCGACATCATACGTAGACTCTTATGTTTTCAATCATTTGCTGCTGTACAATATTTTGCAAAGACAATTATTTGCTGTTTTCTATGGAATTGGCCCCCTCTTATGTTTTGTTCACGCTCCGCTCTTCCGATTATTTCAGCGGAGACACAAAACCCCGTCAAGCCGGCATATGAGCTTGCCAAGGAGAAACAAATGCAAGAAAATATAGTACGCATGGAAAAAAAATTCGCTGAAAGATATGGACCTGGCCACAAATTTCAGAAAGATTTCTCTGGTTTTGCACGTTCATTAGTGTATGGTGGGGTACAAATAGGAACTAGTAACAATCTAAAGGACACAGACTGCGAAGAGAAGGAGGTCGAAGAGGACCCTTCGTATGAACCGAATCCAGAAGAGATAGCTACTGCTGATGATGATCTTCATTCAGATGAGGATCAGCGCACTGTCGGCAAAACTTCAGCTCAGGTCTGTGGAACTATGTCTGAACTATGATAGGAAATACGTACATGCTAAATGTTTCCTACTAATGTAGCCTCTACTTTGCTTGCAGATAGTTGCTTCTTCTGCAATAGTTGCACAGAAGAAGCGATCCATACCTGAAGTTGCACCATCCAACATTGCAACAAGATCAATGGCAACAACTGAACCTGAAGCTGGGTCATCTGATGAGCCGACGGCCACTGCTGGTCTGAACACTGAAGGAGCACCCTCACCTAACCAGATCATGACATCTGGAGGCAGCACCTCATCTCCTGAGGACAATCAAATTGTAAACTTTGAGCGGCAAGGTATGAAAGTTTGTAAAAACTAAACACTGTACCGCATATTTTCATATAAAAGAGAATCATTTCATATCTCTTATTTCAGAGACATTGACAACATCTGGCGGTAGTAAGAGAAAGAGAGGTGGACGCAGACGTACCATGGGCCATGGACTACATGAGTACACAAGAAGACATGGTGGCAATAAGATGCCAATTGAATTCACTGCTGGTGTCAGGAGACCCAAGGATTATGTCCAGTCAGCAAAGCTGAGCAATGAGGTTGGTATTCACATCCGTGAAAAAATGCCGCTTGCAACACACTGGACACAGTACAAGAAAGATGAAACTCTCAGACATGTCATTCCTCATGCTATAAGTACAGTAGCGGTGAGTCCTGTACAATCTTGGTTTAACCTAATTAGTATGCTACATGATCAACTATCTAAGAATCTACTGATTAATGCATCACTATTTTGCAGGGAAAGTTTAGTATGGACAAAAATGATGAGGTGGCTCAAGATGTGTGCACTGATATGCTGCAAGTTAGTATTCGGCAGTTCCGATATAGGCTTAAAAAGGAGTATTGGCCGAAAATTAAAAATCTCACACTGGAGCAAGCATATCTCAAGAAGCCAGATCATGTAGAAGAGAAAAGCTGGAAAGAACTGGTGAAAAGATGGTTTGATGAGAAGTACCAGGTACATAAACGTTATTCCTTTCAATAACAGCTACTGAATTCTTACATTTCTCTGATCTGGATAAATAAAATGCATGTACTGAACATAGGGAGTGTGTGTAATAAATGGAAAGAACAGAGAAGCTGTGAAACAGTTCCATACCACTGGATCTCGAAGCTATGTTGCTCACTGGGAACATCTAGTAAGTGTTCTGAATTTCCCAATACAGTTCATACTTCTGTCATACACAGTGTACAATGGTAATGTGCATTCTACATTTTTTCAAGCAGAAGGCTAAGCAGCAGGAAGAAGAAACCTCTCCAATTGAATTTTTTAGAATCACACACACTAACAAGGATAACATTATGAGTGCTGAAGCAAAAAGTGCATATGTAAGAAATATTTCATATTAGCACAATATAATATAATCCAGTTTTGTATGTTGTCCATGCAATGATTGTAATCTTTATGCAGGATAAAATGGTGGCAAAAAAAGCGGCGCCACGCAATGAAGATGAACCTGATTTGACTGATTTGCAAATTGTTCAGCTAGTTCTGAGCGAGAAAAGCCCATCCACCACCTGCAACAGCACATTCCTACCAAGATTGGGCGTCGCAACAAGTTCCAGGAAGTCTTCTGTCTCAGCTACACGCATCCGAGAGCTACAACAAAGACTGGCAGATCAAGAGCAGAACTCCATACAGGCAGCTGAAACGTACCACAGTGAGATGCAGGCAAGACTGCAAGAACAAGATCAAAAATTTGAAGAGATCAGGAAGAAGCAGGAGGAAGAACTTGAAGCTGTGAAGAAAGCCCAAGAAGAAAAGACTCTGGCTTATGAAAAGAGGCTGACAGAAATGGATGCCGTGCTTAATTTGCTCTTGAGGACATCCCAGCCACCATCCATGTCTCAATCCCAGGGCAACTAATCTATTGCACCACCGTCCTACAACATTATTAATCATAGGTCTTTTAATTTCTTTGTGTTCCAATTGTAATTTTCTTATGAATCTTTCGGTCTGTGAGAGACATATATACTTCTTGTGCCACCATTTATGTATGATATTTATTGTCTATTTTTTGATATTTCGCCAGTTTTTTTGTTTCCCAAATTTCGCAAATAATTCAAATGCTCTCAAATTTTGTCAAATTCAAAAGGTGACGGAAAATGTCACAACGTCACTATTAAATGAAACCACGTGGCACCAATTTCTGGTCCCACTTGTCAGAATTTGTGGGTCCCACCAGTCAGCATTATTGGGACCCATATGTCGGCAACAACCTGGTCCCACTTGTCTGAATTTTGTGGATCCCACCGGTCAGAATATTGTGGGTCCAGCTTGTCATAATATTTTGTGGGTCCCACCAGTCAGCACCATGCCGGTCCCACATGACAGATATCCATGTCAGCGCCGTCGGACCCATGTTGTCAGAAGCCAAATGGGACCCACATGTAAGGCCACGTATGCTTTTTTTGGACCAATCAGAAACTTCCCAAGATTTAGATATTGACGAAAGTTGCAATTTTTCGTGACAAACCTGTCTGTCAACAATGAACCTTTGATGTTGACGAATTTGCAGGTCGTCACCATCAAACATTTGACGTTGACGAAAAAATGCATACCGTCACCCCCGATATTTTATGACGGAGCTTCCTTGACGAACCCCATGACGATCAAATTTTGTCACCGCGAAGTAATCCTTGACGAAAATTGGCCTTAACATGACGAAAGTGATTTGTCAAAAAAATTGTTTTCCTTTGTAGTGACAAGGGGTGGCGATGCGCCTAGATTGTGTTTGTTGTGAACGTGATCGTCCTCCTTTCTCAATAACCCTAGATACATATTTATAGTCCGTGGACTTTCTAACTTTGGAATAAACCTAACTGTGTACGAACCAAACTCTATCTCTTAATTCTAAACTAACATGCGATCTACCATAATGTACAAATACACGGGAAATCTAGCCCAAATTCTCGTACGAGGCCGATCCAGAAACACTTTATGTGCATATCCTTCAAGCCCATCTCAATCACGGCCCATCTTCTGATTTGGCTAAAATCTGGTGATAACACCAAGACAACAAAATCAACGGGGACAAGGTTATTGTAACCGTAATGCGAACATTATCAATCCTCCCCAAAGGTTTCTTTATAGCATTATCAGCAAGATTAACATCCAAATAACAATTTTTCAATGGTGGCAAGTCAAGCATATCATAAATTTTTTTAGGCATAACAGAAATACTTGCACCAAGATCACATAAAGCATTACAATCAAAATCATTGACTTTCATCTTAATGATGGGCTCCCAACAATCTTCCAACTTCCTAGGAATAGAAGCTTCAAGTTTTAATTTCTCTTCCTAGCTTTAATGAGAGCATTTGTAATATGTTTTGTAAAGGCTAAATTTATAGCACTAGCATTAGGACTTCTAGCAAGTTTTTGTAAGAACTTAATAACTTCAGGAATATAACAACTATCAAAATCTAAATCATTATGATCTACAGCATTCTGAAAAATTTCAGCACTTTTATCACAAACAGTTTCAGCAGTTTCAGCCAATTTTGCACGCTTTGCACTAGGAGTAGAAACATTGCCAACACCTATTATTTTACTATTGATAGTAGGCGGTTTAGCAACATGTGAAGCATCAACATTACTAGTGGTAGTAATAGTCCAAACTTTAGCTACATTATTCTCTTGAGAGTGGATTTGGTGACCAGGGGGATACGTGAGCACGGACGGGGATTCAGTGACTGGCCTACATCAAGTCACACCGTGACTGGACCTCACATCCACCTCACATTCTCCATCCAACGGCTCCAATTAAGCAATTCTAAAATTTTGCCAAATTTGTCTTTTTTGCTGCGCTTAAAATACAAAGTATTTTTCATTGACATTTTTTCATACTTACAACATGATTCGTTGGCAACATGTACATTTTTAGTATTAATTTTTTTGATAATTTTGAACTTTGATTTTTGAAAATCATCAAAAAAATTCAAAACTAAAAATGTACATGTTGCCAACGAATCATGTTGTAGGTAAGAAAAAGTTTCAATGAAAAATATTTTGTATTTTAGGCGCAGCAAAAAAGACAAATTTGATAAAATTTTAGATTCACTTAATTGGAGCCGTTGGATGGAAAATATGGGGCGGATGGAAGGTCCAGTCACGGTGTGACTTGATGTAGGCCGGTCACTAAATCTTCGCCCACGTGAGCACGCCCTAACTGCTCGACACCTGTCTAACGTCATCCATTATTCCGTTAACGCGTGGAGACTGACTTTGCTTCACCAAACCGGCTCTTCCCCTCCATAAAAAAAAAACGGAAAAGAAAAGGGAGTCCATCCCGCTGTTGCCCCGCATGAGAGCCGTGCCGCGCGAGCGCCGTGCGCTAGCCATGGCTTGCTTGCTCGCTAGCGTAAAACTCCCCCAGGCCGAGCTGCATGACGACCACCGCGCCAACCCGGCCTCCTCCGCCGCTGCCGGACCCAATCAGATTCGCCTCTCCTTTTGCTATCTCCGGCCTGGAGCCTCCATCTTTCTGCGCTTTCTTTTTCCCCAATTCTGCATAAGCTAGAACAGCTTGATTGCATTGACGTGCTGGACGGTTGATTCGATTCCGGGTCCATCGATGTCCGACCATGGCCGGCCAGGTCGACCACGAGGACGAGGGCTTGCCTCCAGGCGGGTGCACCTCTGCGGCCGCGGACTCCGGCCGCCGGCACGCGCACGATCTCCATCGGAGAAGATGGTCAGCTCATCATCAAGCTGGCACCTCCTCTCGATTCATTTGCTGGGATGTGTAGGAAGGCGGCGCGGATGTCTTCGAGCACGGCGAGACGACGCGATTTAGTCGCCAGACAGCTCCTTCCTATTCGATGCAGCTCCATCCACGGTCCTGCTGTTCCTCCAGGACTGCTTTCCCGTTTGTGGATTCCATGGACCTGCCAATGTGGGCACAAAATTCTGATGAACAAACCTCTAAATCTCTGAACTTTTCATGAGATTGCTACAGCCAATTAATAAAAGATAAATGATATTTAACAATGTACATTGGTGAATAATTCAGTGTCTTCTCATACTTTTCATGAGATTGTTACAGCCAATTAAATAAAACACCAGGAGTGTCTACCAAGGTGATATTGCTAGTCCATTCATGTACTCTTGCTCTTTCGACAAGCATTCTTCAGACCATATTCCACCTATTTTGCTCTTTATTGAAGTCAGGATTTGGACACTGCAAAGAAAAAACCATCACTGTACAAGAATAACCTTGTTGTACTAAAGAGTTAAGTTGATGCAGAGGCCAGAGCTTGTTATTTCTTGGTTAAACATTGGTTCCTTATTTTCTTTTGTGATGATCTGCTACCTTCTTGTGCTGTTTTGGATTTTGGTTATATCCAGTAGGTTTCTGCAGCCTAGCAATGTTAAACTCAATCCGATTAGCTGCTTTTTTAGACATGGATAGATAGGTGCATCAACTGAAAGTAAATGCTTACCTACAAAGAACACCAAGTCAAAACATGCTTAAAGTTCAGACAAACAAGGCTAGTTAGCTAGTCACCTTTCAAATTAAATTCAAGGTTTACCAAACAAAGCTAATGATCCATTACTACAGAGCACAGCTAATACATTGAGTATGAACATGAGTATGAGGAGTACTACAGTGAGCATGACCATGAGCATGAAAAGTTGGAGCTTATCAGCAGAGCAAGGTTGCATAAGGGTTGACTTGTACTAGAGCTAAGACTAATTAGAGCTTATCAACAGCCACTGGAACAGGCAAGTGCTCAATCATAAGTCATAAATGAAGTTCAATCCACTGTAACAGAAAGGGATGGACTTGTCTTTCCTACTCCAGCGCAATTTGGACCAAATTATGCACATTGACCAGGAAATTGGAGAGGCCGGGAGGCTGTCACTTAGCCTTACGACTGAATCAACTCAAGCTGCGCAAGCAACGAACTGGAAAAAAGCCTCGGGACGATGGATGGATGGATGGATTGCGGACGCTGCCATTCCAGGAGGCCCTGGATGCTCTCGTGGTTGAGCTTCTTGAAGGCGACGACGACGCCGGCGGAGCTCTTGGCCGGGTCGAGGCTGCGCTCGTCGGCCCACCCCTTGTACAGCCGCCCGAACCCGCCCTCGCCCAGCACCATCTCTGGCTTGAACCCGCGCGTCACCGCCCGCAGCTCCGCCAGCGTGAACACCCGCAGCTTGGGCGCGTCCAGGACCAGCCCGCCCCCGTCCGCGCCCGTCGCCAGCATCCGATTCCATTAACAAAAACCGCAGATCAACCAGCGCCGCTGCAAATCCGGCCGCAACAGTGGGGAAAATCAAAGCTTGAGGAGAAGAGGGAGGCGGCGATGACGCGCGCGAGGGGGAGGGATGCGTCGACGTAGAAGAAAGGCGGCGGCTTGGCGCGCTAGAGGAAGAGGATGGGGGTGCAGCTAGGCGGCCGGCGGCGTCGGGCGGCGGTCGGATTCGCGACCGTTCGACGAGAGGGAGAGGGCGAGGGCGCCGAAGTCAGCGAGGAGAGAGGGAAGTGTCGGCAGGGACCACGTAGTAGGTCACCTCACGGAGAACGGACGCCGTTAGACACATGTCACTTTCTGGATACGTGCTCACGTATACACCTGATCACCAGGCTTCATTCGTTATTCTCTTTAGCAAGTTTTTCTTCTCTTTCTTCTCTTTCCCACCTAGCATGCAATTCAGCAACATTCTAATATTATCATTAATTCGAACTTGTATAGCATTTGTTTTAGAAAACTTAGTATCTTTAACTTCATCAGGCATAATTTTCAATTTCAAAAGATCAACATCAAGAGCAAGACTATCAACCTTAGAAGCAAGAACATCAATTTTACCAAGCTTTTCTTCAACATTTATTAAAAGCAGTTTGTGTACTAATAAATTCTTTAAGCATGACTTCAAGACCAGAGGGTACACTCTTATTATTGTTGTAAGAATTACCATAGGAATTACCATAACCACTACCATTATTAGAAGGATATGGCCTATAGTTGTTGTTACCATAATTATTCCTGTAAGCATTGTTGTTGAAATTATTATTCTTAATGAAATTCACATCAACATGCTCTTCTTGAGCAACCAATGAAGCTAAAGGAACATTATTAGGATCAATATGAGATCTACCATTAACAAGCATAGACATAATAACATCAATCTTATCACCCAAAGAAGAGGTTTCTTCAACAGAATTTACCTTCTTACCTTGAGGAGTTCTTTCAGTATGCCATTCAGAGTAATTGATCATCATATCATCAAGAAGTTTTGGTGCAGCACCCAAAGTGATGGACATAAAAGTACCTCCAGCAGCTGAATCCAATAGGTTCCTCGAGGAAAAATTCAATCCTGCATAAAAGGTTTGGATGATCATCCAAGTAGTTAGTCCATGAGTAGGGCAATTATTTACCAAAGATTTCATTCTCTCCCATGCTTGAGCAACATGTTCATTATCAAATTGCTTAAAATTCATAATGCTACTTCTCAAAGATATAATCTTAGCAGGAGGATAATATTTACCAATAAAAGCATCTTTACATTTAGTCCATGAATCAATACTATTCTTAGGCAAAGATAGCAACCAATCTTTAGCTCTTCCTCTTAAGGAGAAAGGAAACAATTTCAGTTTTATAATATCACCATCTATATCCTTATACTTTTGCATTTCACAAAGTTCAACAAAATTATTAAGATGGGCAGCAGCAGCATCATCATTACTAACACCAGAAAATTGCTCTCTTATAACAAGATTCAGTAAAGCAGGTTTAATTTCATAAAATTCTGCTGTAGTAGCAGGTGGAGCAATAGGAGTACTTATAAAATCATTATTATTTGTGCTAGTGAAATCAACCAACTTAGTATTTTCAGGAGTATTCATTTTAGCACTAATAAAAGTAAACTAAGCAAACAGAATAAAGTAAAGTAAAAACAAATAACTAATTTTTTTGTGTTTTTGATATAAAGCAAACAAGACAGTTGAAATAAAGTAAAGCAACTATTTTTTATGTGTTTTCGATATAAAGATAGCAAACAAAACAAAAAATAAAATAAAGTAAAGCAAGACAATAAACAAAGTAAAGAGATTGGATGTGAGAGACTCCCCTTGCAGCGTGTCTTGATCTCCCAACGGCGCCGAAAAAGTAGCTGCTAGCGTGTAGAAGCTTCCTTGTGACGGTACAAGACACGTCCGTTGGGAACCCCAAGAGGAAGGTATGATGAGCACAAAGTTTTCCCTCATAAGAAACCAAGGTTTATCGAACCAGTAGGAGATGAAGGCCACGTGAAGGTTTTTGGTGGAGGAGTGTAGTGCGAACACCGTGATTCCGGCGCCAACGTGGAACCTGCACAACACAATCAAGATACTTTGCCCCAACTTAACAGTGAGGTTGTCAATCTCACCGGCTTGCTCAAAACAAAGGATTAAACGTATGGTGTGGAGAATGATGTTTGTTTGCGAAGAACAACAAAGAACAGAGATTGCAGTAGATTGTATTTCAGATGTAAAAGAATGGACCGGGGTCCACAGTTCACTAGTGGTGTCTCTCCAATAAGATAAATAGCATGCTGGGTGAACAAATTACAGGTGGGCAATTGACAAATAAAGATTCATATACATATCATGATGATCACTATGAGATTTAATCAGGGCATTACGACAAAGAACATAGACCGCCATCCAGCATGCATCTATGCCTAAAAAGTCCACCTTCAGGTTAGCATCCGCACCCCTCCAATATTAAGTTGCAAACAACACAATTGCATTAAGTATGGTGCGTAATGTAATCAACACAAATATCCTTAGACAAAGCATCGATGTTTTATCCCTAGTGGCAACAGCACATCCACAACCTTAGAACTTTCTGTCACTGTCCCAGATTCAATGGAGGCATGAACCCACTATCGAGCATAAATACTCCCTCTTGGAGTTACAAGTATCAACTTGGCCAGAGCCTCTACTAGCAACGGAGAGCATGCAAGAACATAAACAACACATATATGATAGATCAATAATCAACTTGACATAGTATTCCATATTCATCGGATCCCACCAAACACAACATGTAGCATTACAAATAGATGATCTTGATCATGTTAGGCAGCTCACAAGATCTAAACATGATAGCACAAGAGCAGAAGACAACCATCTAGCTACTGCTATGGACCCATAGTCCAAGGATGAACTACTCACGCATCTGTTCGGAGGCGGGCATGGTGATGTAGAGCCCTCCGGTGATGATTCCCCTCTCCGGCAGGGTGCGGAGGCGATCTCCTGAATCCCCGAGATGGGATTGGCGGCGTCTCTGGAACTTTTTCCGTATCGTGGCTCTCGGTACTAGGGTTTCGCGACGGAGAGATTATATAGGCGAAAGGGCGAGTCGAGGGCGCTCGAGGGGCCCACCCCATAGGGGGCACGCCCGCCCTTGGCCGCGCCGCTTGTGGGGTGGGGCCCCCTTGGCCCCTCTCCGTCTCTCCTTCGGTGCACTGGAACCTTCCGCGGAAAATAAGACCGTGGGATTTTGTTTTGTCCAACTCCGAGAATATTTCCTGTGTAGGATTTCTGAAACCAAAAACAGCAGAAAACAGAACGGCGCTTCGGCATCTTGTTAATAGGTTAGTGCCGGAAAATGCATCAAAACATCATAAAGTGTGAACAAAACATGTAGGTATTGTCATAAAACTAGCATGGAACATAAGAAATTATAGATACGTTGGAGACGTATCAGTCAACACGATAAATGGGTCGGCCCACTAGTCATGTCAGCCGGGCCGGTGTTTGATCGATCAACAGGCAAACAGGGCCGGCCCAATAAGCATGTGAGCCGGGCCAAATGTCTTTGTTTGACCGGTCAACACACAAATGGGTCGGCCCAATAAGCATGTGGGGCCCACTTTCCTGTTATCAGGCCAACCCAGTTAGTAAGTGGGGTCCACCTTAAAGCAACTGGGCTGGCCCAATAAGTTAGTGGGCCGGCTCAAAATAAAAGTGGGGCCCACTATCCTGTTATCGGGCCGGCCCAGTTAGTAAGTGGGGTCCACCTTGAAGCAAGTGGGCTGGCCCAATAAGCATGTGGGACCCACTTTCCTGTTATCGGGCTGGCCTAGTTTGTAAGTGGGGTCCACCTTAAAGCAATTGGGCTGGCCCAATAAGTAAGTGGTCGGCCCGTTTAGTTGGTGGATCGGCCCATTAGACCACTACATAATATATGTGGGCCTAGTAAGGCCCAATATTCTTGTTGGGCCGAGGTGCGTGAAGCCCGTTGTTACTTGTTGGGCGGGCCCATCTGCGAATTGCAATGTTAACATGCAGGCCTATTAGGCGCTTTAGGATTTTGCGGGCCGGCCCATATGTGATTTCGCTTAACTGGGCCGTTGCCGGGATGGGAATTTGTGATTTAGATTGCGCCAATAACGGCCGGTAACATACTGAGAATATTTACGCATCACATAATTTCAGTCGGAAAGCCTCACTTACCACAAGCACCATAGAAAGAATGCACGAAAGAACCATAGAAACTAACTAAATATTACATCAGCTGCAAGGCTTTGAAAAAATATTACATCAGTTACAAGGCTTTGAAAATATTACAGAACCCAGAGAGATTGAATGGTAATTAAACCTAGCAATACAATGAAGGGATTCGGCAATCTTTTATGTTGTCCGTGCACCACCTATATCTGAAACAAAGACATTACAAGTTAAGACAACAACAATGGAAAGGCAAAGACACTACAATGTTGTTTGCCAAATAATTTGGAACTCACCATTTCCTCGTTATAACAAGATCACTGTAATGCGCACATATAATCTAGGGATTTCTATTTTCGTGCCCTCGGATCCTTAGTTGTACTCAGTTTTCCCCAGCTCCTTAGTTTTTCCTCAGTTTTCCCCTCCCTCTAGTTTTAAACACTCAAAGTGTTGGAACAGCCGGTAGCCGTCAGGGTCAGAGGCCTTGACCGTTATATTGAATTGATATGGATCCAATCACAATAGTTTGATATCCTTCTTTAGGCTCATATATAGGACAATCAATAGTTCCCACCTTGATAGTTCTCAAATTAAAAATTGTATTAACTCCATATACTTTATCAATCCTCTTGGGAAAATAAACAGTATGTTCCTTGTCATCAACATTGAAAGTGACTTTTCCTTTATTGCAATCAATAACAGCCCCTGCAGTGTTAAGAAAGGGTCTTCCAAGAATAATAGACATATTATCATCTTCAGGCATTTCCAACACAACAAAATCAGTAATATTAAGCAATTTTGAGTAACTTGAACAGGAACATCTTCACATATACCAACAGGAACAGCAGTAGATTTATCAGCCATTTGCAAAGATATATCAGTTGGTATCAACTTATCTAAATCAAGTCTCTTGTAAAGGGAAAAAGACATCACACTAACTCCTGCTCCCAAATCACATAGAGAAGTTCTAACATAATTATTCTTGATGGCACAAGTTATAGTTGGTATACCTGGGTCTCCCAGCTTCTTTGGAACCTTGCCATTAAAGGAATAATTAGCAAGCATAGTGGAAATCTCCTCATTAGGAATTTTCCTTTTGTTAGTGCCAATATCTTTCATATACTTTGAATAAGGAGGCAATTTAATAGCATCAGTCAAAGGGATTTGCAAAAACAGAGGTTTCATCCAATCACAAAATTTATTATAGTGTTCCTCCTCCTTTGATTTTAGTTTCTTAGCAGGAAAAGGCATTTGCTTTTGAACCCAAGGTTCTCTTTCATTACCATGTTTCTTAGCAATAAAATCTTCTTTAGTGTACTTTGTATTTTTAGCATGCTTTTCAGGTTCATTTTCAATCTCTTCTTTATCATAAGCATCATTCTTATCATTATATTTATCATGTTCATTACCACTTTCAGTTTCAGCATCAGAAATAGAAATACTATTAGGATCATTAACAGGTTCAGAGGATTCTACAACAGTTTTATGTTTCTTCTTCTTTTTCTTAGAAGGACCACTAGTTTCTTTAGTTCTTTGAGAATCTTGTTCAACTCTTTTGGGATGCCCTTCAGGATATAGAGGATCCTGAGTAGAAACACCACCTCTAGTTGTTACTTCATAAGCATGTTTTTCTTTATGAGTATTTTTTAACAAGTCATTTTGCACTTTAGTAAGTTGATCAATTTGAATTTGAACCATATTAAAAAATTTAACAAGCATCTTAACATCATTGGAGGTTCTCTCCACAATATCATGCAATTTACTAATAGCTTGAGAATTTTCCATTAGATGATTCTCTACTCTTATATTAAAGTTATTTTGCTTAACAACATAATTATCAAATTCACCTAAACATTGATCAGGAGGTTTTGAGTAAGGAATATCTCCTTTATCAAAGCGTTGAAGAGAATGTACCTCAATCGTGGATGAAGGGGGAATTATCTTACATAGATCTTCTATAGGAGGTAAATTCTTCACATCTTCAGATTTAATACCTTTCTCCATAAGAGATTTCTTGGCTTCCCTCATATCTTCATCATTCAATTCAATCATACCCCTCTTCTTCAATATTGGTGTTGGGGTTGGTTCAGGTGTAGTCCAATCATCATGATTTTGGCTTATTCTAGCCAATAATTCTTCAGCTTCGTCTGGAGTTCTTTTCCTGAAAACACAATCAGCACAACTATCCAGGTATGCCCTAGACTCAATGGTTAGTCAACTATAAAATATATCAAGTAAATCATGCTTTTCCAAATCATGTCCAGGCCGAGCTCTAATAAGAGAGCAAAACCTTGCCCAAGCTTCAGGCAATTTCTCTCCATCTTCTTGGTCAAAACTATAAATTTTCTGCAGAGCAATATGTTGAGCACTAGCAGGAAAATATTTTCGAAAGAAAACATCAAGCAAACAACTTGGACTATCAATAGAATCAGGAGGAAAACTATTATACCAAATCTTAGCATCATCCTTTAATGAGAAAGGAAAAATTTTAGCAACAAAATAAGTACGCATCTTAATATCATCAGAAAACAAACTACTCAAAGTAGAAAGCTCATTCATGTGCTCTACAACACTTTCTTTTTCAGTACCACAGAAAGGTGTTTTCTCAACAATAGATATATGAGATAAATCAAGAGAAAAATCATAATCCTTATCCTTAATGTTTATAGGAGATGTGGCAAATTTAGGATCGAGGAGACATATCTCTACAGCATGTTGTGCAAGAAGCTTTTTATGGTTACTTGTACCAGTAGTAGCATTACATTTATCAATAAAATCATCATCAAGTTCCACATAATCTTCATCAGGATCATCAGACTCAGGTGAATTAACAGGTGTAACAGTATTTTCATTAGGGATTTCAGTATTTTCAATTTGTCTAGACCTGGCAATTGTAGCATCTAGAAAAGGACCTGATGAACCCTTTTCATCAAGCACAGTAGAAGCATCATCAAAATTATCAGAGGAATTTTCAGATTCAGCAGAAGTACCAACACGTGAAGCTTGTGGTGGTGAAACAAGTTGACTTATCACAGATGGTGAATCAAGAGCAGCAGAGGTACTCAGAGTTGTACCTTTTCTTGTAGTGGATGGTAATATAGCGACTTTAGCATCGCGAGTTTTACCCATGATGGAGGATTTGCAGTGAACAATATCAATTCAGGTGAACTTGCAAATAAAGCTATGCTCCCCGGCAACGGCGCCAGAAAATAGTCTTGATGACCCACAACTATAGGGGATCGCAACAGTCTTCGAGGGAAGTAAAACCCAATTTATTGATTCGACACAAGGGGAGCCAAAGAATATTTGTAAGCCTTAACAGCGGAGTTGTCAATTCAGCTGCACCTGGAAACAAACTTGCTCGCATAGTTTATCAGTACGCTTTATAGCAGATAGTGAAATATAAGCAGCAGTGTAACAAAGACAGCAGTAGTGATTTTAGTAAACAACGGGATTAAAATACTTTAGGCATAGGGGATGGATGAACGGGTGCTACATGGATAAGAGAACTCATGTAACAATCAAGGCAGGGCATTTGCAGATAATAATAAAACGGTATCCAAGTACTAAACAATCCATAGGCATGTGTTCCGTATATAGTCGTACGTGTTCGCAATGAGAAACTTGCACAACATCTTTTGTCCTACCAGCCGGTGGCAGCCGGGCCTCTAGGGAAACTACTGGCAATTAAGGTACTCCTTTTAATAGAGTAGAGCAAAGCATTAACACTCCGTGAACACATGTGATCCTCATATCACAGCCTTCCCCTCCGGTTATCCCAATTTCTGTCACTTTGGGGCCTCGGGTTCCGGACAGCAATATGTGTATACAACTTGCAGGTAAGATCATAAAACAATGAATATCTTCATGAATCAATAACATGTTCAGATCTGAAATCATGGCACTCACACCATAGGCCGGCGCGGCCAAGGAGGGGGGCACAAGGCTATTCTCAAGTTGAAGGCGTGGACTTTGGCGAAACCTTTGCACCCGTTGCAAGGCTTGAGTCCATCCGTATCCTTTTGGCCTTTGCCGCTCATCATGGTTTCAAGCTACAACAAATGGATGTCAAGAGTGCTTTTCTCAATGGTCCTCTACATGAGGAGGTGTATGTGAAGCAACCCCCGGGGTTCGAGGACCCCCATTTCCCGAACCATGTCTTCAAGCTCAAAAAGGCCCTATATGGTCTCAAACAAGCTCCTAGAGCTTGGTATGAGCATCTCAAGGAGTTGCTTGAAGACCGTGGTTTCGAAGTGGGGAAAATCGACCCCACTCTTTTTACTAAGAAAGTCAATGGGGAGCTTTTCATATGCCAACTTTATGTAGATGACATCATATTTGGTTCAACTAACACAAATTTTAATGATGAGTTTGCAAAGTTGATGACAAATAGGTTCGAGATGTCAATGATGGGAGAACTCAAGTACTTCCTCGGGTTCGAGATCAAGCAAATGCAACAAGGCACCTTCATCAATCAAGCGAAGTATCTTCAAGACATGCTCAAGCGCTTCGATATGAAGGGAGCCAACGGGATAGGAACTCCTATGCACCTAAAGTGTCAACTCACCCTCGACGAGACCGGCAAGGCGGTGGACCCCAAGCTCTACCGTTCGATGATAGGTTCGCTTCTTTACCTTTGTGCTTCTCGTCCGGACATCATGTTAAGCGTTGGTATGTGTGCACGGTTTCAAGCGAATCCGAAAGAAAGCCATATCATGGCGGTGAAGAGGATCTTCCGATATTTAGTTGATACCCCAAACTTCGGTCTATGGTATCCAAGGGACACGGACTTCTCGTTGGTTGGCTTCACCGATTCGGATTGGGCGGGAGACAAGGTTGATAGAAAGTCTACATCCAGCGCTTGTCACTTCCTTGGGAGATCTTTGGTGTGTTGGTCCTCTAAGAAGCAAAATTGTGTCTCCGTCTCCACCGCGGAAGCCGAGTATGTTGCCGCGGCGAGTAGTTGCGCACAAATCTTATGGATGAGGCAAACCTTGCGGGACTATGGACTTGAGTATAGCAAGGTCCCTCTATTATGTGATAATGAGAGCGCCATCAAGATCGCCTACAATCCGGTACTCCATGGCAAGACGAAGCACATTGAGATAAGGAATCACTTCATCCGTGATCACATTGCTCGAGGAGACATTGTCCTATCCTTCATTGGCACCAAGGAGCAATTGGCGGACATCTTCACAAAGCCCTTGGATGAGAAGCGTTTCATTGAGTTGAGGCATGAGCTAAATATCATTGATCCGTCGAACTTCGCTTGACCGTCGTGCGCACATACCAATCTTTAGCTATATGTCTAGATGAAAAGCACGCATGAACATAGGGGGAGTGCGGTTTAAACTTATTGAGCTATCCCTCCCCCCATAATGCATAAAGAAAACCAAAAACATATGCTATTTGTCAAATAAGTGACTAATGAGCTTCATGTTGAGTTGTAGCCGTGAGTCCTAGATACATCTACGCGACCTCACACTACTCTACTCTTACACGGTGGTTTCGGCCACCAACCTCCTCCTTGAGGAGTTTTTGGTTCTTCTTGTTTCTTTTTGACTATCTTCTTGCTTTTCTTCTTTCTTTGGTTCTTTCCTCCATGTTCCTTATGGAAGTCACACCCAAGCTTGTTTTCCTTGTTGGTTTTTGCGAGCTTGGTTGCGTACTTCCTTACCTTCCTTGTTAGTATGCATCTCCTCCTTTTTGGTGTTACGATGCCAAAGGGGGAGAAGTTATCTAACTAGGACGGGTTTTTGCATGGGAGCGTGTTGGCTATTCTATGGAGGCTTCTTTTGTGAGTTTGGGTATACTCAAGGCAAAGGTATGACAATTCACCCAAAGCTCTTTGCATGATCTTGTGATGCCTCCATAATATGCATATGCTATATGAACATGTCAAGTATATGGTTGCATATGTGTATGGTTTGTAAAATCTAGGGGGAGTTATGCCTCTAGGATATGTGTATATGTATTCAAATGCATATTCTAAGTATGCACACGTCTAGGGGGAGTTCCGTCTAGCTTTTGCAAATCTAAGAACCTCATCATAATATCTTATGCCATTGCCAATTCTTGTGTTGTCATCAAACACCAAAAAGGGGGAGATTGAAAGAGCAAAGTCTAAGACCCGTGTTTTGTGTGTTTGATGACAACACTTGAATTATCTCACCGTGTGCAAAGAGTGTCTTTGATAGATTTGCAAGTGCACGGTGACCTCGCTGGACGCGTCAAGATCGGAGGACTGAAGCGTAGCTTATAGGTTTTCTGGTTTTGTGTGTGTATCGCGAGGTGACATGGTTGGAGAAGAAAAGAGAAGAAAATAGTTTTTGTCAGGCCGGTACTACTGGTATCAGTAGCGGTAGTACTGCTACCTCTACTGGTACCACCCCACTGTACCGCTCTGGTGTTCTGCGCTGGATTTGACCCACAGAACAAGTTACGGTACCTTTACGGTACCTCTAGCGGTAGTACCGCTTCAGAGCGGTAGTACCGCCCTAGGTACCGCTTAAGTACCGTAACGGAAGTTACGGTCGTACCGCTTGGGATCCAGTAAGCTCTAGAGACCATTGCGGTACCTCGAGCGGTACCGTGAGCGGTAGTACCGCTATGTGTCCACGTGGATAAGTTCTGTGGGATTTCGAATCTAGAGCGGTAGTACCGCTTCCCAAAGTGGTAGTACCGCTTAGGGAAAAACTGGAGATAACGGTTGGATTTGAGGAGACCTATATAAAGGCCCCTTCTTCCCCAACTCGAATTTATCTCTTCTCTCTCTCTCCTCCATTGTTGCTGAGCTTAAACCTAGAGGATCTCCCCAACCATCCAACCAATCTTGCCCAAATTTTGAGGAGTGGTGGAGGAGGCCCCGATCTATAGTTCTACCAAGAGAGATTTCACCAATTCGTGCTAGTCCTTTGTGGATCTTGGAGGTAGGGTTCCTATGGTGGGATCTTGGATGAAGTGCTCCTATGGAGGCTAGCTTGGAGTTGTGCTATCCCCATAGGGTGTTGGGAGCCTCCTGGTGTTGTGGAGCTCGCCCCAACCTTGTGAAGGAATCACCGCCTCGACCGGTGCCTTAGTGGAGCAAAGGGAGCCCCTTTGTGGAGCTCTCTTGAGGAAGAAGGTGAGGCCTTCCTTCATGGTGTGGCCGCCTAGCCTCTTGTGTGAGGCTAGCACCTCCTCAACGCAGACGTACTCCCTTTTGTGGGAGGAACTGTGGGAAACAAATCCTCGCCTCGTCTTCGCGCCCTCCGGTTGTCCCACTCCTTATCCTTGTTATTGTTGTTTGGTTCCTTTACTTGTTGCACTAGTCTAGGATCATACTAGGAACACCTCCATCACCAAAGCTATCACCTTTATCTTCTGTTGCACTAAAAACTGAAAAAGATTAAAAATTGTGTAGCGCCCATTCACCCCCTCTTGTTCGCTACGATCCATTCAATTATCTTTACCCTTTTTGTGTTTGATAACATAAGGAAAAGACTCAATAAATTCAACCCACTCTGCATGGCGACGATTCAACTTAGCTTGACTACGAATATGCTTCAAAGATTCATGATCAGAATGTATAACAAATTATTTAGGCCATAAATAATGTTGCCAAGTTTCTAATGTCCGAACCAGCGCATATAATTCTTTATCATAAGTAGAATAGTTCAGACTAGGCCCACTCAATTTCTCACTAAAATATGCAACAGGTTTGCCCTCTTGTAATAACACACCTCCCAAACCAATTCCACTAGCATCACATTCAAGCTCAAAAGTATTATTGAAATCAGGAAGTTGGAGTAATGGAGCATGTGTTAACTTATCTTTCAGAATCATGAAGGCTTCTTGTTGTGCATCGCCCCACACAAAGGGCACATCCTTCTTGGTAAGCTCATTCAGCGGCGCAGCAATGGATCCAAAATATTTCACAAAGCGCCTATAGAAACCAGCGAGGCCAAGAAAACTCCTCACTTGGGTGACCGTCTTTGGCTGTGGCCAACTCTCAATTGCCTCAATCTTGGCTGGATGCACTTCAATACCCTGCAGTAACAACATAGCCAAGAAACGCAACTCGATTGGTGCAAAAGGTGCACTTCTCAAGATTACCATACAAACGTGCATCACGTAAAGCATTGAAACACATGTGAATGATCCAAATGATCCTCCAAAGATTGGCTATAAATCAGAATATCATCAAAGTACACCACCACAAAACATCCAATAAAAGCACGTAAAATTTCATTCATCAGTCTCATGAAAGTACTAGGAGCATTAGTTAAACCAAAAGGCATTACTAACCACTCATATAAACCAAACTTAGTAATTTTAAACGATGTTTTCCATTCATCTCCTAATTGCATACGAATCTGGTGGTAACCACTATGCAAATCAACTTTAGAGAACATAATAGAACCACTCAACTCATCAAGCATATCATCCAAACATGGTATAGGGTGACGGTATCGAATGGTAATATTATTGATAGCTCTACAATCAGTAGACATGCGCGAATAACCATCTTTCTTAGGTACCAAAATAATAGGAACAACACATGGACTAAGAGACTCACGAATATAACCTTTATCTTGTAGAACCTGAATTTGTTGCTGAATCTTTTTGGTCTCTTCAAGATTGGTACGATATGGCGCACGGTTGGGCAGCGAAGCTCCTGGAATCAAGTCAATCTGGTGTTCTATCCCACGAATAGGTGGTAGTCTAGGTGGAACATCTTGTGGGAACACATCAATGAATTCCTGCAAAAGGTTAGCAACCGCAGGTGGCAAAGAAGGAGGCATATCCTCAAATAAAATGGCATGGAGTAGTGTTCACATCAAGTTCAGCAATATCAAATTTGCTAGCAAGCAAACAAGGATTTTTCAAACGAATTTCAGTAGCATGGTTCGAATCAGATTTAGTATTAGTCTTATGTGGCACAAAATCTGCAACAACAATCTGATTTTCACTCTTATGTTTCTCCTCGTTTTTTACTCTTCTAGCTCTAGCAAGATCATCTTTTAATATTTGTTCAGGAGTCATAGGTTTGAGACCAATTTTCTTTCCATCATGCATAAGAGAATACTGATTAGTTTTACCATTGTGAACAGATTCTATATCAAATTGCCAAGGTCTACCAAGTAACAAAGAATAAGCTTGCATGGGTACAACATCACAATCAACAAAATCAGAATATGTACCAATAGTAAAATGCACACGTGTAGTTCTTGTTACCTTGAGATTCCGAGAGCTCTCAAACCATTGAATGTAATATGGATGTGTGCGATGTCTCGTAGGTAGAGAAAGCTTCTCCACCATGTCAATGCTATCCAGATTATTGCAGCACCCTCCATCAATGATGGTCTGTATAGCTCGCTCTTTTACAACGCCTCTTGTTTGAAACAGGTTGTGGCGTTGATCATGCTCAGATTTGCTCAATTCCACGCTCAACACACGCTGTGCAACTAAGCTCATGTACTGATCAGCAGTGTCAGCTTTCATTACCTCCATCTGTCTCTCAGAATCAGAATTGGCTCCATCACGTGCAGCAATAAGGGACAATGTATCGTCATCAAAGTCACTTGCAGAATCATATTCTCCATCTTCACGCACCAACATCACACGCTTGGTTCTGCATTCTCTTTCTATGTGACCAAATCCCAAGCATTTGCGACATTGAATATCACGCGTCTTCCCCGTGGAGGCCATGGAAGATGAACTCCGAGGAGGACCAGCAGATGGTGGTGGAGTAGCAACAGGTGTCGCTCGTGATGCAGGCGCGGTGTACTTGGAGGTAGTAGGCGCTGGTGCAACACCACAAGATGGTGGCGCTGATTGTCGCGGAGACCATGACGATGTACGACCTGCAGAAATATTAGCTCTTCTCCATGGTGGTTGACGATCCTGCACTTCACGTTCAGCTTTGCAAGCAAGATGAAACAAGCGAGTAATAGTGTTGTACTCCTTATAATCTAAAATATGTTGAATCTCTTTATTCAAACCACCAAAGAAATGTGCAAGCGTAGCTTCATTATCCTCTACAATACCACAGCGAATCATGCCAGTTTGCAATTCTTGATAATAGTCTTCTACAGAATTTTTTCCTTGTTCTAATCAAGACAATTTTGTAAGAAAATCACGTTGATAATGTGGAGGAAAAAAACAAGTACGCATAACAAGTTTGAAACCAATCCAAGTAGTAGGAATATTAGCATGATGTACTCTACAATACTCAGACCACCAAATAGATGCAAAATATGTGAACTCACAAGTAGCAGCACTAACACGCAAACAATCAGGATAGCGTAAACATGCAAAACGTTGCTCTACTTCCAATTCTCATGTAAGATATGCATCCGTATTATATCTACTCTCAAATGGCGGAGTATTAAATTTAAGTTTAGCAACATGATCATCATCACGTACCGGGCGTGGAGGTGGCCGAGCGTTGCGGTTCAATTGTCGTGGATGACCAGGTGCAGGTTGTTCGACCTCCTCGCCGTCCAGCACGTTCTCATCTACCAGCTCGTCCTCCCCTTCATAATCCTCGTATCCTTCATCAGAAGGCGCGTCAGGTGCGGCTGCTGCAGCAGGAGCGGTACCCGTAGGAACCTCCGCACGAGGAACGCGGCGTTCACGACGTCGCACGTTGTCGCGAGGCTGCGGTAATCGAGCCAACACCTCCTGGAACTTGGCGTCGAGCTTGGGTCAAAGCTTCCTCGAGGCCATCCATCTTTTCCAGCGCGTCGGTGAGTTTGGCGTCAACTTCACCAAGGCGCGCATCTACGTCATGGGCATGCCCACCCAAAAGGTGGGTGAAGTGAGCATGCATCTCTGCATTCATCATCTTATCCGGGTCAACGGTCGCCGAACTCTGTGCCTGTCATGGTTAGTATGCAACAAGCAACAATGTATATGCCTACAAACTACGGAATATGGTGGTTCACGCGTAATCCGTCAAGCAAAATATGAAGCTCTTACAAGTTCTTACCAAACAGGAGGAAGGCGATATTAAACAGCAAGGATCAGCGTCTCCAAAGATTGCCAAAGCGATTACCAGGTGTCGACACAGAGCACGTGGAGACAATATGTAGAGCTGTAGGAAGGCTAATATGGTAGCAAAAACACAATTGTCAAAACAGCAATGCAATATTGAAAGTATGCTCAACAACGGTACTGTGCTGGTTCTAGGCTAGACCATACTAGAGACACGAGCCTAGAACACTAACAAGGTCACGGCGCGGCACACAAGCAACTAGCAGTGATGTGGCGAACCGAGATGCAAAATATCACTATGATGGCGAGTGTCTCAAACTGATTCCCGAGGTCTAAAAACAGTATAGCCTCAGAATTTTTTTTTGTTGGAATATCTAGAAAGTGCTCCAGAAAGCGCGCAGGCGCCAAAAAAATGTCGCTATAATGGCCAGTGGCGAAAACTGATCTCCACGGTCGAAAACTAGTGTAGCCAGAAAAAAGTTTCGGAGGCGGTTCCAGACTCTTTTTTCCCTCTCCTTCACAATTCTTTACCGGCGGCCGAAACTACCTCACGGAAAAAAAATTCTACATCACGGATGAAATTAGAAGGCAACAGCTAAGAGGGAAAAACAATAAAACCTAATTCTACAAGGACTCTGTCGCGGCAGAGAAATAGCACGAATCTGTGTCTCGGTAGGAAACAGGTTATATGGCAGATGTATATGATGGTGGTGGAAATGATCTGGTGGGTGTATATGGCAATGGCGGAAATATATATGGTGGGTGTAAATGGCAGTGGCGGAAGTATATGGTGATGATCTGCGAGCGATGCGAGTATGCGGCGGTGGCATAACTACTATGACCAGAACTCGAAACTCTAAAGGAACTAGACGCTAAGACCAGCAACTCGACACGAAGATGCATACACAAATTCAACTATGCAAAACTGAGAAGACAATGCAAGGCGCGGCAGGGGCTATGGGACGGATGATTTAAACCTAATATATTTTTGGCTTTCTCATGGGTTTATGGGTATGATGGCAAATGCAATCTACACTAGGAAAACTGTAAAATCTCACCGAGCAACCTGAACTATGATACCACTTGATAGGGAAAAGGTGGCCGATCTTTCGATGAGATGGTGATAACATCGATTTGTTGGTGGAGTTCGTGCTTGACGATTCGACTACACGTGCAAAGCTCGTGCGCCAATGCAATCGCTAGGACAATCTCCGGGAGTTACTGAACTTGCGGATGCACGATCAGCCTGACCAGCGAGGGTCTTAATTCCTACCTGAAATCGAGAACAAGTAAGAACTAATATTGCAATCAGAATATTGCGGATGAAAGATGAAAGCTTTATTGAATATGGTGGGATTCCGAATAGTCGGCCTTGTTCTGGGCGCTGGCCTCAAAAGAAGTACACGAGAGTTGCAGCAATGGCTAACTTTTAATCTAATCCAAATCTAAACGTGATGGCTATGGGGGTATTTAAGGGAGGAAAATGTGGGGTTTCGGCCAGCCATGCGTATGGTGGCCGAACCAAACCCTAGAAGGCCTTTCCCCCTTCAATACGGATTCTAAAAAGTGACTAACTTAATTCCTGCGAAAATTACATGGGCCTGGCCCAAAACTAATGGTGTCCCAGCACCATGTACTCATATGGACGAAATTATGAAGTGGAAAACTCTATACTTCATCCATGTCTTTATCTCCAATTATGGTGGCTTCAAAGTTCTGAAATCTCCACTCGCAGCGTCCTCTTCAATCCTCACATGTTTGCTGCCATCTCCTCCATGTGTGATCATGCTCCAATGTTTGTCCTTCTCATCTATGCTAGGTCCATCATTCCTAAGAGTAACAAACACATCTGATTTAGGCAACATCATATTCTCATGTATGTGAGGAATAGTTCCAAGAAACGAAAGTACCTGATAGTTAAGTTGTTTGGCACGAGCTCGAGTGATTGGTCCTTGTATTTGTATGATTGTAGGTATAGCGGTTGTATCAACAGATGGGATGTCCTCATCATCACCTCTCATCTCACTATTGATAGTAGCTTCCTTAGCCCTCGAAAAAGCCTTTGCATTGTCCGCAATTACTTTGCTAGGAGTCATTGGGCGTAGGATGTAGGACTTGTCGTCGACCTTGAAGCTATAGGCATTTGTGTAACCCTCATGGTTTGCTTTCTTGTCAAATTGCCAAGGGAGACCAAGTAGCATGTAGCACACCGTCATGGGCACGACATCACACTCAGCGGTGTCTTCATAGGCGCCGATCTTGAAGGATATTGTAACTGTGTGTTGGATCTTCACATTTCCGTTGTCACTTAGCCATTGCACATGGTAAGGATGGGGGTGTCTCCGGAGCGGAAGGTTGAGCTTAGAATATAGTTCGGTGCTTGCAAGATTGTGTCAACTACCTCCATCGATGATGACCTTGATGGACTTGCCATTGATTCCGGCTCTTGTTTGGAAGATGTTGCATCTTTGGTATATAAAGACAAGCAGGGGCACCCCTTAGAGGGGATATTTAGAAACAAAAAACATAGAGGCGATACGCATAGACATCGCAACCCGCAGATTAGAAGTACACTAGATACAACAACTCCGCATATGGCGCCCCATGTACACATATTTTCATATAGTGGATTGCTAGCAGGACGTAGCGATCCTCCACCGCGGGGACGTGAACCTGGGTACGTCGTGTCTTCTCTCGCTTCCGGAACCTCCATCGTCGCCTTTCTCTAAACCCAAGCCCCTCATGATGGGTATTGCCGAGGAACCGCCTCGTCAATTGGCGTCGTCTGTGGAAAATGCGATGACTGGATTTCGTTATCCGGGCAGGATCGATCTACATCATCATCAAGCTCTACATCTATGTTGGCGACCGGGCCAGATCACGTCTAGCTTGTGTTCCTCTTCGCATGGAACAATTTTGCCATCGACAAAATTCAACTACGACAGCTATCGTCGTGTTTGTGCTCCAACCATGGCCAGTGTGCGGTTGGTATCTGCACCCGGATCTCTAAGTTGGATCAGGCGTAGATTACAGTACATCAGTAACAGCCGTTGCCTAAAAAAAGAAAGAATAAGAAAGCAAAAGCAATAGCTGCAACGGATCAAGTCCCAAGGCCATGGAAGCTACCGCTACGTTCTTGACTTGCCTGCAAACTCAATTATGATGTCAAACCAGATTGCAGCTAGTTCCACGAAGATAGGAAGGCAACGCATATATTTGATCAAATCCCAAGAAAACATATTGAGGTCATTGTTATTCTTCAAGTGGAGCTCTTGCCATTGAATATGCGAATACGGAGCCGACGCAAGAAGAGCACAAGAGTATCTGTACCAAAAACAGCACTTTGGCGGCCGCGACGAAGCCAAATAAAATCCGATTCAATCGCTACCGTAACTCCATCCGATCCGATACAAAAATATGAGGTGCTATATTTCTAATTACCCAAAATTTATTTGGCCAAATATTTTCGACCCGTACTATTATTTGCGTGCAAATTTGTGCACTACAATATAACTACAGATTGAATCAAAGCTTCAACTACTCTACTCGGTCGACCGCGTTCGCCATCGCGCACCCACCATGTGCTCGGGGGCTCGCCTGTTGTGGATCCAACATTGTGGACTCGGTATAGTCGGGTGTTCGCCAGTCGCGGATCCGCCATATTAACTATGTTTTCTTCATCGACCATGCCGGCCAGGCGCCACGCGGCTACATCAACTATTTTCTGGCCGCGCGACTACTTCAACTGTGCCCGTTGCATCGACTTTTTCTAGCTGCTCAATTGTTTCGAGTGCGCCTGTTGCACCGACTATTTCTAGTTGCTCAACTGTTTCGACTGCGCCTGCCACATCGCCCATCTTCTGGCCACGCAACTACTTCGACTACGTCTACCATGCGACCTGCCTCCACATTGGCCTCTCCGCAGCCGAGCTAAGTGTTCCTCTTCCTTTCGCCACACCCGACGCTCGGGGAGGCGCCATTACATTGTTACCGCCGGTACTCTCGATTACTCGGTGGATCTAACTTCTTCGGCTCTGGATATCTTCTCATGATGCACTCCCGGGTCAATGGCTTCATCACCTATGGTTATCAATGGATTTATCTTACATAAATGACCCGATGCACTCCCGGGTCGGTGGCCTTATCATCTATGGTTTTCCATGGATTTATCTTCTATGGTTATGTAAATATGGACCCAATACACTTTCGGTAGCGCTGGAATTACACGGGGGCTCCTGGAAGATCTTCGACTATTGTGTCTACTCCCATCGAGAGCGCTGGTTCGCCGGAATTCAAGCAAACATGAAGATTCTTTATACTATCAATGATTTAATCAAGGCACATGCGAGTGCTGCAATTGGTGAAAATCTTTATCGGTTACTACCGCTCCCACAGGGAGCTCTGGTTATCAACGTATTATGACTTACCCGGCAATACTCGGGGGTTACAAGGTTTATTTAGTCGGTTAATACTTCTCCCATCGGGACCTATGGTTATCGGCATAACACATCTTACTCGGCAATACTCGGGGGCTGCAAGATCTATTATGATTTTTTCACCAAAAGCCTTAGGGAACATGCGAGTGCTGCAATTGGTGGAAGCAATAAAATATATGGAAGGCTCACGCCGGTGCACTGGGTTACGAAGCCAAAAAAGGCGCATGGTTCCTTTGTTTACTCGGGGGTGGTCGCTATTACATACAAACTTACGAACGGCCATGCAGATGTGTTTGCAATTACTACGGGGTCGTCGAACGAGCTAACTGACTTGATCCCTTAGTTTCCTTCGACAACCAAAAGGTTCGGATGGGCTTACGGTCCACCGACTCCTCTTCGACAAATAAAAAGCTTCGGATGGGCTTACGGTCCACCGACTCCTCTTCGACAAATAAAAAGCTTCGGATGGCCTTACGGTCCACTGACTCCTCTTCGACAATAAAAAGCTTCGGATGGGCTTACTGTCAACCGAATCCTCTTAGACAAATAAAAAGCTTCGGATTGGCTTACGGTCCACCGACTCCTCTTCGACAAATAAAAAGTTTCGGATGGACTTACGGTCCACCGACTTCTCTTCGACAAACAAAAAGCTTCGGCTGGGCTCATGGTCCATCAACTTGATATGATGTTATAAAAAGAACATGGACTCTTCTGCGACGAACAAAAAGCTTCGGCTGGGCTCATGGTCCATCGACTCGATATGATGTTATAAAAAGAACATCGACTCCTCCGGGACATCATCAAAATCATCGGCTCCTCCGGGACATCGTCAAAATCATCGGCTCCTCCAGGACATCGTCAAAATCATCGACTCCTTTGGGACATCATCAAAATCATCGACTCCTCTGTGACATAATCCAAATCATCAACTCCTCTATCTATGATATCATCTAAATCATCGAAATCATCAAAAGCATCCAAATGTTCTCGGAACTCGAAGAAATCTACGGTATTCGACTCAGCATTTTTACACCCTATACATGACTATTTCATATTCATCTACATGCTCGGGGGCTACTCCCATCGGGAGCACTGGTCGCGCACCCGATAAAAAGATGGAAGCCTCGTCGACAAAGAAGAATGAACCCAAAGGTTCTAACAATCGAGCTCTTCGGCTTCTCTCGAAGCTTGCACTGTTTTGAAGACCCGATAGATTTAAAAGTATCTTATGACGGGATAATTTGAAGACGTTAACATCAACATCAAGCTCTTCGAGTATAACAACTTGAGTCTACGCACGATTGCAAGCATCCATCCATAGACTCGGGGGCTACTCCCATCGGGAACGCTGGCCGTGCACCCGATAAAGAATAACTTCGACTCTACATCAAGCACAAGATTCTTCAGATGATCAAGACATTCGGATGAAGACAACTTTAGTCTCTGCCTGAAGCTTCACTTCGTCCAGACACTCGGGGGCTACTGATGTGGGCATTATCCTTCGGGTACCCAACATTGCTATGCCTGGTACGGATTATGAAGATGGACCAGCGCAAGGACTCGAAAAGCTAGACCCACAAGGAATATCAACTTGGACTACAAGAAAGAAGACTCCAATACGAATTCTACTAGAACTCTTGTAAACCCTAGCCTGGCTGATATATAAAGCCAGGCAGGGGCACCCCTTAGAGGGGATATTCAGAAACAGAAAACATAGTGGCGATACACCTAGACATCGCAACCTGCAGATTAGAACTAGAATAGATACAACAACTCAGCCTATGGCGCCCCCTTGTACACATATTTTCATATAGTGGATTGCTAGCATGACGTAGAGATCCTCCACCACGGGGACGTGAACCTGGGTACGTCGTGCCTTCTCTCGCTCCCGGAACCTCCAGCGTCACCTTTCTCTAAACCCAAGCCCCTCATGATGGGCATTGCCGAGGAACCGCCTCGTCACCTACCAACGTTGGTCAAGTTCGAAGTTTCCATGGACTTGCTGGCTTCTATCGACGCTTTGTGAAAGATTTTAGCACCATTGCTTACGCTTTAAATGAGCTTACTAAAAAGAATGTTCCATTTGTGTGGGGCAAGGCCCAACAAAATGCTTTTGATGAATTGAAAAAACGCCTTACCGAGGAACCACTTCTCGTTCTACCGAACTTTGCAAAAACTTTTGAGACTGAATGTGATGCGAGTGGACTTGGGATTGGTGGAGTCCTTATGCAAGATGGAAAACCTGTGGCATATCATAGTGAGAAGTTGGATGGCGCACGCCTCAACTATCCTATATATGACAAGTAACTTTATGCTTTAATTCGAGTTCTTGAAGTTTGGCAACATTACCTTTGGCCAAAAGAGTTTGTTATTCACTCTGACCATGAGTCTTTGAAGTATTTGAAAAGTCAAACCAATTTGAACAAAAGACATGCAAAATGGGTTGAGTTCATTGAGTCCTTTCCATATGTAATCAAATACAAGAAAGGCAAGGACAATGTAGTTGCGGATGCTCTTTCCCGCAAGCTCACCCTTTTACTCACTCGTTTGGATTTCCATGTTTTGGGTCTTGATGAAATCAAAGACCTATATCCTTCGGATACCTTCTTTGGCCCATTTTTTGCAAAGTGTTCTATTGAAAAGGGCATCGATGATTTCTATTTTCACCAAGGCTTCTTGTTCAAGGGAAACAAACTTTGTATTCCCAAGTCTTCGCTTCACCTTTTGCTCTTACAAGAATCGCATGGTGGTGGTCTCATGGGACACTTTGGACAAGAGAAGAACTATGCAATGCTTTCAACTCACTACTATTGTCTAATAATGTACCGCGATGTGGAACGCCTTTGCCGACGGTGCACAACATGCTTACAAGCTAAGTCCACTTCCAATACCTATGGCCTTTATACACTGTTGCCTATTCCTTATGCTCCTTGGTCCGATATAAGCATGGACTTTGTACTAGTATTGCCTCGAACTAAGTATGGTCATGATTAAATTTTTGTGGTGGTTGATAGATTCTCCAAAATGGCTCATTTTATACCTTGCTCCCAAACGGATGATGCTTCACATATTGCCTCCTTGTTTTTAGGGAAATTGTGAGACTCCACTGTGTACCAAGAAGCATTGTCTCGGACCGAGATGTCAAATTCATGAGCTACCTTTGGAAGACACTAATGAACAAGTTCAACGTCAAGCTTTTTTCTCATCATCATCACACCCCCAAACCACAAACCGAAGTGGTGAATCGAAGCCTCTCCACACTACTACGAGTCCTTGTCAAGAAGAATTTGAAAGCATGGGAAGATTGCATCCTGCATGCGGAGTTTTCCTAAAACCGCGCCAAGCACTCTACAACAATGAGAAGTCCCTTCATGGTCGTATATGGGTTTGAACCACCAACGGCAATCGACCTACTTCCTCTTCCGCTACATGAGCAAGTAAACATGAACATCGACAAGCGAGCCCAATACATGAAGAAGATCATGAAGATACAAGAGCAACTATCGAGCAACAAGTACTTCGTCAAGCCACTAGACTCAACATGAAGAAGAAGGAAAGGATCTTCAATGAAGGAGACCTAGTATGGATACACATTCACAAAGACCGGTTCCCTCACGAACGCAACTCAAAACTCAAACCCCGAGGCGATGGTCCCTTCAAGGTCCTCAAGCGTATCAACAACAACGCATACGTCGTCGATATACCAACATCCAAGTACTTGGTGAGCAACACATTCAATGTGTCGGATCTCTCACCCTATCATGGAAATGAGGAGAACATAGAGTCGAGGACGACTCTTTCGCAAGGGGGGAGATGATACGGGGTGGCTTTTGGACACCTCCTCCTCAAGACCGACAAGCCCTCCTCGTGGCTTAATGACACAAGCTCGGGCCAAAGCCATACACCAAGAGGTGAATTCGCTCCTTTCCACGTATACATTTGATACCCCATTGGATGGCATGCTACTTCATGCAAATACCCTGTGTTCGATCAGGTACATCGAACAAGATGCAAGCCATGGAGACCAAACCAATGGAGAGCGAGCTGAAGATGAAGAAGATGGAGCTCCAGCCAAAAGTACCGCCCTCCAGGACTGGAACTTCCGCCCAGATGCCTCCCAGATGCTGTCCAGAAGTGAAGAAAGCACTTAGCGAAGAGGATCCAGCCGGAACTTCCGCCCCCAAGGACCAGAACTTTCGTCCGCCGAAACTTCAGCCCAAGTTCCGCCCCAGTTCCGAAAACAAGCTCAGAGCCCTCGGGATGTTACTGCAAGCAAAACCGTCATTTTCGGAACTAGGCCGGAAGTTGGTCGGAAGTACCGCCCCGACCGGAACATACGCCCCTTAGGACCGGAACTTCCGCCCACAGAGAACGGAACTTCCGCCTGCACGCGTTACAGCACAAAACTGCCTGATTCAGCATGTAACTTATCCCTTCGCCCCACCCACTATAAATAGCCATGTTGGCTCAGATCTGAGATAGACTTGTTGTGAGAATAGACATGAGCTTTGCTCCTCCCTATGGGAAACCCTTCTAGATATGAATCTATGAAGTTATCAAGACTCTTCTAAGGAATTGGTCTCTTCCATTCTAGGAATTCTAGTGTTTGTGGATCTTTTGCTTCTTGCAATTCTATCTATTTGCACTCTTTTCCTCTTTGGAACTCTACCAATTGCTTGCCAATCTTTTGTGAGGGATTCTACTCCTTGTGGGTCTTTTCCTTGCAATTCTATTGGGTTGGTGTATTGGGCCAACGAAGAACAACCGGTTGTGTGTGTCATGTGCGTTTGTATCTTCGATCCCCTCCGTGTTCCACCCGTGTTCTTCGTGTTCCTCACCCTCGTCCCCAAATCCGTGAAGATCAGGCCTCCCCTAGGGTATAACCCTTATCGCTCTTTACACACCTTTACCCATTCCATATGCTCCTTGGTCGGATATAAGCATGGACTTTGTACTAGGCTTACCAAGAACAAAACATGGCCATGACTCAATCTTTGTAGTAGTGGATATGTTCTCTAAAATGGCTCATTTCATTCCATGCAATAAGACCGATGATGCTTCACACATTGCTTCGTTCTTTTTCAGGGAAGTCGTTCCCCTACACGGAATACCGGCAAGCATTGTGTTTGATCGAGACGTCAAGTTTATGAGTTACCTATGGAAGTCGGTCATGGAAAAGTTTGGAGTCAAGCTCTTGTTTTCATCATCCTCGCATCCGCAAACGGATGGACAAATGAAAGTGGCGAATCGAAGCATCTCAACTCTACCACGCACGCTAGTGAAGAGAAACTTGAAGTCGTGGGAAGAGTGCCTCCCCCACGTGGAGTTCGCCTACAATCGAGCCAAGCACTCCACAACATCAAGGAGTCCATTCATAATCGTATATGGTTTCGAACCTTCCACGGCACTCGACATCCTCCCACTTCCTCTTCATGAGAGAACGAACATGGACTTCGACAAGCGCGCCACCACCATGAAGAAACTACATGAAGACACAAGAGCCACCATACAAGAGCATGTACTTCGCCAAGCTACCTGCCTCAATGCCAAGAAGAAGGAAAGGATTTTTTAAGAAGGAGGCCTCGTTTGGATACACCTAAGGAAAGAAAGGTTCCCTCATGAACGCAACTCCAAGCTAAAGCCAAGAGGAGAGGGTCCCTTCAAGGTCCTCAAACGCATCAACAACAATGCCTACGTCATCGACATACTGATGAGGACATCTCTATCGTTGATACAACAGTTGCACCTACAACAACACATACTCATGCACCACCACCATTACCAGGACCTCTCACAAGAGCTCGTGCACGTCAACTTAATTATCAGGTACTTTCGTTTCTAGGAACTCTTTCTAATGTACATGAGAATATGATGCTGCCTAAATCAGATGTATTTATGTTACTCAGGAATGATGGACCTAGCAAGGATGAGAAGGACGCGCATTGGAGCATGATCGTGCATGGAGGAGAACACAAGTCTGTGAGGGTTGATGCTGCTGATAATATGGGTGGAGATTTCAGGACTTTGAAGCCAATATAATGTTGTCAAGAGGCTTGGGCGAATTCTACAAGTTACCCCATCATAAAATTCGTCCAAGAGTTATTTTTGGTGCTGCGTCACCTTATTTAATGGGCTAGGCCCATGTATTTCAGGATTAGGTATTTTAGGGGATTTTAGGAGGCCATATAAGTGGATGAAGGCCCATTTAGGGGTATTTTTGGCCAACCCTAGCTGGTTGGACGAAAATCCCTTCACTTCCCCATATATATTCCTCTGTAGCTGTCATTAGAACTTGGATTTTGATTAGCTTAAAAGTTAGCCAATTGCTGCAACTTCGTGTACTTCTTTTGAGGCCAACGCCCAGAACAAGACCGACTATTCGGAATCCCACCATTATCAATCAAGCTTTCATCTCTATTCGCAATATTTTGATTGCATCTTTAGTTATTACATGTTCTTGATTTCAGGTAGGAATTAAGACCTTCTGGTCAGGCTGATCGTGCTCCCGCAAGATCAGTAACTCCCGGAGATTGTCCTAGCGATTGCATTGGCGCACGAGCTTTGCACGTGTAGTCGGATCGTCAAGCACGAACTCCACCAACAAATCGATCTATCTTCATCTCATCGAAAGATCGGACACCTTTGTCCTATCAAGTGGTATCAGATTTCAGGTTGCTCGGTGAGATTTTACAGTTTTCCTAGTGTAGATTACATCGCCTTCATACCTAAAACCCACGAAAAAGCCAAAAATATATTAGGTTAGATCATCCGTCCCATAGCCCCTGCCAAACCATTGCATGATCTTTTCAGTTTTTGCTTTTTGAGTCTTCATCTATAATCGTCGTGTCGCGTGCTGGTCTTAGCGCCTAGAGTCGTTAGAGTTTCGAGTTCTGGTCATAGTAGTCACGTCGTCGCCGCACCATCTCCTCTTGCAGTCATCGCCATATCACCGCCACCATACACTTCCACCACATCTGCCATCAACTCCTTGTTGTGCCCCTTTTCTTCCCATCATCGTAGTGTATTTTTTTATCTCCGTTTCAGAGTTTTTTTGGGTTTTAGATCCGTTTTCCTGGTCAATTTCGTGTTTTCCGTCGGAATCCTGATAGCATTCTAGCCGCAAAAAAAATTTCTGGGCGCCCTACCGTAGAGACCTCTGTGGTCTAGCGCCAAGGTAGATTCAAAAAAAAAATCGGGGCGCCCCACCATAGAGACCTCTGTGGTCTAGCGCCAAGGTAGATTCCACAAAAAAGAAATTCTGGGCGCCCTACCATAGAGACCTCTGTGGTCTAGCGCCAAGGTAGATTCCAAAAAAAAACTGGGCACCTTCCCTTAGGTACCTCTATCCTCTAGCACCAGTTTCACTGCCTCTTGCATTTGTGTCGCGTCGTGACCTCGTTGGTGATTTAGGCTCGCGTCTCTAATACGATCTAGCCTAGGACCAGCACAGTACCTTCGTTGAGCGTTTACTCAATTTGCATTGCTATTTGATTATTGTGCCACCATATCACTATACTTTGCCTTCCCAGATCTCCATAGATTTCTCCACGTGCACTGTGTCGACACCTGGTAATCGCTTTGGCAATCTTTGGAGACACTGATCCTTGTTGGTTGCCATATCACCTTCCTCCTATTTGGTAAGAACTTGTAAGAGCTTTGTATTTTGCTTGACGAATTGCGCGTGAACCACCATATTCAGTAGTTTATAGGCATATACATTTGTGTTTTTTAAGTACTAATCATGATAGGAGCTACATCGGCCGCTGTTGATCCGGCCAAGATGACGAGTGAGAAGTTGGTGGATGCGCGTCTTGGTGACGTTGATGCTAAACTCACCGACGCGTTGGACAAGATGGATGGCCTCGAGGCAGCTTTCAACTCCAAGCTCGATGCCAAGTTTCAGGAGTTGTTGGCTCGGTTTCCGCAGCCTCGCGACAACGTGCGACGACGCGCGCGCCGCATTCCTTGTGCGGAGGTGCCTCCGGGCACCTGACTCGCCTTCTGATGAAGGATACGAGGATTATGGAGGGGACGAGGACGAGCGGGTAGATGAGAACATGCTGGACGACGAGGAGGTCGAACAACCTGCACCTGGTCGTCCACGGCAGCTGAACCGCAACGCTCGCCCACCTTCACGACCGGTACGTGATGATGATCATTTTGCAAAACTAAAATTGAATATTCCGCCATTTGAGGGTAGATATAATCCTGATGCATATCTTACATGGGAATTGTAAGTAGAGCAACGCTTTGCATGTTTACGCTATCCTGATCATTTGCGTGTTAGTGCTGATACTTGTGAGTTCACAGATTTTGCATCTATTTGGTGGTCTGAGCATTGTAGAGTACATCATGCTAATATTCCTACTACTTGGGTTGGTTTAAAACTTGCTATGCGTACTCGTTTTGTTCCTCCACATTATCAACGTGATTTACTGAAGAAATTGTCTCGATTAGAACAAGGAAAAAATTCTGTAGAAGACTATTATCAAGAATTGCAAACTGGCATGATTCGCTGTGGTATTGTAGAGGATAATGAGGCTATGCTTGCACGTTTCTTTGGTGGTTCAGCATATTTTAGATTATAAGGAGTACAACACTATTACTCGCTTGTTTCATCTTGCTTGCAAAGCTGAAAGTGAAGTGCAGGATCGTCAACCACCATGGAGAAGAGCTAATATTTCTGCAGGTCGTACATCGTCATGGTCTCCGCCACAATCAGCGCCACCATCTCGTGGGGCTGCATCAGCACCTACTACCTCCAAGTACACCGCGCCTGCATCACATGCACCACCTGTTGCTCCTCCTCCTTGGAGTTCCTCTTCGATGGCTTCTACGGGGAAGATGCGCGACATTCAATGTCGCAAATGCTTGGGTTTTGGTCACATAGAAAGAGAATGCAGGACCAAACGTGTCATGTTGGTGCGTGAAGATGGAGAATATGATTCTGCAAGTGATTTTGATGAACATACATTGGCCCTTATTGATGCACGTGATGGCGCCTATTCTGATTCTGAGAGAGAGATGGAGGTAATGGAAGCTGACACTGCTGATCAGTACAAGAGCTTAGTTGCACAACGCGTGTTGAGCGTGCAATTGAGAAAATCTGAGCATTATCAACGCCACAATCTGTTTCAAACAAGAGGCGTTGTAAAGGAGCGAGCCATATGGATCATCACTGATGGAGGGAGCTGCAATAATCTAGCTAGCGTTGACATGGTGGAGAAGATTTCTCTACCCACACGACAGCGCATACATCCATATTACATTCAATGGTTTGAGAGCTCTTGGAAACTCAAGGTAACAAGAACTACACGTGTGCATTTTACTAATGGTACAAATTCTGATTTTGTTGATTGTGATGTTGTACCTATGCAAGCTTGTTCTTTGTTACTTGGTAGACCTTGGCAATTTGATAGAGAATCTGTTCATAATGGTAAAACTAATCAGTATTCTCTTATGCATGATGGAAAGAAAATTGGTCTCAAACCTATGACTCCTGAACAAATATTAAAAGATGATCTTGCTAGAGCTAGTAGAGTAAAAAACGAGGAGAAACATAAGAGTGAAAATCATATTGTTGCTGCAGATTTTGTACCACATAAGACTAATACTAAATTTGATTCGAACCATGCTACTGAAATTCGTTTAAAAAATCCTTGTTTACTTGCTAGCAAATCTGATATTGCTGAACTTGATGTGAACACTACTCCATGTTGTGCTATTATTTGCAAAGAAGTCTTGTTTTCATTTGAGGATATGCCTCTTTCTTTGCCACCTGCGGTTGCTAACCTTTTGCAGGAGTTCATTGATGTGTTCCCACAAGATGTTCCACCTGGATTACCACCTATTCGTGGGATAGAACACCAAATTGACTTGATTCCAGGAGCTTCGCTGCCCAACCGTGCACCATATCGTACCAATCCTGAAGAGACCAAAGAGATTCAGCGAAAATTCAGGTTCTCCAAGATAAAGGTTACATTCGTGAGTCTCTTAGCCCATGTGCTGTTCCTATTATCTTGGTACCTAAGAAAGATGGTTCTTCACGCATGTGTACTGATTGTAGAGCTATTAATAATATTACCATTCGATACCGTCATCCTATACCTCGTTTAGATGATATGCTTGATGAATTGAGTGGTTCTATTATGTTCTCTAAAGTTGATTTGCGTAGTGGTTACCACCAGATTCGTATGCAATTAGGAGATGAATGGAAAACATCGTTTAAAACTAAGTTCGGTTTATATGAGTGGTTAGTAATGCCGTTTGGTTTAACTAATGCACCTAGTACTTTCATGAGACTGATGAACGAAGTTTTACGTGCTTTTATTGGACGTTTTGTGGTGGTATACTGTTGCCTGCCAAAGCCCACCGGCGAGCAGTGGTTAAGCAACACGAAGAGCCGGGAGGCTTTGGCGGCAGCGGGCCCTGTCCGATCCGTCCCGCAAATGCTCACACGACCTGGCGGTGCAAGGGCGTGCCACGACCTATACCTGGCCAGGAAGGTGTGGATTGCTTCGATTAGTTCCCTGCATGGTAGACACGTAAACATTAAATACGAGCCCTATCGGCTCTCAGGTTGCCCTGTGGATCGGCTCAAAGAGCCGATCGCCCCATGGTTCATGTTGGATTTTCAATGACATGGGGATCCTGCTTGATCACAACAAAGCTAAACCAATCTACGACAGTTTAGGGTTTTCACCGTATGATCGGAACATCCTACGCGTAGTTGAGCCTAATAGACACGAAAGATAACGGAAAACTAACCCTAAAAGAGGCCTAAAAACCAACATAACGTTAATTCCCGGAACATCCCTCTTAGGACTAGCAAACCATTGTTACCCTCCAAAACCCCCCGACGGGCGTTGGTTAAGCAACACGAAGAGTCGGGAAGCTCCCAGGGCCGCTTAGTGGATCCCTGGCACCTCGCGTCGTCCCGCAAATCTTCGGCCAAACGTCCTGGCGGTTGCTAGGGCGTGCCACCTGACCTAGACCCGATCAGGAAGGTGTTAGTGCTTCGATTGTTCCTGCATGGTAGACACGTAAACATTAAATACGAGCCCTATCGGCTCTCGGGTTTCCCTGTGGATCGGCTCAAGGAGCCGATCGCCCCATGCTTCACGTTGGATTTACAATGGCATGGGGATCCTGCTTGATCAGGACAAAGCTAAAGCGATCCACGACAGTTTAGGGTTTTCACCGCATAATCGGAACGTCCTACGTGCGATCGGGCCTAGCAGCTACGAGAGACGATGCAAACTACCCCTGCGAGAGGCCTAAAAACCAACATAACGTTGATCCCCGGAACATCCCTCGCAGGGACGGTAAACAACACCTAACGCACCACCGGATCATCCGACCCCACATAAGGCCTAACTATGCAGATATTAAACTAATCGCGTAGCAAGGAGCAACTATAACGGATCGGATCTACTAAGTAAGAACAAGCAAGATGTTGCCCTTACGTCTAGATCGACGTAAGGGCAGCTAGGTGTCTAGGGACGGCATTGCCACGCAGATATGCACGTGAAAGCACCAATGCAAGCCCCTAAACACCTAAGGATAAATAGTACTGCTCGCCATCAACAAGGCTTCAGCACGAGCAGTACAAGGTTAACGAATAAACGTAAACTGCCTAGATCGCTAGATGCGATCTAGGCAGCATGGTGCTTACCCGGGAGAAACCCTCGAAGAGAAGGGGTGGCGATGCGCCTGATTTGTGTTGGTTGAACGATGATTGTCCTCCTTTTCCGATAACCCTAGATACATATTTATAGTCCAAGGGACTTTCTAATTGAGGCGTGCACCTAACCGTGCACGGGCCAGATTCTATCTCTTTAATCTAAATTACAACGCGATCTAATATGTTACAGATACACGGGCCACTTAGCCCAAACTCTTAGCGCAAGACCGCTTCGAAGATGCTCCACGTGTACGTCCTTCAAGCCCATCTTCACTTACGGTCCAACTCCTGATTTGGCCAAAATCGGGTGGTAACACATGCCCCCTGGTTTTGATAATGATAATTGCAAAACCATCTGTTTTCTTCGAAGGGTCATGTCGTGCAGCCGTCGCAGTTTCTTCATGATGACGTCTTGCCTCCTCGCCTCTCTGCACGACTTGACGGTTCTGGCACCACGTCCTCGGGAACTGCTTAGGCATTAAACCATATATTCCCCCTTTTATTCGGCCACTGTGGTTTCTTTCTTCATCCCCCTGCTCCACAGTAGCCATCGGCAAACCGAAAAACCCTCCTCCGCCGCCATGTCTTCCTCTTCGTCTTCTCCTCATCGGGTCTTTCCACCCAATCCTCCACCTCCCGTGAGCCAACGCCTGAACGGGACCCACAGGAGGTCCACGCGGCCAACATTCGGCGCGCCATAGCCGATGGGAACGAGTCGACCCACGACTCATTCGTCTGGTCAGAAGACGACCAGTCCTTAACGGACGGGGAGAGCGACCTTCGCTTCCTTGCCGTTGGGCAATCGGAGGAGGAAAGCGATGACGACGGCTTCTCCTGGGACGGCTACTCCTCCACCGAGGAGGTGAAGGAAGAGGAGGAGGACACCACCTCCTCCGACGAACCGCCGGCCAAGCGTCTCTGCCCCTGGCCCGGCAACATCAGCGACTTCGACAGCGACTATGGCGACGCTAGCGAAGAAGATGAGGACAATGAAGGTCCCGCCGGTGGTCACTACAGCAGTGACGACGAGCCGGCCGGGAGCAGCGCCGACAGCGGCGACGGCGACGATGAGGGCAGCAGCGGCCCTTAGATAGGATAGAGCTAGGAGTAGTAGATGGGGCAATGTTCCCCCTAGCAATTCCTTTTGAGAGCAATCGGCTCTTTATGTAAGAAACCCTTGTTTATCAATGAAGAATTTCCCATTTGATTTTACTGATTCCTTAGTGATGATTTAGCCGATTGCCCTTCGTATTGAGTCTGCCGATTGTCGATTCGGTAGATGCTCAATGAGCCGATGGCAAAGCATCAGCTTTTCCAATAGATTGCAAAACAGGTCGATCCAATCACCTTCTCAGATATTAACTTGCAATCCATGAAATTCAGATCCAAACCTCCAACCGGACAGGTCCAACGTGCAGCTATGAGACCCCTAGATCCTTGGACTTTAAAATCATCCGATCGTAGTAATTGTCCTGACGGCAAAACTCCTGGATTAATGCTTCCAGGAAAACTCCTTAGTCCGTTGTTGACAATCTTGATCTTGAAGCCGATACTCCTGTAAAACAGGTGTCACTCGTTCACAGCTTCCCTCGTGACGTTTGTTTCTTTGCAGCAACGAACTGGTTTAGAGCCTGATCAACGATGATGGCTCCTTCTTCCAACTCCTCCTGTCAACCCTGATGGTTTTACTCTGCAAGAGTTCTCCTGTTCAGCATGGTTAGGACGCAGAGATAACCAATTTCAACACCACTGGCTCTTCAGGATGAGGAATTTTTAGGGCTAGCTGCCCCCCGAGCCTTGGTCCAGGCGAGCACAGAAGTGGACCAGCCACATGGGTCGTCATCGGCTTTCCAACTGTAGCGCAACGTTAGCCGATTCTAACCGAATCGGCTGTCAATAGCAGAGAACCTCCAAGGTGAGCTGCCCCCCGAGCCATTTCAGCTCTTCATCAAAACTTGGCAGGAAAGCTTACGCCCAAGGAGACAGTGCATTAGCTCTGGAAGGATCAGCAGCTCTCTTGAACTAAAAAGCCTCACACGCAGTGGCCCCTGAACTCTTCCCAGCTCCATTCTTGTGTCCGGCTGCTCCGATCAACTCACCACCTTGAGCAGACTAACGCAGTTTCTGGTGACGATGTCTGATGCAGCTGCCACCTTGGTCAAGCCCTAGGAAGAGACGCCACGGCCAATTGACTGTTCATTGGCTGAACCTGATCTGCATGCTTACGCAGGCGCTGCTGACCTCGAGGATTTGCCAATGGAGCCACCAACCATTCCACCGAGGGACTTCTTCAGTAGAACATCGCTATGTACCTCGGTGACTGCTCCATTAGGCTTCTGCCTATAACAATACCTTGAGTCGATGGCCGTGCATCGGCTTTGAATTCTTAAGTCGATGCCTCTGCATCGGCTGTGCTCAAAAATTTCTATATTTTCGATTTTATTTTTTGTGGCCGATTTGTTTATGTATCGGCCCCCATGCTTGAGCTGCTCTGCTGGACGTTTGACATCCGTTCCCAGCTTCGTATCCTCGTATCTCATCCTCTATGTGCCCCCGAGCCGATTCTGTCAAGTGATTGATGGCATCGGCTCTTCAGCATCTGTTGGATCTGCTGAACACAGACAAGGTATTTTGAGGATAATTTTGGCCGATTGCGGGAATCGGCCTCCTTTTCCGTTGCGAGGCTTTGGTGATGATTTGCAACTTCTTGGATTTTCATTGTAGCTACGTGGCATGCTGGAGATAAGATCCTTTGCTTTTCATTTTTTTGAGGGCCGATCTCAGGGACCGGCCTTGCCACGTATGTCCAATGTCTTGGACTTGCTACTCCGTACGGGTCATGGATATCATGTTCGTATCACCGATGCCTCTGCATCGGCCGATGCCTGCATCGCTTTCTGCTTTGGGCGCCATACTTCTTTGGCGGGCGCGCCTTTGTCTCCAACGTCTGCTGGATTTTCACGGCCAGATCGGGCCGTGCTCTTCTCAACGTACACAGTACCGTGCTCGGCTTCTTCCAAGTTTCGCAGCCGCTGCACCCTACGCTTCGAGAATGGCTGAGTCCATCGGGCACCACCTTGGTCGGTGATACCTATCTTCTTCTCCATCCGACTCCTCAAAGTCTTCTTCTTGAGATGACTCAGCTCGTTTACTCGATGTGGGAGAGGTCCTAGACGCTCGAACACCGAAACTTCGTTCGTCCTTCTCCTTTGCTGTGTGCATTCTGGGCTCTCGATTGTTGGCAATCGGCTCATTCCCTGAGTCCCAGCAATGCTTGAAGAAGGACAGCCAGTGCCTATCCACGTTGTCTCGTTCCCCCGAGCTCCCACGCGTCGTACCCGTCGTTGTTGCCGCTATTCCGACGATACCTTGTCTCCGCATCGACCGACGATATCTTTCATCGTCTTCGTCGTAGCGCCGACGTCGGTCGTATCTGCTGCTCATTTGTTGAGGAGATGCACGGATAATGGGCGCTGATACCGTATGCTTCTCACCTCTTCGGTTAGGTACCGTCTATCGTCGTCTTGGGGCCGGTCGCGTGGAACGGCCTCCTCTTTATCCTTGCCACGGGAGTGGCTCTCGCTTTGTCCACGCCATGGCGGATCACAAACCCTGCCATATTGACATCGAAAGAGAACCCTGGCTCTCTTATGGAGTGGCTTAGGTCCACCATGTTGACGTCCGGAAACGGACGCATGTCTACCTTCATGGCAAACTGTCCGAAAGTTAATCGGCCTGATTCTATCGCCATCTGAATTTGTGCGCGCAACACTTTGCAGTCATTGGTGGCGTGCGTGAACGTATGATGCCACTTGCAGTATGGCCTCTTGTTCATCTCCGTGCCGTAGGGATCTTGTGGCCTTCGGGTAGCTTCAACTGCTTTCTTCAAGCAGGTCGAAGATCTGTTCAGCCTTGGTCACGTCAAAGTCCAACCCTCTTGGAGGCCCCGGCGGGTTCACCCATTTGCAGGACACAGTATCGGCGTCCGAGTCCACTCGGCTATCGCAACTTCCCGATCTTCCGCGGAATCTTCATCCTCATCGCATTGACCAGGGTTATCGCGCTTGAACTTGTCCCGATACGTTCCGATGGCGCTGTTCATATAAGGTCGGTCTATTGACCAGGTGCGTCAACGAGTTGTACTCAACCTGGAACGTCGGTCTTTGAACGACGCTGCAAGGCCTGCCACGGCCAGCTCGACGCCTCTTTCTCGTTAGGTGAGCCGAATAGCATCGGTTCTTGACTCAAACGTTGGATGTATTGAGACTGTTTCTCCGCTTCGCCGAACTCGAGCTAGTTCGGCAATACCTCCGCACTTCGAATGGTACTGGTGTGGAACAGCTCCTCCACTGCTTCCATGATTGCACCGAATTTGGTGGCAACGAGGTATACCATCCAAACGCCGGACCGGTGAGGGATGCGAGAAGAACCTCACCCGTAGCTGATCCGATATCGAAACCATGCCCAGCTGCTGTATCGGCTCACGTGCTCGATGGAGCTTGACCCTCCGACCCACTGAATTTGTTGAAGTCCGGCCGGTACTTAGGCGGTAGTGGGATTAGGTCGAACTCATTAGGGTACGGCTTGGAATAGCCGATTATCTTCTTCTTCGGCAAGATGCCGAACTTCTCTCTCAAGATCGCGCTGATTTGATCTGCGGTGGAGGTACTGGCGGCTGAGCTTTCCCGGACCGGTGCGTGGTGTACTTGGCTAGCCACGCTTGTTTCTCAGCTTCCGCTCCTAGACTCCCCGTCGTTGCTGTCGTTCCTGCGGAACAATCGCTCCTGCTCCGGCAATCCTCCCGGTGGAGCCTCGGATCGCTTGCGTCCACTGTTGCAATCCGGCACATACGCGCACACGTATCCGTGTGGGATTTCCTTGGGCGGGTCATGGAAGAACTGATAGTCGCCCGGGTCACCCCCAACTTTGTAGACGACGTATGCCGGTGAGCCTCGTTGTTGTGGAGCCGCCGTTGCGTACGGCAGAGGTGGGCCGGTGAGGAGTTGCATCTCTCCCTGGTGAGTCCCTAGAACAGGTCCTGAAGGGGAGTATCGACGCTCCATGATCTCTTGCACCACACGGAGCGCAACGCGCTCCAAAGTATTCACCAGGCTCTCGAGTGCCGATGCAGCGAATGGGCCACCATGTAGTTGATTTCCTGTCGCAGGGCTCTGGTACGTTCCTCTGAAGGGAGGGACAGATCCAACCCATCGAGGATGCCTTGTGGTGCGAATCCTTTGAACCTGACGCCGTGCGATCGGGTCTTCTCAAAGGAGCCGATGAGTTCGGCGTCCAGGATGGCCTTCAGATCATCGTACTTCTTCTTGTGTTCCGTGGGGAGATCCTTGTACGTAATCGGTTCCTCCGCCACCTCGGATGCCGATGTTGACATGGATGTTGACGTGGGTGTCGCAGAAGATGTCGACGTGGATGTCGATGTGGACGTCCCACCGGGCGTGCCAGAATGTGTTACCCTCCAAAACCCCCCGACGGCGTTGGTTAAGCAACACGAAGAGCCGGGAAGCTCCTAGGGCCGCTTAGTGGATCCCCGGCACTCGCGTCGTCCCGCAAATCTTTCTCCAAACGTCCGGCGGTTGCTAGGGCGTGCCACCTGACCTAGACCCGATCAGGAAGGTGTTAGTGCTTCGATTGTTCCTGCATGGTAGACACGTAAACATTAAATACGAGCCCTATCGGCTCTCAGGTTTCTGTGGATCGGCTCAAGGAGCCGATCGCCCCATGCTTCACGTTGGATTTACAATGGCATGGGGATCCTGCTTGATCAGACAAAGCTAAAGCGATCCACGATGCTTTAGGGTTTTCACCGCATAATCGGAACGTCCTACGTGCGATCGGGCCTAGCAGCTACGAGAGACGATGCAAACTACCCCTGCGAGAGGCCTAAAAACCAACATAACGTTGATCCCGGAACATCCCTCGCAGGGACGGTAAACAACACCTAACGCACCACCGGATCATCCGACCCCAGCATAAGGCCTAACTATGCAGATATTAAACTAATCCTTGCGTAGCAAGGAGCAACTATAACGGATCGGATCTACTAAGTAAGAACAAGCAAGATGCTGCCCTTACGTCTAGATCGACGTAAGGGCAGCTAGGTGTCTAGGGACGGCATTGCCACGCAGATATGCACGTGAAAGCACCAATGCAAGCCCCTAAACACCTAAGGATAAATAGTACTGCTCGCCATCAACAAGGCTTCAGCACGAGCAAGTTAACGAATAAACACATGCCTAGATCGCTAGATGCGATCTAGGCAGCATGGTGCTTACCCGGGAGAAACCCTCGAAGAGAAGGGGTGGCGATGCGCCTGATTTGTGTTGGTTGAACGATGATTGTCCTCCTTTTCCGATAACCCTAGATACATATTTATAGTCCAAGGGACTTTCTAATTGAGGCGTGCACCTAACCGTGCACGGGCCAGATTCTATCTCTTTAATCTAAATTACAACGCGATCTAATATGTTACAGATACACGGGCCACTTAGCCCAAACTCTTAGCGCAAGACCGCTTCGAAGATGCTCCACGTGTACGTCCTTCAAGCCCATCTTCACTTACGGTCCAACTCCTGATTTGGCCAAAATCGGGTGGTAACAACCATACCTAACGCACTACCGGATCGTTCAACCCATTTGCAAGGCCTAACCATACGGATATTAAACTAATCCTTGATGAACAAGGAGCACCTATAACAGATCGGATCTACTAAGTAACGAACAAGCAAGATGCTGCCCTAAGCAGATATATGCAAGAAAAGCATCTACGCAAGCCCCAAAACACCTATGGTAAATAGTGCTACTCGCCATCAACAACGCTTCAGTACGAGCAACACAAGGTAAACGAATAAACGTAATGCTGCCTAGATCGCAAGATGCGATCTAGGCAGCATGGTGCTTACCCGGAGAAACCCTCGAAAGAAGGGGTGGCGATGCGCCGATTTGTGTTTGTTGTGAACGTGATTGTCCTCATTTTCCGATAACCCTAGATACATATTTATAGTCCAAGGGACTTTCTAATTTAGACGTGCACCTAACCGTGCACGAGTTAAACTCTATCTTTTAATCTAAACTACAATGCGATCTACTATATTACAGATACACGGGCAATTAAGCCCACACTCTTCGTACAAGGCCGCTTCAAAGATGCTCCACGTGTAATCTTCAAAGCCCATCTTCACTTACGGCCCATCTCCTGATTTGGCCAAAATCCGGTGATAACACATGCCCCCCTGGTTTTGGTAATGATAATTTCAAAACCACTCTGTTTTCCTTTGAGGGGTCATGTGGCAGAGCAGAACCGTCGCAGTATTCTTCATCATGACGCCTTGCCTTCTCAACTTCTCTGCACGATTTGACGGTTTTGGCACCACATCCTCGAAACTGCTTAAGCATTAAATCTCTGCTATATCCCCTTTTATTTAGCCACTTCTTGCAGTTCTTCTCTTCGTCCCCTTCGCACTAGCACTCCCAAAAACCCTTCTCGGCTACCATGTCTTCCTCTCTTCTTCTTCATCGGGTCTTTCGGCGCAGTCCTCCCCTTCCGCGAGCCGACGCCGGAGTGGAACCCGGAGGAGGCCCATGCGGCCAACATCCGTCGCGCCATCGAGGCCGGGGACGAGCCGAGCCACAACTTCTCCATCTGGTCAGAGGACGACAAGTCCCTGACCGACGGGGAGAGTGACCTCCACTTCCTCGCCAATGGGGAAGCGGAGGAGGAAAGCGACGACGACCACTTTCCCTGGGACGGGGTCACCTCCTCCGAGGAGGTGAAGGAGGAGGAGGAGGAGGAGGACGACGACGACGAGCTCTCCGACGAGCCGGGCCAACGCCACTGCCCCTGGCCCGGGAACCTCAGCGACTTCGACAGCGATGACGACGATGCGACGAGGAGGACGAGGACAACGAGGGTCCTGCCGGCGGCCGCTTCAGCCGATGACGAGCCGGCCGGGAGCATCGCCGACGACGGCGACAACGACGACGACGACGATGAGGGCAGCAATGGCCCCTAGATAGGATCTTAGCCTAGGGCCAGCAGTAGTAGATGGGGCAATGTACCCCCTAGGACTTCCTTTTGAGAGCAATCAGCTCTTTATGTAAGAAATCTCGTTTATCAATGAAGAATTTCCCCAATTTCATTTTGCCGATTTCCTTTATGATAATTCAGCCGATTGTCCTTCGTACTGAGTCCGCCGATTGTCAATTCGGTCAATGCTCAATGAGCCGATGGCAACGCATCGGTCTCTCACGATAAACTTCAAGATAGATCCATCCGAACCTCCAAACTCCCGATCAAACAGGGCCAAGCCACAATCGTGCAAACCCCAAATCTTGGAAATGCAGATCCAACTGAATGGAATGCTAGACTTAGCGGCAAAACTCCTGAAATAATGTCCGTCTCCTCATTAACTCTAAATTTCAGACATTCTTCGCATCCTTCTCTTCCGATCCTCTTTGCCTTCAGGAGAGCCCTAGGACTGTTGTGGATCAACTCGAATGCTGAAGCTAACACTTTGCAAAACAGGCACCATTCGCCCATAACTGTCCTTGTGATGCTCCATTTCTTTGCAGCAACCAACTGGTCCAGAGCCCATTAATGATCATGGCTCCCTCTTCAAATTCCTCTCATCAGCTCCGGCAGTTCCCTTCTGCAATAATTCACCACCTTTCAAACAAGCTGTGATGCAGAGCCACCGATCCCAACAAAATCGGCTCCGCAGAACAAGAAACCTTAAGGGCGAGCTGCCCCGAGCCTTAGTCAAGGCAAGGATAAAAGGACCAGCCGAAGGGACCATCATCGGCTTCCCAACTGTAGTGCAGCGTCACCGATTCCAACAAAATCGGCTCTCCGATCATCGATATTTCAGGCGAGCTGCCCCCGAGCCACTCCAGCTTTTCATTAAAACAGGGCAGGAAGCTTACGCCCAAGGAGCCAATGTACTAGGACGGCTTTGGAAGGATCAGCAGCTCCCTTGAACTAAGAAGCCTCAAACGTAGTGGCCCTCGAACTCCTCCTAGCTCAGATTGGCTCATCATCTCGGGCAGACTGGTGCAGCTTCTGGCGAGGATGTTTGATGAAGTTGTCACCTTGGTCAAGCCCCAGGAGAAAACGTCACAGCCAATTGGATGGTCATCGGCTGTTCTCATGATCCTAACCTGATCTGCATGTTTACGCAGGCGCTGCTGATCTTGAAGATTTGCTAACGGAGCCACCAACAATTCCACCGAGGAGCTCCTCCAGTAGAGCCTCGCTACGTAACTCAATGACTCCATTAGGCTTCTGCTTGTCAGTCGTATCCCTTGAGTCGATGGCCGTGCATCGGCTTTTAATTCTTAAGTCGATGTCTACGCATCGGCTGTGCCCAAAATTTTTGATTTTCAATTTTTTATATGGCCGATTTATTTATGCATCGCCCCCATACTTGAGCTGCTCTGCTGGGCATTTGACATCCACTCCAAGCTTCGTATCCTCGTGTCTCATCCATCTATGTGCCCCCGAGCCGATTCTGTCAAGTATTTGATGGTATCGGCTCTTCGGGCATCTGTTGGATCAATGCTGAACATAGACAAAGCGTACGTCGAGGATAATTTTGGCCGGGAATCGGCCTCCCTTTTCATTGCAATGCTTCGTGAAGGCTTAACACTTCTTGGTTTTCCACTGTAGCTACGTGACATGCTGGAGATAAGATCCTTTGCTTTTCATTTTTTTGAGGGCCGATCGCAGGGATCAGCCTTGCCACGTACGTCCATGGCCGTGGACGATGCTACTCCGTCGGGATTATGGACACCATGTTTGTATCAGCCGATGTCCTGCATCGGCTTTTTCGATTGGGTCGCCACACTTTCTTCGGTGGGCGAGCCTCGTCTCCAGCGTTTGCTGAATTTTCACGGCCGATCGGGCCGTGCTTTCTCAACGTGTGCTGGTGCCTCGGTTCTTCCAAGTTCCTTTCCCAGCACTGCGCTTTGCGAGTGGTGAGCCCATCAGGACACCACCTTGGTCGGTGATATCTATCTTCTTCTGACTGTCGAAGTCTTCATCTTGAGACGACTCAGCTCGTTTGTTCGAGGTGGGAGAGATCCTAGTCGCTCGAACACTGAAACTTCATTTGTTCCCCTCCTCTTGTTTGCCTGGGCAGTTCTCGATTGTAGGCAATCGGCTCATTCCTGAGTCCCAGCAATGTTTGAAGAAAGGACAGTTCTAGTGCCTATCCACGTCCTCTCGTTCTCTTGACCTCCCTCTAGCGTGATGCTCATACCCTTCGTGTCGACGGTATTTCCTGTTGTCTGCATCAGACCGACGATATCTATCATCATCCTCGTCGTAGCGCCGACGTCGGTCGTACTGATGCTCATACTTGTTGAGGAGATGTGCGGAGAGTGGTCGTTGGTACCGGACGCTTATCACCTCTTTCTCAGTTAAATACCGTCTCATCATCAGGGGCCGGTCGCGTGGATCGGCCTCCTTCTTATCCTTGCCACGAGAGTGACTACTCTCTGGCTTATCACCTTCATAGCGATCCGCAAACCCTGCCATATTGATACCAAACGAGACACCTGGCTCGCGTCCTATGCAGTGGCTGAGATCGACCATGTTGACTTCCGGAAACGGCTGCGTGTCAACTCTCATGGCAAACTGACCGAATAACAATCGGCCTTGCTCTATCGCCATCTGAATCTGTCCGCGAAGGACTTTGCATCGTTGGTGGCATGGGTGAACGTGTGATGCCACTTGCAGTATGGCTTGCCGTTCATCTCTTGTGGCGTGGGGATTTTGTGACCTTCGGGTAACTTCAGCTATTTCTCCTTCAGCAGCAAATCAAAAATCTGCTCCGTTTTGCTCAAATCGAAGTCGAACCCTTTGCAGGCCCTAGTTGTTTCACCCACTTGCAGGACACGGGTTTTGCCCCCGAGTCCACTCAGCTACGGCGACCTCCTGATCTCCTTCGAAATCTTCATCTTTGTCTGTCTCGATCAGCGACGCGCTTGTATTTGTCCTGCATCGATGGCGCCTGTTCAACAACCATGTGCATTGAACTGTGCTTGAAGGTCGGATCTTTGAGCGGCGCTGATAATCCTGCTACCGTCACCGCTTCCTTCTCGTTAGGCGAACCGAATAACATCGGTTCCTGACGGTCCGAACCTCTGGATGTACTCAGATACCGTCTCTCCTTGTCTCTGCCGAACTTGGGTTAGATCGGCAAGGCTAGCTTCCGTGGCTTCCGAATGGTATTGTTCATGGAATTGCTCTTCCAGCTGCTTCCACGTCCGAACCGAGTTTGGTAGCAACGAGGTGTACCACCCAAAGGCTGGACCCATGAGAGACTGCGAGAAGAACCTCACGCGTAGCTCATCCGAAGCTGAGACCATGCCCAAATGTGCCAAGTATCGGCTCACGTGCTCGATCGAGCTGGTTCCTTCGATCCACTGAATTTTGTGAAGTCGGGAGCCGATACTTAGGTGGCAGCGGGATCAGGTCGTAGTCGTTGGGATACGGCTTGGAATAGCCGATCATCCTCTTCTTCGGCAATATGCCGAACTTGTCTCTCATGATGGCGGTGATCTCATCCACCGTAGGAGCTGCGAAGCCGATCGTTCATGACTTGTACCGGTGGCATATTTAGTTAGCCACGCTCGTTTCAAGATCCGCTCCAGAATCGTTTCTCTCCAGCGACTCCTGCCGTGACAGTCCTTCCTGCTGTAACCTGGATCATCCAGTTGTTGCAGTCGGCACGTATGTGCACACGTATCCATGTGGAACTTCCTTGGGCGGCTCATACAGGAATTGGTAGTCGTCAGGATCACCTCCGCCTCTTGTAGACAACGTACGCCGGTGAACCTTGCTGTGTGGAGCTGCAAACGTGTGTTGCAGTGGTGGCCTTGTGTAGAGCGGTACCTCCCTTGGTGAGTTCCTAGAGCAGGACCTGACGGAGAGTAATTGTGCTTCGTGACTTCTTGCACCACATTGAGCGCGACACGCTAGAGTATTCACCAAGCTCTCAGCATGCCGATGAAGAGAGTGAGCAACGGCATAGTTGACTTCCTGTCGCAGGGCTCTGGTACGTTCATCCGAAGGGAGAGATAGATCTAGTCCATCTAGCGCGCCTTCGGGTTGGAACCCCTTGAACTTGATCCCGTGCGAACGGGTTTTCTCGCGCCGATGAGATCGGCTTCCAGGATGACCTTGAGCTCGTCATATCTCTTCTTATGCTCAGGAGGCAGATCCTCATACTTGACTGGTTCTCCCGCAATCTGAGGTGCAGATGACGACATGGTTGTTGCGGAAGATTGTCCCGATGTCCCACCGGGCGTGCCAGAATGTGTTGCCTGCCAAAGCCCACCGGCGAGCAGTGGTTAAGCAACACGAAGAGCCCGGAGGCTTCCAAGGCGGCAGTCCTCGACGTCGTCCCGCAAATGCTCCGGCACACGACCGCGGCTGCAAGGCGTGCCACCTGACCTATACCGGCCAGGAAGGTGTGGATTGCTTCGATTAGTTCTGCATGGCAGACACGTAAACATTAAATACGAGCCCTATCGGCTCAGCCCTGTGGATCGGCTCAAAGAGCCGATCGCCCCATGGTTCATGTTGGATTTTCAATGACATGGGGATCCTGCTTGATCACAACAAAGCTAAACCAATCTACGACAGTTTAGGGTTTTCACCGTATGATCGGAACATCCTACGCGTAGTTGAGCCTAATAGACACGAAAGATAACGGAAAGCTAACCCTAAAAGAGGCCTAAAAACCAACATAACGTTAATTCCCGGAACATCCCTCTTAGGACTAGCAAACCATACCTAACGCACTACCGGATCGTTCAACCCGTTTGCAAGGCCTAACCATATGGATATTAAACTAATCCTTGATGAACAAGGAGCACCTATAACAGATCGGATCTACTAAGTAACGAACAAGCAAGATGCTGCCCTTACACCTAGATAGGTGTAAGGGCAGCTAGATGTTGAGGGACGGCATAGCTAAGCAGAATAAAAAGCATCTACGCAAGCCCCAAAACACCTATGGTAAATAGTGCTACTCGCCATCAACAACGCTTCAGTACGAGCAACACAAGGTAAACGAATAAACGTGCTGCCTAGATCGCAAGATGCGATCTAGGCAGCATGGTGCTTACCCGGGAGAAACCCTCGAAAGAAGGGGTGGCGATGCGCCTGATTTGTGTTTGTTGTGAACGTGATTGTCCTCATTTTCCGATAACCCTAGATACATATTTATAGTCCAAGGGACTTTCTAATTTAGACGTGCACCTAACCGTGCACGAGTTAAACTCTATCTTTTAATCTAAACTACAATGCGATCTACTATATTACAGATACACGGGCAATTAAGCCCACACTCTTCGTACAAGGCCGCTTCAAAGATGCTCCACGTGTAATCTTCAAAGCCCATCTTCACTTACGGCCCATCTCCTGATTTGGCCAAAATCCGGTGATAACATATACTTTGATGATATTCTGATTTATAGCAAATCTTTGGAGGATCATTTGGATCATTTACGTGTTGTTTTCAATGCTTTACGTGATGCACGTTTGTATGGTAATCTTGAGAAGTGCACCTTTTGCACCAATCAAGTTGCGTTTCTTGGCTATGTTGTTACTGCGCAGGGTATTGAAGTTGATCCAGCCAAGATTGAGGCAATTGAGAGTTGGCCGCAGCCCAAGACGGTCACACAAGTGAGGAGTTTTCTTGGCCTCGCTGCTTTCTATATGCGCTTTGTGAAAGATTTTGGATCCATTGCTACTCCGTTGAATGAGCTTACAAAGAAGGATGTGCCCTTTGTGTGGGGCGATGCACAACAAGAAGCCTTCATGATATTGAAAGATAAGTTAACACATGCTCCATTACTCCAACTTTCTAATTTCAATAAGACTTTTGAGCTTGAATGTGATGCTAGTGGAATTGGTTTGGGAGGTGTGTTATTACAAGAGGGCAAACATGTTGCATACTTTAGTGAGAAATTGAGTGGACCTAGTCTGAACTATTCTACTTATGATAAAGAATTATATGCGCTGGTTCGGACTTTAGAAACTTGGCAACATTATTTATAGCCTAAAGAATTTGTTATACATTCTGATCATGAATCGTTGAAGCATATTCGTAGTCAAGCTAAGTTGAATCGCGTCATGCAAAGTGGATAGAATTTATTGAGTCTTTTCCTTATGTTATCAAACACAAAAAGGGTAAAGATAATGTTATTGTTGATGCTTTGTCGCGCCGTTATACTATGCTATCTCAAATTGATTTCAATATTTTTTGATTGGAAACTATAAAGGAACAATACTTGCATGATACTGATTTTAAAGATGTGTTGCTAAATTGTAGAGATGGTAGAACATGGAACAAATTCGTCCTCAATGATTGATTTGTGTTCCGTGCTAACAAGCTATGCATCCTAGATAGTTGCGTACGTCTTTTGTTGTTGCAGGAGGCGCATGGAGGAGGATTGATGGGTCACTTTGGTGTGAAGAAGACGGAGGATGTACTTGCTGCACACTTCTTTTGGCCACGTATGCGTCGAGATGTTGAGATATTTGTGGCACGCTGCACTACATGTCAAAAAGCTAAGTCTCGACTTAATCCACATGGCTTATATATGCCTCTTCCTGTTCCTAGTGTACCTTGGGAGGATATTTCTATGGATTTCGTTTTGGGATTGCCTCGTACACGGAAGGGGAGGGATAGTATTTTTGTTGTTGTGGATCGGTTTTCTAAGATGGCACACTTTATTCCATGTCACGAGACTGATGATGCTACACATGTTGTTGATTTGTTCTTTCGTAAAATTGTTCGTTTACATAATGTGCCAAATACTATTGTTTCTGATCGTGATACTAAGTTTCTTAGCTATTTTTGTAGATGTTTATGGGCTAAGTTGGGGACAAAATTGTTGTTTAGTACTACATGTCATCCCCAAACTGATGGATAAACTGAAGTATTCAATAGAACTTTGTCTACTATACTTAGGGTTGTGCTTAAAAAGAACTTAAAAATGTGGGAATATTGTTTACCTCATATTGAATTTGCTTACAATCATTCGCTGCATTCTACTACTAAGTTGTGCCCTTTTGAAGTTGCGTATGGTTTTGTTCCTCATGCACCAACTGATTTATTGCCTAACAAATTTTGATGCTACACAATGTGCCGAACTGATTCTGAAATTACATCAAACAACTAGAGATAATATTGAGCGCATGAATTCTAAATATAAGACTGCTGGAGATAGAGGAAGAAAACATGTGGTGTTTGATGTTGGTGATCTTGTTTGGTTGCATTTGCGCAAAGATCGTTTTCCTGAATTGCGCAAGTCTAAGTTAATGCCACGTGTTGCGGGTCCTTTCAAGGTGTTAGAGCGCATCAATGATAATGCCTATAAACTTGAGTTACCTGCAGATTTTGGTGGGGTTAGTCCCGCATTTAACATTGTAGATTTGAAGCCATATTTTGGAGAACATGATGAGGAAGCGTCAAGGACGACTTCAATTCAAGAAGGGGAGGATGATGAGGACATCTCTATCGTTGATACAACCGTTGCACCTACAACAACACATACTCATGCAGCACCACCATTACCAGGACCTCTCACAAGAGCTCGTGCACGTCAACTTAATTATCAGGTACTTTCGTTTCTAGGAACTCTTTCTAATGTACGCTAGTGAAGAGAAACTTGAAGTCGTAGGAAGAGTGCCTCCCCCACGCGGAGTTCGCCTACAATCGAGCCCAGCACTCCACAACATCAAGGAGTCCATTCATGATTGTATATGGTTTCGAACCTTCCACGTCACTCGACATCCTCCCACTTCCTCTTCATGAGAGAACGAACATGGACTTCGACAAGCGCGCCACCACCATGAAGAAACTACATGAAGACACAAGAGCCACCATACAAGAGCATGTACTTCGCCAAGCTACCCGCCTCAACGCCAAGAAGAAGGAAAGGACTTTTGAAGAAGGAGACCTTGTTTGGATACACCTAAGGAAAGAAAGGTTCCCTCATAAACGCAACTCCAAGCTAAAGCCAAGAGGAGATGGTCCCTTCAAGGTCCTCAAACGCATCAACAACAACGCCTACATCATCGACATACTGATGAGGACATCTCTATCGTTGATACAACCGTTGCACCTACAACAACACATACTCATGCACCACCACCATTACCAGTACCTCTCACAAGAGCTCGTGCACGTCAACTTAATTATCAGGTACTTTCGTTTCTAGGAACTCCTTCTAATGTACATGAGAATATGATGCTGCCTAAATCAGATGTATTTATGTTACTCGGGAATGATGGACCTAGCAAGGATGAGAAGGACGCGCATTGGAGCATGATCGTGCATGGAGGAGAACACAAAGTCTGTGAAGGTTGACGATGTTAATAATATAGGTGGAGATTTCAGGACTTTGAAGCCAATATAATGTTGTCAAGAGGCTTGGGCGAATTCTACAAATTACCCCATCATAAATTCGTCGAAGAGTAATTTTTGGTGCTGTGTCACCTTATTTAATGCGCCAGGCCCATGCATTTTCAGATTAGGTATTTCAGGGGATTTTAGGAGGCCATATAAGTGGAGGAAGGCCCATTTAGGGGTGTTTTTGGCCAACCCTAGCTGGTTCGACGAAAATCCCTTCACTTTCCCCATATATATTCCTCTGTAGCCGTCATTAGAACTTGGAATTTGATTAGATTAAAAGTTAGCCAATTGTTGCAACTTTGTGTACTTCTTTTGAGGCCAACGCCCAGAACAAGACCGACTATTCGGAATCCCACCATTATTCGCAATATTCTGATTGCATCTTTATTTCTTACCTGTTCTCGATTTCAGGTAGGAATTGAGACCTTCTGTTTAGGCTGATCATGCTCCCGCAAGATCACTAACTCCCGGAGATTGTCCTAGCGATTGCATTGGCGCACGAGCTTTGCACGTGTAGTCGGATCGTCAAGCACGAACTCCACCAACAAATCGATCTATCTTCATCTCATCGAAAGATCGGACACCTTTGCCCTATCACATACCAACATCAAAGTATTTGGTGAGCAACACATTCAACATCTCGGACCTCTCACCCTATCATGGAGATGAGGACGAACTAGTGTCGAGGACGACTCTTTCCAAAGGGGGGGAGATGATGTAGCCCCGCCCAAGGATGACACAACACCAAGGCCAACTAGTCCCCCAAGTGGACCGATGACTCGAGCCCGAGTGAAAGCGCTACATGACAAGGTGAACTCAATCCTCTCTACACTTGACCTTGACACGCACTTGGATGGAATGCTACCTCATGCCGAAACTCTATGGGTGTGTTTGGTAGCCCGGGGCTACTCAGAAATTCTCCTCCCAACCGAGAATTTGAGGCGATCCAGTGTTTGTTAGCCCGGCTCGGGCCACCTCCACACTGCTGAGGGGATACGAAAAAGGGCTCAGAGCAGGTTGAAGAGCGAAACCCAAATCGAGCTTCGCTGCTCAACCGGGATGAGGCAATCCCGCAAAACACTGTACCAGTGGCCCGCCCCACCCCCAGACCCCCACCCCGCAGCGTCATATCCCCCCCCCACGCCTCCTCTCTCTTCCCGTGCGCCACCAAGTCTTCTCCTCGTCGCCAACCACGGTCTGGAGCGCCGCCGCCCAACCCTGGATGCCGCCCACCCCTGGACGCCCCCGCCTAGACCACCACGGCCAGACGCGCCTCAGCAGGTCCCGCGTCGGCTCTTCCTCCTCCCGCGCCTCAGCAGTCCCGCGTCGGCCCTTCCTCCGCGTCGGCCCTTCCTCCTCCTGCGCCGGACAGAGGCCAGACGAGCAAGCGGCGCACGGCCCTCCTTCCGCCACCGCCGGAGCCCCACGTCCCTTCTACCGCCGCCTCCCACCACCGCCGGCGCCCCACGGCCAGCCATCACCGGCGATTTGCTCCCAGCACGGTTGAGGGTTGAGGGCCTGATTGCCTTTTTATTTTTGTGTTCAAGGTTCTTTGTGTAAAATTCTGAACCTCTTTGCAAATTATTTTATGTGTGAATGGTTGAGCTCAGATTGGCTCACCAAACAACATCTTAGATCACCATGGCTGAGCACACCCGACCTACCAAACATGTGCTAAATCTCAGCTCAACTTGTATAAGGTCAGATTATCTCACGAGGGAAAGTCTTTCTGTGGTGACCCAGTCTACCAAACACACCCTATGTGTCATTAGGTACAAGTTTCATCAAGGATACGAGGAGGAGGAAGCCCCAATGTTCAAGGAAGAAGAAGCTAAGGTCAAGGAAGGAGAAGAGAAGAAAAAAGAAGAAGAAGAAGAAGAAGATCAAGTGGAAGCAAACCCCCTGCCAAGGACCAGGAACTCCAGCCAGGCCAACCGGCCAGGCCAGCCGGTATGACCGGGCCAGCCTGGCCGGTCTGACCGGGCCATGCTGGCAGCACCCGCAGCGACTCCAGGAGATCAAGTCGGTGATACCGGGTCCCATGGCCGGTTTGACCGGGTGGCCCCCGACCAGAAACTCTTTAAGTCAATCTCGGCCATCTATTTATCATCTATGGTCAAGTAAACTTTATTGTAATGCCCCTTTTACCCCTTGCACGAATCTGGACTATATGTATCTCTTTCCCCACCTCAATTAGGGTTAGACAAGATTTGAGATTAGACTTGAGCTTTGTCTCCCTAGAACCATTGTTCTTTGTATCAAGGCACTCTTGAGGATTTCATACTCTTCATGGATGATTCTAGGGTTTCCCCTCTCTCATTCAAGTTCTAGTGTGGATCTCCTTCACCAATCTTTCCCCTCTTGGATTCTACCTAAGGGTCTCTCCAAGAAGTGATTATATTGGCTTGGTCTAACCTACCAAGGGAGTATAATTGGTTTGTGTTGGGAGTGTTTGTGTGTTTGGTTTGGTTTTGTGTGTGTTCTTCCTCTTCCCCATCTCTTTCCATCCACATATTTGGTCAATTTCGTGGGATTTGGGACACCCCTAGACCTAAGGTCTCATCACTTCTTCTTCTCCCTCCTTCACGCATGCCTCTCTCTCCTCCCTCGCGCGGCCATGGGATGTTTTCTCGTCCAGCACCATGTCCAGTTCTCCTCCTCCTCCTGCGATGCTTGCTCCATCTTCATACCTGATCATACATAAGCAAAAAGACTTAGACAGTATAAAGTTGTCATCGATCAAAGTATCATTCAAGAGCAAATTCACCTGTTGTTTTAGTAGCTTCACACGAGCCCTTGTAACAGGTCCAATTCTGACTTCATTGGACTTGAGCTTCACAGCAACATCAGCTTCATCTTGCAATGACTGAGGTAGTAGTTCGGTAGGGATGTCCTCATCACCGGGCCCGATCCAGGGAAAATAGCACGCCCGTCCGGTAGCCATCCAGTGCCTGGCCCGGTTCCTGCCCGACCGCCCGGCCCCTGGCCCGGTCCCACCGCCCCCCACGCCGGCCGAGTCCTTGTCAGTCTCGACCAGATCCCAATCTAGGTCAGTTTGTAATCGTTATTTTCGACTCCTGATCGTCCTGAACCCCTATATAAGTGCCCAGGACGCCCCCAAAACAACCTTAGATCACGTTTAAGATAAACCCTAGTTCATAGTTGTTTGCTTTGCAACTCTATTGAATTCTATAAACCAATTCACATCGATCTGGTGTTTTGCTACTGAGAGTTTTGTGTGATCTTTTGTTCCATTGGGAATTATAAGGTTGCAATTTACCGCTTCGTGGTCGGCGACTACGTGCGCAAGTGTGTGGAGTTGCGAATATCTTGAAGGGTTGAGAGTTGTTGCATTGGCGACAGGGACCAATCGAGAGACCCGTCAGCGTCATACAAGTTATCATCCACTTCATCATCGTGTATCTCCATTGTGTTCATCGCGTGTTCATCACAATCCACCTCGCTTACTGAGAAAATCGGGCAACCCCATATCATGAAGGCTTGACCCCTCACTGTCTACGCTCACCGAGCTCTCGCTCATGCTCGGACATGTTGTTCTCATCGACGACGGTGCATCAAGGATCACGTCGCCGTCCGCGAAACCCACGCCTCCGTGTCGTCGACTCGCCCCCAAGAAGCAGCAGAGATTTCTCCAGCCCTCGTTCCCTCTCATGCCCCAGCGTGGACCACGTCCCCGTCAACGAGCCGTGGCCCCTTTGACCTCACCATCCACAAGTTGCAGCGGCCTCCACGTCCACTTCCGTTGACGCTCTAAGAGCATCTCTAGCAGAAGCGGCAAGCCGCAAACCCTATTTGCACCGATCCAGGCCACCCCAAACGCAATATGCAGGTTGAAATTTGGATGCGCAGTTCAGTAACGCCATAAACAGACTGCATAATTTAAACATTCGTTCGCGCCAGATATTGTTCGATACATAGGGGAGACGAACAGTGGAGCCTAGTTCTCCGCTTCTCTATGTTAATGGCCCCGCCGTGGCTGGTAAACAAAAGTAAGCTCACCGGGGAGCTACATGCCGCGGCGGCGGAGCCGGCAGCCTAGTCGCTGTCGAGCTCGATGTAGCAGGCGTCCTGCGCCGCCTTCTCGCGGAGCCACTCCGCCTGCTTCTCGGAGGATCTTCTCCTCGAGCAGCGCGGTCACTGTGCCCAGGGCCCCGCCGGGGACGAAGTCGCCCGCCATCAGCGTGGGCGCGGCCATCTCCAGCTTCACTGCGATGGCAGCAATGTCGTCGTCCTCTGTGTAGTCCCCGGGGTCAAAGCGCGGCGGCAGGGGCGGGGCACATGAGCTCGTGCCCTCGAAGAAGGTGAGGCGGCGCGGGGCCAGGGCGCTGGAGCTCGTGCGATGCGGCGTGCTGGAGCTCGACGCCTCCATGTCATAGGAGCTGGAGCAGCGCGCCGGCGGATCCCGCGACCTTCACGCCTCGAGCTCGCGGTAGTACTGTGACTGCCCCTGGTGCAGCCAGCGGTACGACCCGCGGATGCGGGCGGCGTCGGAGGCCCGCCGCTGATGCTTGAGCTCCACGGCGGTGAGCTTGCACGTAGGGGCGGATCTAGCGCCGCCCACCCTCCCTCCCCCGTGCCCTCCTCGACCTCCTGGATTGCTCACCGGCGCGCGCGGATTTCTCATCGGTGCGCGTGGATTTCTCGTCGGCGGGAGTGGAGCGGGCGGAGAGACGGATGGGGTTCGACCCCCATCCGCGGCTGCGGAACGCTATATATGGCGGCTCTCTGAGGGTTTGGGCTGCGGCTTGGAAATTTTATCCTAGCAAGACCACCGATGCGGTGTCTGACCTAGCCATAAAAACGGACAAAACTCCATATTGGCCCAACTAGTCATATACGGGTCAATATGGGGATATGCTAGAGATGCTCCAAGAAGCTCTCCACGCCGCTACCGTCATTGAATAAGCACGCCGCCGCTCGCCCTATCTCCCCACCATACGACCAACTCCCTGCCAACGTTGCCGCTCTCGACATGTGTGTCAACGCGCGCTGAAGCAGCGGAAGGATGTTACACACGTCGTCGATCTTGACCGAATCATCTCCGTGTTTATGATCGATTGGTACTCGTCTGGCGAATGGTCAGAGGTGAATATTTCAGGTCTCATGATTGCTCTAGTAAGATAGATGTCTAGCTATTGTTAATTTCTCTATATGGTGCTTGCATTGCATGTTAGTCAGTACATTCTTTGAATAAAGCTGTGAAGGAGAAGTGTCTCAACTCGCCTACATAGAATATAAGTGACGACGCTCATTCCCCACCCCCCTCCCTTCCCTCTCTCTCTTATCCACTGTAGCTGAGAGTTCCTTCGAGGGAACCGGGCCGACCCGAAGCCGATCTCACCGGCGACGCCGGTGGAGATGGGCGGAGGGGAGGCCCCGGAGTATATAGCTTAGGTAGGATTAGTGGCAGTTTGCCGGTAGGGGGCTCCATGCGCGGTAGTGGAGGCGGAGGAAGAGATCTGGCCGCCTGGATCTCGCCTGCCGTAGGGTCCTTCTTCTTTATTCTTCTCCGGTGGTCGGAGGGGAGAGTGAATAAGGGGACTGGTGCTTCCTTCAATAAAAAGCGGCGGTGCACCACCTGTTGCAGCGCGGAAGCGGCGGGCGGCGTCTTTTCCTGGCCGGCCTTGGAGGCGAGGGGGGAAACGCGCGCACGTCGAAGAACAGCGTCGTCGACGAGCTCCTGGTCGGCCGTTGAGGCGAGGAGGAGCACAGCCACGCTGTCGCCAGTTCATCTGCTTCTACGAGGTCTTATCTTCGCTGGATTCGCTCGGTGGTGAGTAGCCATCTGTTGTGCTTCTCCTTGGCCTGTCATGGTGGCGAGGAGGGAGATGTTGCTGGTGTTGCGCCTCACGCCTATCGAAGCCAGTCTCTGCCCAAGAAGTGCTATGTACCTGCGACTACTTCATTGACGCCGTTGTTGAGGCGGCGTTCATCCTGGGAAGCTCTTCAGCGGGGGACCTATGTCGGCGTCATCGCCCTGCCCCTGCATCACATGGCCGAATGGCGGCCCTTCTCCAGGAGATCTTACTTCCCAGAGACTAAGAAGTCCAAGGGGAAGATCTATCGCTCCTGCCACGACACCGGACCAAGTGGTTCGTCCCCGGTGCCGATGTCTATTCTATGGCGGAGCAACTCGACGGCGAGTTCCATCAGATGCAGTGCAGAGCTTGGAGGACCTGATCGCTTTTTCCAAAAAAAATCTGGGGTCTCTTCTATAAAAGCTCAGTCCTTATCTAGAATTCCCTTGGACTGTAGGGGCTTTTCTGTAATTTGTAACCACCGTTTCGTTAATACAAGCAGCTTCTAGGGTCTTCGGACCCTATCCCTGTTCAAAAAAAATACATAGAATATAAGTTGATACGAACAATTGCGCTTGCCATTTGATAGGATTTGATTGATGTGATTTGGAGCTCAAAGAATTGAGCTGCTATTTGGAATAGAGCAGCTAAAAAAAGGCCAAATCTGGAGCTTATGTGCACGCCATTGTCCTTGGGCCTGGAGGATGAAGTGGACATGCATACCTCGGATACGACTAAATGCAATACACGCATATATATTTGTCAGGTGATTTCTAGTAGCGACTACAAAGTATACCCCCTTTGTTCCAATCTATAGTGCCTATATGAACGGATCGTAGAGGGGGGTGAATGGGCGCTACGCAATTTTTAGTCTTTTTCAGTTTAGTGTGCAACGGAAGATAAATGTGATAGCTTTGGTGATGGAGGTGTTCCTAGAATGATCCTAGGCTAATGCAACAAGTAAAGGAACCAAGCAACAATAATAAGGATATGGAGCGGGACAACCGGAGGGCGCGAAGACGAGGCGAGGATTTGTTTCCCGCAGTTCCTCCCACAAAAGGGAGTACGTCTGCGTTGAGGAGGTGTTAGCCTCACACAAGAGGCTAGGCGGCCACACCATGAAGGAAGGCCTCACCTTCTTCCTCAAGAGAGCTCCACAAAGGGGCTCCCTTTGCTCCACTAAGGCACCGGTCGAGGCGGTGATTCCTTCACAAGGTTGGGGCGAGCTCCACAACACTAGGAGGCTCCCAACACCCTATGGGGCTAGCACAACTCCAAGCTAGCCTCCATAGGAGCACTTCATCCAAGATCCCACCATAGGAAGCCTACCAACAAGATCCACTAAGGACTACCACGAATTGGTGAAATTTCTCTCGGTAGATCGATAGATCGGGGTCTCCTCCACCACTCCTCAAAGTATGAGCAAGATTGATTGGGTAGGTAGGGAGATCCACTAAGTTTGAGCTCAGCAACAATGGAGGAGAGGGAGAGAGAAGAGCTAGATTCGTGTTGGGGAAGAAGGGCCCTTTAAATAGCCCCTCCCGAATCCAACCGTTATCTCCAGTTTTTGCCTAAGCGGTACTACCGCTTTGGGAAGCAGTACTACCGCTCTGGAATCCCACAGAACTTATCCACGTGGACACATAGCGGTACTACCGCTCGCGTACCGCAATGGTCTCCGAGCTATCGGATCCCAAGCGGTACCGGCGGTACGAGCGTACACGTAACTTCCGTTACGGTACTTGCGGTACCTTGGGCGGTACTACCGCTCTAAGCGGTACTACGCGAGGTACCATAAAGGTACCGTAACTTGTTCCGTGGGTCAATTCCAGCAAGAACACCAGAGCGGTACCGTGGGCGGTACAGTAGGGGTAGCGGTACTACCGCCATCGGTACCGATAGTACCGGCCTGACAAAAACTGTTTTCTTCTCTTTTCCTCTCCAACCATGTCACCTCGCGATACACACACAAAACCAAAAAACCTATAAGCTACGCTTCAGTCCTCCGATCTTGACGCGTCCAGCGAGGTCACCGTGCACTTGCAAATCTATCAAAGACACTCTTTGCACACGGTGAGATAATTCAAGTGTTGTCATCAAACACACAAAACACGGGTCTTAGACTTTGCTCTTTCACTATAGTTTTTTGGCACATAAATTAGCGCAAGAGTATTCTTTACATAAGATCCCCTGGCTTAACGATTTGAGATCAGAGTAAAATGAGGGAAATGGATAACTTTCTAAATTAACATAACAAATCCCACAAATCTCTCTGGTTGACTCTTCATATATGTGCAGCCAGGTTATACTATTAAGAAAAGAAAAACAATGCTTCCTAAATCTAAGGGATCGTTGAGGTCATGCATTAGGAATCTCAATTAATTGTTTCCCTTTTGTATGGACTTTTTTTCATGCTTGTCGTGTGGGAGCTGACCGGTAGAGGGGGTAATTCAAAAAAAGTCAAGCTACAAACTTATATTCTGAAACAAATGCGAAAAATCTATAGGCATTATAAAAAAGAACGGATGGAGTATTATTTTATTAATACAGATAAAGGTACAACACCTATTTTTGTTATATACAAAATTGTAAAGGAGTCATATAAACCACGAGTCGTATCTGAGGTAGCATGTATAGCATTTGGTCGTCGTATCTGAGGTATGCATGTATCTAGGACTCACGGCTACAACTCAACCTGAAGCTCATTAGTCACTTATTTGACAAATAGCATATGTTTTTGGTTTTCTTTATGCATTATGGGGGAGGGATAGCTCAATAAGTTTAAACCGCACTCCCCCTATGTTCATGCGTGCTTTTCATCTAGACATATAGCTAAAGATTGGTATGTGCGCACGAAGGTCAAGCGAAGTTCGACGGATCTATGATATTTAGCTCATGCCTCAACTCAATGAAACGCTTCTCATCCAAGGGCTTTGTGAAGATGTCCTCCAATTGCTCCTTGGTGCCAATGAAGGATAGGACAATGTCTCCTCGAGCAAATGTGATCCCGGATGAAGTGATTCCTTATTTCAATGTGCTTCGTCTTGCCATGGAGTACCGGATTGTAGCCGATCTTGATGGCGCTCTCATTATCACATAATAGAGGGACCTTGCTATACTCAAGTCCATAGTCCCGCAAGGTTTGCCTCATCCATAATATTTGTGCGCAACTACACGCCGCGGCAACATACTCGGCTTTCGCGGTGGAGATGGAGACACAATTTTTCTTCTTAGAGGACCAACACACCAAAGATCTCCCAAGAAAGTGACAAGCGCCGGATGTAGACTTTCTATCAACCTTGTCTCCCGCCCAATCCGAATCGGTGAAGCCAACCAACGAGAAGTCCGTGTCCCTTGGATACCATAGACCGAAGTTTGGGGTATCAACTAAATATCGAAAGATCCTCTTCACCGCCATGATATGGCTTTCTTTCGGATTCGCTTGAAACCGTGCACACATACCAACGCTTAACGTGATGTCCGGACAAGAAGCACAAAGGTAAAGAAGCGAACCTATCATCGAACGGTAGAGCTTGGGGTCCACCGCCTTGCCGGTCTTGTCGAGGGTGAGTTGACACTTTAGGTGCATAGGAGTTCCTATCTCGTTGGCTCCCTTCATATCGAACGCTTGAGCATGTCTTGAAGATACTTCGCTTGATTGTTGAATGTTCCTTGTTGCATTTGCTTGATCTCGAACCCGAGGAAGTACTTGAGTTCTCCCATCATTGACATCTCGAACCTATTTGTCATCAACTTTGCAAACTCATCATTAAACTTTGTGTTAGTTGAACCAAATATGATGTCATCTACATAAAGTTGGCATATGAAGAGCTCCCCATTGACTTTCTTAGTAAAAAGAGTGGGGTCGATTTTCCCCACTTCGAAGCCACAATCTTCAAGTAACTCCTTTAGATGCTCATACCAAGCTCTAGGAGCTTGTTTGAGACCATATAGGGCCTTTTTGAGCTTGAAGACATGGTTCGGGAAATGGGGGTCCTCGAACCCCGGGGGTTGCTTCACATACACCTCTTCATGTAGAGGACCATTGAGAAAAGCACTCTTGACATCCATTTGTTGTAGCTTGAAACCATGATGAGCGGCAAAGGCCAAAAGGATACGGATGGACTCAAGCCTTGCAACGGGTGCAAAGGTTTCGCCAAAGTCCACGCCTTCAACTTGAGAATAGCCTTGTGCCACCAATCTTTCTTTGTTGTGGATGACGATGTCGTGTTCATCTTTCTTGTTCTTGAAGACCCACTTGGTGCCGATAACATTGCGGCAATGATCGGGTTGCTTCATGAGAGTCCACACATCATTCCTCTTGAAGTTGTTGAGTTCCTCTTGCATTGCAATCAACCAATCCGGATCTCCAAGAGCATCGTTGACCTTAAGGGGTTCCACCATAGAGACAAAGGCGTGGTGCTCACAAAAGTTTGCTAGTTGCCTCCGGGTAGTGACTTTGCTCTTCAAATCTCCAATGACGTTTTGCAAGGAATGAGACTTGAGACGCAAATGTCTTGTGGTAGCATCTTCATGGCGAGTATCGGCCATTTGAATAGGTTCTTGTGAGGCCTCTTGATCTTCATCATGGTTTTGGTCCTCGCCTTGACCTCCATTGTTGTTGTCGAAATCATCACCATCATCATCATCATGAGTAACGGATGATTCAGGGGTATTGGAAATGTTAGTATCCAGAAAGATTATCCCCGAATCACTTGGTGAAGAACTTGAAGCTTGGCCTTCATCACTTGATGTCGGTTGTTGTGGTAGATGAGCTTGCGGTTGTTGATGTTGAACTTGAGGTTGTAGTAGTGGTTGACTTGGACTTGGTTGTTGATGTCGAACTTGGGGTTGAGGTAGTGGTTGGCTTGCATTTGGTTGCTCAACGGAAGAAGCTTGGCCTTGTGGTGTAGATGGCTCCACATGGGTGGAACTTGGTCCTTCCCCGGCACTCATAGAAGGTAGCGGTTGAGATCGACGAGTGCCAACACCCATCCTTCCTATGGTAACCGGGGGAATTGCATCTCCTTTCTCACAAGAAGCACTTCGCTCCTCCAAAGATCTATCATCTTCATCGAATGTCACATCACAAGATTCTGCAACTCGCCCTTTTGACTTGTTGAAGACTCTATAGGCGTGAGAATCCGTTGCATAGCCAACAAAGATTCCTTCTTGAGCTCTTGAATCAAACTTGGATAGACGTGTGTCCTTGACTAGCACATAACATTTGCATCCGAAGACCTTGAAGTATGACACATTAGGCTTGTTGTCGGTAAGGATCTCATATGGTGTCTTCTCCAAACCCTTGCGGAAGTAGAGGCGGTTAGTAGCATGGCAAGCGGTTGAGATAGCTTCCGCCCAAAAATTATACTTTGAATTGTACTCCATCATCATTGTTCGAGCGGCTTCAATCAAGGTTCGATTCTTCCTTTCGGCGACCCCATTTTGTTGAGGAGTGTATGGCGAGGAGTATTGATGTTGGATTCCTTCTTCGCCGAGGAAGTCATCCAAGGTGTAGTTCTTGAACTCCGTTCCATTGTCGCTCCTTATAGCGAGGATTGTGGCGTTGTACTTGTGTTGAACTTGGTTAGCAAACTCCATCATGGTCCGTTGAGTCTCACTCTTGTGCTTGAAGAAGAATACCCAACAATAACGTGAATAGTCATCAACGATGACAAGACAATACTTCTTTCCTCCAAGACTTTCATGAGATGGCGGTCCGAAGAGATCAACATGTAGGAGCTCCAAGCACCTTGTGGTAGATATGGTTTTCTTGTCCTTGTGAGGAGCTCCATGCATTTTTCCTTGAACACAAGCCCTACAAACACGATCCTTGCAAAAAGAGACATCGTCTTTTAGTCCGAGGATGTGGCCTCCCTTGTGGAGACTTTGCAAAGTCCTCATGTTGACATGGGCTAGTCGGCGATGCCATAACCAACCCTTGTCACCTTTAGAGAATAGGCAAAGAGCGGATGATGTTGTCTTTCCGGAGAAATCAACAACATACAATCCGTTCTCCACATATCCAACAAAGGCTACACGGAGTGTCTTGCTCCACAAGAGGACGACCATATGTTCATCGAAAAAGGTACAAAGACCCATGCGTGCAATTTGATGAACGGAAAGTAAATTGTAACCAAGGGTCTCGACAAGGAGGACATTCATAAGTGAAATGTCGGGTGTTACCACCACCTTGCCAAGACCCAATACCTTTGAACTTGTGTTGTCGCCATATGAAACGGTAGAATGAGATGGCTCGAGGTCGACAACAATTTCCTTGCTTCCGGTCATATGACTTGTGGCTCCACTATCAACCACCCATTTTGCGCCACCGGAAGCATAGTCCTACAAGAAATCAAGTCTTGGATTTAGGTACCCATTTTTCAATGGGTCATATCATGTTAGTAACAAGGGGTTTGGGAACCCAAATAGTCCAATCAACATTGTCCTCATAAGGACCAATAAAGCGAGCACGAATATGTCCATAGTAATCAACAAAAAGAACATGAGAAGGGTTGTTAGGACCGGCGTAGCCCCTTGTGGTTGGATTGGGGACGTCATCCCTTCTTGGGTTAGGTTCACCACCCTCACGGATGGTGCTCATGTCCTTGTTGTTCTTCTTCTTCTTGGTCCTTCTTCTTCTCTTCCTCTTGGGCTTGATAGCCACTCCTCCTTCTTTGCATGAGCCCTCATTGGCTCCTTCCTTAGCATCAATGACTCCTTCCAAGTACCGGGCTTGGATTTGGAGTCTATCAATTTTGGCCTTCAAGCGATTAACTTCGTCTTCATGTTCCGGATGAGGGTGAGTGATATCAAACACTTGGACCTCCTTCTCCTTGTTCACCCGGAAATGTTCCTTCAAAGCTTCCTCTTGGAGAGAATTCATCTTCATGAGTAGGAGCTTGTGACTCTCCAACTTGGCAATGTCAACTTCATGATTGCAACAAGCACGGTCCTTGCTCAAAGGAAAGTACTCCTTCAAGGCTTCTTCTTGCATTGAGTTGACCTCCATGAGCTTAGCTTTGCTCCTCTTCAAGGAGGCAATTTCTTCCTCATGATCACAACAAGTAACCTTCTCTTTGCTCATGTGGATGCACTCCATCAAGGACTCTTCTTGCATGCCACTCAAACTTAGGAGCTTCGCCTTGGTCTTCTCAAGAGTGGCAATTTCTTCTTCATGATTGCAACATGAAGTCTTCTCCTTGCACAAGCGGTAATACTCATCCAAGGCTTCTTCTTGAAGGGCATTGACCTCCAAGAGTAATGCATTATGCTTCTTCAAGGATGCAACTTGATCAACAAGCTCATCACAACATGAGTTCCGGCCTTCACCCACAATCTCCTTAGGAGCTTCCTCTTGAGGATGATCACATGTCTCGGAGAGAAGCACGTACTTACTCTCCAAGGATTTAAAATCCTTGGTGAGAGTAGCAACTTCCTCAAGAAGTGATTTGTGGTCATCCTCAAGAAGAAGCTTCTTCTTCTTGAGCTCACCCACCAAACCAATAGCATGATCTCGGTCCTTGGTGAGTTGGGAGATGAGAGCGTTGTTGGAGTCTTCGAGGACAATGACACTAGCTTCAAGAGACATACGCAAATTTTGCTCTTCCTCATGAGCTTGAGCGAGAGAGGCAATCTCATTTGCCGCCTCCCTCTCAAGCCTCTTCTTCTCCTCTATAAGGTCTTGAGCCGCACCAAGTTGAGCCATGAGGGCCTCAAAATGGATCTTGGTATCCCCTTGCATGTTAGTGAGAAAAGCATCCAAACCCACAATCTCACGCTTAATGGTGAGACTAGTGGCATCATCAATAGATATGACTTTAGAGGAAGATGTGAGTTTGGAAGGGGATTTTACCTCCGAGGATACCTTTGCCATAAGACAATGGGAGTTGTTGGTGACGCGGTTCTCATTTGGAGAGTCAAAGAGGGAGACGGAGGGAGTGGAAATGGCGATGGCGGCCACTCCCTCTTCCTCCTTGTTCGAGCTCTTGTCTTCACGTTCTTCACCTTCATCGGAGGAATACTCCTCACGGATAATGAACGCTCTAGGCTTCTTGGTGAAGGGAACCTTGGCGTCACCGGGCTTGGAGGAGAACTTGGAGAATCCTTTAGAGAGGGACTTGAACTTGTCCTTGCGGACGAGCCTTCCACCATTGTCTTCCCTTCTCTCAAAGATACACTCCGCGACAAAGTGACTTTTGTCGCCGCAATTGTAGCACGTTCTCCCCTTTTTCCCTTCCCTTGGGCTCTTGGAGGAATTTCTTGGAGAGTCACGAGGTGAGTATCTTCTCGGTCTTGAGCTTCGTGTCTTGTTTCCATCCCAAAAATTCTTTGCGGCGAGAGCCATGTGCTCATGGTAGTTTGCCTTGAGATCATCCGGACTCCACTCCATGGGATCCTCATCGCTCTCACTTTCTTCATGCTCCCTCATCTTCAAAGCAAGGTTGGGCTTGCGGGTGTTGTGAGCACGAGCAACAAGATCCTCCGCATTCTTCTTAGATATGTCCAAAGCGATGACTTCACTAAGGACTTCATCGGAGGTCATAGCGCGGAAGGAGGCATTTTGGCGGATGGCCGTCAACTTTACTTCCTCATAAGGGAGGAGAGCGTTGTAGAACTTTCTTTTGATCCAATGGTCATCCACAAAAGTCGCTCCAAGGTCTTGCATTTGTACGGCGAGAGCAATAAGGCGCCGGTACATTTCTTCGGGAGATTCTCCTTCAACCATGACGAAGTTGTCGGCCATGTTGTTCACTTCATCGAAACGAGAGCTTTGAATGCTCTCATTTCCGAGGAAGAGCTTGTCGAGCTTATCCCATGCTTCCTTGGCGGTCTTGAGAGAGCGGATATGGGCGCGGTCCTTGGGCGTGACGGCCATGTGAATCATGTTGATGGCGGTGGCGTTGAGTTGGTCATCCACCACATCTCTTCTATTCAAGTGCTTCGGGTCTCGTGGTGAATATCCCTCCTCAATGATGCGCCAAAGCTCGGTGGACGCGCTGCGCACATGAGACTTCATCAAGAATTGCCAATTTTCAAAGCTATTGGATTCAAGTAGCGGTGGTGAACCATGAGACAAAATATGAGGCATGGGTATTGGGACATTTATGGTGTAATCACTTGGTGGAGGCACCGCATGATTACCCCCTAGTTGTTCCGCCACCTATGGTTCATCCTTCCCTTTTGTAGAAGTGCCGGCTTCCCCAAGCTTTTCCTCTTGTTGAGTTTTTGTCGTTTGAGCGACAAAATCAATAAGAGGAAATGAAGTAACTTTGGGTGGGGGAACCTCGGCACTTGCATTAGGATCTATGGTGGTGGTTGGTTTTGGAGCTACCATCTCCATCATCATAGCCTTCATTTGGTTAACGATGGATGACTCCAATTTCTTGAGGTCATCCAACGTAGCCGTTGTGCTATTGACGGTAGATGGTGGAGGTGGTAGCTCACCGGGAAGGGACCCATTCTCTTGTTCGGCCATTTCTTAGGCGGTAAAGCCTGAGCAAAAACCTTGCTCTGATACCAATTGAACGGATCGTAGAGAACAAGAGGGGGTGAATGGGCGCTACGCAATTTTTAGTCTTTTTCAGTTTTTAGTGCAACGGAAGATACATGTGATAGCTTTGGTGATGGAGGTGTTCCTAGAATGATCCTAGGCTAATGCAACATGTAAAGGAACCAAGCAACAATAATAAGGATAGGGAGCGGGACAACCGGAGGGCGCGAAGACGAGGCGAGGATTTGTTTCCCGCAGTTCCTCCCACAAAAGGGAGTACGTCTGCGTTGAGGAGGTGCTAGCCTCACACAAGAGGCTAGGCGGCCACACCACGAAGGAAGGCCTCACCTTCTTCCTCAAGAGAGCTCCACAAAGGGGCTCCCTTTGCTCCACTAAGGCACCGGTCGAGGCGGTGATTCCTTCACAAGGTTGGGGCGAGCTCCACAACACCAGGAGGCTCCCAACACCCTATGGGGATAGCACAACTCCAAGCTAGCCTCCATAGGAGCACTTCATCCAAGATCCCACCATAGGAACCCTACCTCCAAGATCCACAAAGGACTAGCACGAATTGGTGAAATCTCTCTTGGTAGAACTATAGATCGGGGCCTCCTCCACCACTCCTCAAAATTTGGGCAAGATTGGTTGGATGGTTGGGGAGATCCTCTAGGTTTAAGCTCAGCAACAATGGAAGATAAATGTGATAGCTTTGGTGATGGAGGTGTTCCTAGAATGATCCTAGGCTAATGCAACAAGTAAAGGAACCAAGCAACAATAATAAGGATAGGGAGCAGGACAACCGGAGGGCGCGAAGAAGAGGCGAGGATTTGTTTCCCGCAGTTCCTCCCACAAAAGGGAGTACGTCTGCGTTGAGGAGGTGCTAGCCTCACACAAGAGGCTAGGCGGCCACACCATGAAGGAATGCCTCACCTTCTTCCTCAAGAGAGCTCCACAAAGGGGCTCCCTTTGCTCCACTAAGGCACCGGTCGAGGCGGTGATTCCTTCACAAGGTTGGGGCGAGCTCCACAACACTAGGAGGCTCCCAACACCCTATGGGGCTAGCACAACTCCAAGCTAGCCTCCATAGGAGCACCGATACGTCCATTTTGCATCACTATTTTATATCATAATTTACTGTTATTCATTGATATATTTCATATTTAGAGATGATACTTATGTTATTTCATCTATTTTGCATGTTTCATGATTATTGGAGAATTATTCACCGGAGCAGATTCTGCTGGAAAAAGCACCGTCAGGATACAATATTTCTGAAGATCAACAATTGACGGAAAATATACCGAAGCTCCTATTTGTCCAGATGACGAGCCAAGAAGGGAGGCCGAGGAGGGCCGCCATGGGCCCCCCATAGGCCGGCGCGGGCCCTACCCTGGCCGCGCCGCCATGTGGGGAGGGGGCCCACGACCCCCCTCAGCCATCCGCGTACTTCATCTCCCGAGAAACCTAAGGTGCTGAGAGGCATCGAGGATAGACACAGCCACCTCGCGGGGCGGAAAAACACCAAGAGAAAAGAGCTCTCCGACAGCGAAATCCGCCGGGGAAATTCTCCCGGAGGGGGAAATCGTCGCCATCGTCACCGTCATCGAGCTGGACTTCATTGGGATCATCATCATCATCATCATCTCCACCATCGACATCGTCATCTCCACCGTTGCACCTCGTCTCCGCTGTAACATCTTGGGTTGAATCTTGATTATTTCATAGGGGAAACTCTCCCGGTGTTGATTACTCCTTGTTATTGATGCTATTGAGTGAAACCATTGAATCAAGGTTTATGTTCAGATTGTTATCCATCATCATATCACCTCTGATCATGTTCCATATGATGTCTCGTGAGTAGTTCGTTTAGTTCTTGAGGACATGGGTGAAGTCTAAATGTTAGTAGTGAACTATGTTGAGTAATATTTAATGGTTTGATATTTAAGTTGTGGTGTCATTCTTCTAGTGGTGTCATGTGAACGTCGACTACATGATACTTCACCTTTATGGGCCTAGGGAATACATCTTGTATTCGTTTGCTAATTGTGGGGTTTCCGGAGTGACAGAACTGAACCCCGTTGGTATATCGATGCAGGAGGGATAGAGGATCTCAGAGTTTAAGGCTGTGGTTAGATTTATCTTAATTACTTTCTTGTATTTGCGGATGCTTGCAAGGGGTTTAATCACAAGTATGTATTAGTCCTAGGAAGGGCGGTGCATTAGCATAGGTTCACCCACACGACACTTAGCAAAACAATGAAGATTAATCAACTATATGAAGCGAAAGCACTAGACTAAATTCCCGTGTGTCCTCAAGAACGTTTGGTCATTATAAGTAAACAAACCGGCTTATCCTTTGTGCTAAAAAAGATTGGGCCACTCGCTGCAATTATTACTCTCGCATTTTACTTACTTGTACTTTATTTATCTGCTATATCAAAAGCTCCTGAAAACTTGTCTGTGAGCATTTAGTGAATCCTTCATCGAAACGCTTGTCAACACCTTCTGCTCCTCGTTGGGTTCGACACTCTTATTTATCAAAAGTACTACAATACACCCCTATACTTGTGGGTCATCAACACACTCTGGCGCCGTTGCCGGGGAGTGAAGCGCTATTGGTAAGTGGAATTGGTAAGGAAAATTTTTATTGTACGTGCTGTTTTTATTTCTGCCTGCTGCTATAATTCATTATGGCGAGATCTTCTCTTGAATTCCTAGTTGGGAAATCTACTACTACTGCAAAGGTAGTGGATGAGGCGCCAGGTGAGGAAGTAATTCCGTATAAAATACCTATGAAAATTATTGAACGTGTTGTGGATAACCGCTATGCAGGGGATGGAACTGTCCATCTTGGAGATCAGTTATTGTTTTTACATGAATTATGCGGGTTATTCAAGTGTGCGGGTATTTCAATGGATGAAGTTAGGAAGAAATTATTCTCTATGTCGCTGTCTGGTAAAGCGGCGCATTGGTATAAACTGCTGAAGGATGGGCATTCTCTTGATTGGAAGGATATTGTGCCTCTATTTTATTCTAAATTCTATCCTCCAAGTGAAATTCACAAAGACCGAAACCGCATATATAATTTCTGGCCTCACGATGGAGAGAGTATTGCCCAAGCATGGGAGAGATTGAAGTCTTTAATGCTCAAATGCCCCATTCATGAGCTTCCTGGTAATATCATCGTTGATAATTTCTATGCAAGACTCTCTTTTCAAGATAAAACTTTGTTGGATACTGCTTGTTATGGATCATTCACACGCAACAAAGAAGAGTTTAAATGGGACCTTCTTGATCGGATTCAGGAGAATACCGAAGGATGGGAGAACGACAAAGGTAGAGAGTCAGGTATAAATTATGATTATGAATGCATTGAAACTTTTATGGATACTGATAAATTTCGAAATATGATCTTGACTCTCAAGTTGTTGCAAATTTTTATAAAGCTTTTGCCTCTCATTTTTAATTGCCTAGGAAGAATTTTAATAAGTATCATGAACCTTACAAAGATAAAACTGATTCACCTATAGGTAAATGTATTGAAGTTAAAACTGTTGATAACATTCTTCTGAAGCCTATATCGAAAAAATTCATTTTCCTGCTAAGATGAAGGAGTATTCTGTTATTACTAGTGTGGTTAACAAAAGTGCAAAGAAACCTATAGAACCTGAGGAGCAAATAAATGTTGAACCTGCAGTTGCAATAGTTAAAGACCTTGTGACTGAAAATGTAGAAGATGGTCACATCATTTTCTTGAAGATTCTTCTAATATTGTTTCACATCCTAGTAAGTCTAGGAAAGCCAGTGTTCCTATGCTCTCTGTTAGAATTGGTGATCATTGTTATTATGGTTTATGTGATATTGGTGCAAGTTCTAGTGGCATTCCTTATGAGCTTTACAGGGAAATCATGCATGAAATTGGTTCCCGTGAACTCGAAGATATTGATGTGGTTATTCGGCTAGCTAATAGAGAAACTATCTCTCCTATTGGTATTGTTCGAGATGTTGAAGTTTTATGTGGTAAGATTAAATATCCTGCTGACTTTTTGGTACTTGGTTCTGCTGCTAGTAAGACTTGTCATATCATTTTTGGTAGACCTTTTCTAAATACTTGTGGAGCTATTATAGATTGCAAGAAAGAAAAAGTTGTGACTAAATTTGCTGGTGAATCTTATGAGTTTAATTTTTCTAAATTTGCCAAAGCTCCTTATGAAGCTGAATTGCCTAATGATGACTTTAGAATTGAACAACTTGCGTCTATTGCTCTTGCTCCTACTAATCCTTTGCAGCAATATTTGGAGGATCACGAGAGTGAAGTCTTTAGGGAAGAAAGGAATGAGCTTGATGAAATCTTCCTTCGTCAACCCATTCTTAAACATGACTTACCTGTCGAAGATCTAGGTACAACACCACCACCAAAGGAAGATCTTGTTTTTTATTTGAAACCATTACCTGATAATCTTAAGTATGCTTATATTGATGATAAGAAAACATATCATGTTATTATTAGTGCTAAGCTTTCAGATTTTGAGGAAGATAGATTATTGGAAATATTGAAGAAACATCGAGGAGCTATTGACTACACTCTTGATGACTTGAAGGGGATTTCTCCCTCTATTTGCCAACATTCCATCAACATGGAAGATGATGTAAAGCCTGTTGTTGAACATCAGCGTCGTCTAATTCCTAAGATGAAGGATGTGGTAAGGAATGAGGTATTGAAACTTCTTGAAGCTGGTATTATATATCCTATTGCTGATAGTAGATGGGTTAGTCCTGTGCATTGTGTTCCTAAGAAAGGAGGAATAACTGTTGTACCTAATGATAATGATGAGCTCATCCCTCAAAGAGTAGTTGTAGGGTATAGAATGTGCATTGATTTTCGTAAGGTTAATAAAGTTACTAAGAAAGATCATTACCCTTTACCATTTATTGATCAAATGCTAGAAAGGTTATCTAAAAATACTCATTTCTGCTTTCTTGATGGTTATTCTGGGTTTTCACAAATAGTTGTTAGAGCTAAAGATCAAGAGAAAACCACTTTCACTTGTCCCTATGGAACTTATGCTTATAGGCGTATGCCTTTTGGTTTATGTAATGCTCCTGCTACTTTTCAAAGATGCATGTCTGCTATTTTTCATGGCTTTTGTGAAAAGATTGTAGAGGTTTTCATGGATGATTTTTCTGTCTATGGGAATTCTTTTGATAATTGTTTGCGAAACCTTGATAAAGTTTTGCAGAGATGTGAAAAACTAACCTTGTTCTTAATTGGGAGAAATGCCACTTTATGGTTAATGAAGGAATTGTATTGGGGCATAAAATTTCTGAGAGAGGTATCGAAGTTGATAGAGCTAAAGTTGAAGCAATTGAGAAGATGCCCTATCCTAGGGATGTTAAAGGTATTCGTAGTATTCTTGGTCATGCTAGTTTTTATAGGAGATTTATTAAAGATTTCTCTAAAATTTCAAAGCCTCTTACTAATCTTCTTCAAAAAGATGTACCTTTTGTTTTTGATGATGATTGTAAGGAAGCTTTTGCAACTCTAAAGAAAGCCTTAACAACTGCTCCTGTAGTTGAACCTCCTGATTGGAATTTACCTTTTAAAATTATGTGTGATGCTAGTGATTTTGCTGTAGGTGTTGTTCTTGGACAGCGAGTAGATAAAAAATTGAATGTTGTTCATTATGCTAGTAAGACTCTAGATGTTGCTCAAAGAAATTATGCTACAACTGAAAAAGAGTTATTAGCCATAGTTTTTGCATGTGACAAGTTTAGACCTTATATTGTTGATTCAAAAGTCACAGTTCATACTGATCATGCTGCAATTAGGTACCTTATGGAAAAGAAAGATGCTAAGCCAAGGCTTATTAGATGGGTGCTTCTTTTGCAAGAATTTGATTTACATATTGTACATAGGAAAGGTGCTGATAATCCTGTTGCTGATAATTTGTCTAGATTGGAAAATATTGCTTATGATCCTATTCCTATTAATGATAGTTTTCCAAATGAACAATTGGCTGTAATAAAGGTGAGCTCGCGAGATAGTCCTTGGTATGCTGATTATGCTAACTTTATCGTTTCGAAGTACTTGCATCCAACCTTTTCAGCTCAGCAAAGGAGGAAATTCTTTTATGACTTGAGACATTATTTTTGGGATGACCCACACTTATATAAAGAAGGAGTGGATGGTATTATGCGAAGATGTGTCCCCGAATATGAACAACAAGAGATATTGAGTAAGTGTCATGGTAGTGTTTATGGAGGACATCACGCCGGAGATAGAACCGCGCAAAAGGTTCTACAGTCAGGTTTTTATTGGCCAACTCTCTTTAAAGATGCAAGAAAGTTTATTTTATCTTGTGATGAATGTCAAAGAGTTGGTAATATCTCTAGACGCAATGAAATGCCTATGAATTATACTCTTGTTATTGAACCATTTGATTGTTGGGGATTTGACTTCATGGGTCCTTTCCCTTCTTCAGAAGGTAACACTCATATACTTGTCGATGTTGATTATGTTACTAAATGGGTGGAAGTCATACCCACAAAAAGTGCTGATGGTGAGACCTCTTTAAAAATGCTTTTAGATGTTATTTTTCCTAGATTTGGAGTACCTAGATATCTTATGACTGATGGAGGTTCTCACTTTATTCATGGTGGTTTTAGAAAAACTCTTGCTAAATATGGTATTAATCATAGAATTGCTTCAGCTTATCATCCTCAAACTAGTGGGCACGTAGAATTATCAAACAGAGAAATTAAATCTATCTTGGGAAAGACTGTTAATAAATCTAGAAAGAATTGGGCTAGTAAGTTAAAGGAAGCATTGTGGGCTTATAGAACTGCTTATAAAAATCCTATGGGAATGTCTCCTTATAAAATGGTTTATGGAAAAGCTTGTCATTTACCCTTAGAACTAGAACACAAAGCTTATTGGGCTGTAAGAGAACTTAATAAAGATTTTAAACTTGCCGGTAAGAAAAGGTTGCTACAATTGAGTTCTTTAGATGAGTGGAGAAATGAAGCTTATGAAAATGCTAAACTTTTTAAGGAGAAAGTTAAGAAATGGCATGATAGAAAGAATTATTAAAAGAGAATTTAATGTTGGAGATAAAGTCCTATTGTACCGGTCTCGTCTCAGATTTTTTGCAGGAAAATTGCTCTCAAAATGGGAAGGACCATATGTCATTGTGGAGGTGTATCGTTCAGGGGCAATAAAAATTGCTTCGTTGAAAGATGGTGCCACACAAGTGGTGAATGGACAAAGACTCAAGCATTATATTTCTGGAGATTCTTATAATGAAGATGTTGATGTTATTCAAGTGGTGACTCCGGAAACCTTCATCAAAGATCAAGTTGATAGTTCTGCAGAGTTCGACTTTGAATAGGTAACAGTTTTAGTAATAAAAAGTCCGCGTTTAACTTTCCGAACAATATTTCTGCTATTTTTGGAAAATATGAAAAATTACGAGATCGAATCGGAGTGGAGGAGGTGCACGAGGGCACGTCCCCACGTGGGGCGCGGAGCCCATCCTGGCCGCGCCGCCCTATGGGACGGCTCCTCGGAGTCCCTCTCCCACTCGTGTTCGACCTGGTACTTTCCTTTTGTCGTGAAAGTTTTTGCTATATAATCCCCCGGACCTCCCGAGGTCCGTATATCGTCTTTTCGTCGTGTTTTGTTTCGAGTTGTTTTCTGCCAGGATCAGTTTTTGATCTAGAAGCACCATGGTCTCCGACAACAAGGACAAGGGGCCTTTGGAGGAAGATATTCAAGACCCCGATTTGAAGGAAGAAGTCGAGAGCAAAGATGAAAGAGAAGTGGAGAAAGACCCGCGTGTATACCCGCACGCCACAGTCGCAAGCATTGGGGTGGTGGCGAATCTGTTCAACCTCAAGAGAAGCGCACGGATAAGCATCGGAGGGAAGGTTCCACGTCGCTTCCTAGCTCCAAGGACATCTTCTCCAGGCATCAATAACCCCTTCCACACTCTAATTTATAAGAGTAAAATTGAAAGGATTCCTAAGGCAAAATTGCCTAGTAGATGGGATATGGATCGTTCTAACAATGCAGGAAGGATGAAACCTGAAGCTGAGGAGTGGGGAAACAACTCTAAGAGTTGGGACTCGCCGTCTGACATACTCATTAACCGTGTCGAGCACAACTCAGAGCTGATCCGCAACCTCACCTACGAGATTGATGAGCTAAAGGAGCTCGTTAAGAAGCTTATCGAGAAGAGTTCACCATCACCACCGAAGGAGTAATTCATCATTGGAATTGGCATCCCCTTGGCTTGTTCCAAGCTTGGGGGGAGTGTCGCGGTATCACATCATCACTATCTTTTACCTTTTTACTATCAAGTAGTGTCATATCATGAGTAGGGAAGTTATCATATAAGATGGTTTGCAGTGTGGAAGTATCTCTCTTTTAGTTGGTTATCTATGTATCCCTTGGTTTGAGTTATCGTTATGGAATATTAATGAGAAGTTTATCATTTACTTTTTGCACGCCTTATTTTAGTTTGTAATTTCTGTTATATGATTGACTTGTTGTTAGTATTGATATCACTTTGGGAGCATCAAGTAAATCTATCTGGTTTTGGCAAACTTAGCATTGGTCAATAGCAACAATACTTTGAGGCCTAAGTAGAAAAGAGGAAGTACATGTAGATATATTATTTCATTATCTTTCTTTCTTGTTAGCTAATGAGCTTAGTATTCTGAAGTTAACATTGCTTGTTCTTACAAGGAAGATGCATGATTGTTTCTATCACATGTATATTTGTTTGTTTCCCTCAACTCTTATGCTTGCTAATCAACCTTGCTAGCCAAAGACCTGTATTGAGAGGGAATGCTTCTCGTGCATCCAAAACCTTAAACCAAACCCATGCCATTTGTGTCCACCATAACTACCTACTATGTGGTATTTTGCGCCACTCCAAGTAAATATTTTATGTGCTACCTTTAAACAATTCAAACTCTATTACTCCTTAATTGCGTCAATGTTTTATAGCTCATGAGGAAGTATGTGGTGTTTTATCTTTCAATCTTGTTGGGCAGACTTTCACCAATGGACTAGTGGCATATATATATCCGCTTATCCAATAATTCTGCAAAAAGAGCTGGCAACGGGGTTCCCAGCCCCAATTAATAACTTTCATTAATAATTCTCTTCACATGTTTTGCACTGATTTATCAGTAAGCAACTTAATTTTGCAATAGACACTCCTCCATGGTATGTGAAAGGTTGGAAGGCACCCGAGGATTCGGTTAGCCATGGCTTGTGAAAGCAAAGGTTGGGAGGAGTGTCATCCATAAATAAAACTAAAGTACATGTGTAAACAAAAGAGAAGAGGGATGATCTACCTTGCTGGTAGAGATAACGTCCTTCATGGGAGCCGCTCTTTGAAAGTCTGTTTGACAAGGGGGTTAGAGTGCCCACTACCATTCGTTGACAACAACAAACACCTCTCAAACCTTACTTTTATGCTCCCTTTATGATTTCAAAACTTAAAAAGCTCTAGCACATGATTTAATCCCTGCTTCCCTCTGCGAAGGGCCTATCTTTTACTTTTATGTTGAGTCAGTAAACCTATTTCCCTCTATCTCAAGCAAGCAATTGAGTTGTTGTGATCCAACCATTTATATCGTGATCTATTTAATCATGCCTTTTATTCTTCCTTGTTTAGTACAAATTTTATCTGAATGAATATGACTTTGAAAGTTATCAATGATTATGAGGAGATTGTTATGATTGAACATGTAAGTTCTGCCCTATAAGCTCTAATATAAAGGCTTTGCTCGAAGGATAAGTACAATTTGTTAATCGTTCTTTGACCAAGAACAAAGTTTGCCATCACCAATTATGATTTCCTATGAACCTTTATTTGTGATTTCGAGTTGAGTTATATGAGGAAGTTGTTTACTAGAATGTCTTGTGTGAATTAATAAATGTGATGCTTCTTGTCCGTATTTTATTTATCAAATATTCACTCCATAAACATGTGGTCTTGTTTACTGAGTTCAGTTTCTCTTGGGGACAAGCGAGGTCTAAGCTTGGGGGAGTTGATACATCCATTTTGCATCACTATTTTATATCATAATTTACTGTTATTCATTGATATATTTCATATTTAGAGATGATACTTATGTTATTTCATCTATTTTGCATGTTTCATGATTATTGGAGAATTATTCACCGGAGCAGGATTCTGCTGGAAAAGCAGGATACAATATTTCGAAGATCAACAATTGACGGAAAATATACCGAAGCTCCTATTTGTCCAGATGACGGAGCCAGCCAAGAAGGGAGGCCGAGGAGGGCCGCCATGGGCCCTCCCCATAGGCCGGCGCGGGCCCTACCCTGGTCGCGCCGCCATGTGGGGGGCCCACGACCCCCCCTCGCCATTTCCTTCGCGTACTTCATCTCCCGAGAACCCTAAGGTGCGAGAGGCATCGAGGATAGACACGGCCGCCTCTGCGGGCGGAAAAACACCAGAGAGAAAAGAGCTCTCCGGCAGGCAGAAATCCGCCGGGGAAATTCCCTCCCGGAGGGGGAAATCGTCGCCATCGTCATCGTCATCGAGATGGACTTCATTGGGACCATCATCATCATCATCTCCACCATCGACATCGTCATCTCCACCGTTGCACCACGTCTCCGCTGTAACATCTTGGGTTGAATCTTGATTATTTCATAGGGAAAGTGTTGATTACTCCTTGTTATTGATGCTATTGAGTGAAACCATTGGATCAAGGTTTATGTTCAGATTGTTATCCATCATCATATCACCTCTGATCATGTTCCATATGATGTCTCGTGAGTAGTTCGTTTAGTTCTTGAGGACATGGGTGAAGTCTAAATGTTAGTAGTGAACTATGTTGAGTAATATTTAATGGTTTGATATTTAAGTTGTGGTGTCATTCTTCTAGTGGTGTCATGTGAATGTCGACTACATGATAATTCACCTTTATGGGCCTAGGGGAATACATCTTGTATTCGTTTGCTAATTGTGGGGTTGCCGGAGTGACAAAACCTGAACCCCCGTTGGTATATCGATGCGGGAGGGATAGCAGGATCAGAGTTTAAGGCTGTGGTTAGATTTATCTTAATTACTTTCTTGTATTTGCGGATGCTTGCAAGGGGTTTAATCACAAGTATGTATTAGTCCTAGGAAGGGCGGTGCATTAGCATAGATTCACCCACACGACACTTATCAAAACAATGAAGATTAATCAACTATATGAAGCGAAAGCACTAGACTAAATTCCCGTGTGTCCTCAAGAACGTTTGGTCATTATAAGTAAACAAACCGGCTTGTACTTTGTGCTAAAAAGGATTGGGCCACTCGCTGCAATTATTACTCTCGCATTTTACTTACTTGTACTTTATTTATCTGCTATATCAAAACCTCCTGAAAACTTGTCGGTGAGCATTTACAGTGAATTCTTCATCGAAACTGCTTGTCAACACCTTCTGCTCCTTGTTGGGTTCGACACTCTTATTTATCGAAAGTACTACGATACACCCCCTATACTTGTGGGTCATCAAGCACTTCATCCAAGATCCCACCATAGGAACCCTACCAACAAGATCCACTAAGGACTACCACGAATTGGTGAAATTTCTCTCGGTAGATCGATAGATCGGGGTCTCCTCCACCACTCCTCAAAGTATAAGCAAGATTGATTGGGTAGGTAGGGAGATCCACTAAGTTTGAGCTCAGCAACAATGGAGGAGAGGGAGAGAGAAGAGCTAGATTCGTGTTGGGGAAGAAGGGCCCTTTAAATAGCCCCTCCTGAATCCAACCGTTATCTCCAGTTTTTGCCTAAGCGGTACTACCGCTTTGGGAAGCGGTACTACCGCTCGGATTCGAAATCCCACAGAACTTATCCACGTGGACACATAGCGGTACTACCGCTCGCGCACCGCTCGAGTACGCAATGGTCTCCGAGCTTATTGGATCCCAAGCGGTACCGGTGCACAGAGGACACCGTAACTTCCGTTACGGTACTTGCGTACCTTGGGCGTACTACGCTCGAGCTACTACCGCTCGAGGTACCATAAAGGTACCGTAACTTGTTATGTGGGTCAATTCCAGCGCAGAACACCGAGCGGTAGTGGTGGGCGTAGGGTAGCGGTACTACCGCTACCGGTACCGGTAGTACCGGCCTGACAAAAACTGTTTTCTTCTCTTTTCCTCTCCAACCATATCACCTCGCGATACACACAAAACCAGAAAACCTATAAGCTACGCTTCAGTCCTCCGATCTTGACGCGTCCAGCGAGGTCACCGTGCACTTGCAAATCTATCAAAGACACTCTTTGCACACGGTGAGATAATTCAAGTGTTGTCATCAAACACACAAAACACGGGTCTTAGACTTTGCTCTTTCACTATAGTTTTTTGGCACAGAAATTAGCGCAAGAGTATTCTTTACATAAGATCCCTGGCTTAACGATTTGAGATCAGAGTAAAATGAGGGAAATGGATAACTTTCTAAATTAACATAACAAATCCCACAAATCTCTCTGGTTGAGTCTTCATATATGTGCAGCCAGGTTATACTATTTAGAAAAGAAAAACAATGCTTCCTAAATCTAAGGAATCGTTGCGATCAATGCATTAGGAATCTTAATTAATTGTTTCCCTTTTGTATGGACTTTTTTTCATGCTTGTCGTGTGGGAGCTTACTGGTAGAGGGGTAATTCAAAAAAAAAAATCAAGCTACAAACTTATATTCTGAAACAAATGCTAAAAATCTATAGGCATTATAGAAAAGAACGGATGGAGTATTATTTTATTAATACAGATAAAGGTACAACACCTATTTTTGTTATATACATAATTGTAAAGGAGTCATATAAACCACGAGTTCGTATCTGAGGTATGCATGTATAGCATTTGGTCGTCGTATCTGAGGTATGCATGTCCACATCAGAGGATGCGGCGGAGACTGGGGACCTGGGGTGAGTCTGCCTGGGATGCAGATCAGGTGACATGCAAATGGCATGTCACGCTGTGCCTCGCAGCCTTCAATCCACCATTCAGCAAGGATCCAACGCACCAGAGCTTCCCAAGGCAAAAACAACATCCAGATACAGACCAAAACGGCACGCGCGGGTCAGCGGCCAAATCGCGCGGGGAAGGCAGGGAAAAGGCGGGCTTTGGCGCGGCGATTTGCCGGCGTCTCCTCGTCTCGTGGCCTTCTCCGGCCGCCGTCGTCGCCACCCGCCACAGCCGCCGTCGCCACCCGCCACAGCCGCCGTCCGCCGCAGGAACCAGGGCCGAACGCCGCCGCGGAAGCCGGGAACGAGCGCCGCCGCGAGCCCCGACGAGCGCCTCTTCTCAGGTTCAATCTCTCTTATCAATCGGCACTACACTCTGTGCATCTCGATAAGCGCCTTCTGCAAATATCTGCTAAGTTTTGTGGTTTCAACATAGGAACTACTTCTATTTTGAGTCAGCACTACATCTCTAAATAAATATGCGGAGACTTGCAGCGCGTATTGTACTTCTATTTTATCTGTTCACTACATCTCTGAATAAATATGCGGAGACTTGCAGCGAATATTGTACTTCTATTTTACAACATTATACATCTATAGTTCTGTAACTTGTATACACTGTTTTTGAATTTGGCAGAATTGTGCGTTGTGCAAGATGATACCCGAAGTTGGTATGCGGTTTAGAGATTCGGATGAGGCTTGGGAATTCTGGGTAGAATATGGCAGTCGCATTGGTTTTGATGTGAGGAAAAGAAATACCATCAAAAGCAGAACTGATGGAACGATCACTTCATGCAGATTTGTTTGTTCCAAGGAAGGCATTCGAAGGAAAAATCAAATAGACCATGAGCCGAAGCGTATTAGAGCTGAAACAAGAACCAATTGTACAGTTCGGATGATTGTTTCATTTGATCGAGTGGCCAAATTTTTCGAAGTCACTGAAGTATATTTGCAGCACAATCACCTCCTTCATTTGCCACAAACCTGTCACTTGTTGGCATCACAAAGGAAGATTTCAGATGTGCAAGCTCTAGAGATAGAAATAGCTGATGATTCTGGAATTATGCCAAAAGCTTCACATGAGTTTGCATGTCGTAAAGCTGGTGGAGAGTTCAACGTTGGTTACACTTTGACTGACCAAAAGAATCATTTGCGAACCAAGCGGCAGCGGGAGTTGGCTTATGGACAGGCCGGTAGTATGTTGAAGTTCTTCCGTGACAAGATAGCTGAGAATCCATCATTCCAATATTTTTTGCAGTTGGATTGTAACGAGCATATAGCCAACATATTCTGGGTTGATGCTAAAATGCTACTTGACTATGCACATTTTGGTGATGTTGTCACATTTGACACTACATTTGGCACAAACAAAGAGTATAGGCCATTTGGTATTTTTCTTGGGCTCAATCAGTTTAGAGAAACAACCATTTTTGGTGCTGCATTGATGTTTGATGAAACAGCTGACTCATTTATATGGCTCTTTGAGACATTTCTAGCCGCACACAGTGGAAGGCAGCCTAGAACTATCTATACCGATCAAGATGCAGCAATGGGAAGAGCCATAGAGACGGTCTTCACAGAATCATACCATGGTCTGTGTACATTTCATATCATGCAAAATGCTGTCAAACATTTAACTCAGGTGGCAGTGGAGGATGAAATGGAGGATGAAGTGGAGAATGAAGTGGAGGATGAAGAAAAAGAACCTCATATTCTCACATATTTTGGTGCTTGTATGTATGGATATGAAGACAAGGCAGCATTTGAACAAGCGTTTGACAATATGAGGCTCAAAGTGCATAAGCAAACTTGGCTAGATAGCATATACAAGGTGAAAGAAAAATGGGCTGAATGTTATATGAGAGATGTCTTTAGCTTGGAAGTGAGAAGCACACAATTAAGTGAGAGCTTTAACAATGCGTTGAAAAATCATTTGAAATCAGATTTTCATATTCTTCGGTTCTTGATGCATTTTGAGAGGACGGTGGAAGTAAAAAGAACAAAGGAATTGCAATCTGAATTCAATGAAAGAAAATATATACCAAGAGTTAAGATGTTCACTCCTATGTTGGTGGAAGCAAGCAAAGTGTACACTTCAATTATATTTGAAGCTTTCCAAGGTGAGTATGAAAGATCAACGGCTGCATGTTGTAGAGTATTGGATGGAAATAACAGATTTGCCGTTGCTATTGCAAGTTTGCATGGTGATTTAGAGTTTGAGGAGGAGCGCATTGTGATAGGTGATCCTTTGGCCAAAACGGTTTCATGTAGTTGTGGAATGTTCAATAGGACGGGGATATTGTGTGGACATGGTCTAAAAGTCCTTGATTTGATGAATATAAAGACATTGCCGACACATTATGTCTTGAAGAGATGGACTAGAGAAGCTCGCAATGGAAGTATACAAGATAAGGAAGGAAGGAAAGTGGTAGAAAATCCTAAACTTGAATCTCAACTTCGGTACAGGGATTTGTCTCATCAATTTCACAATGTGGCACATAGAGCAGCCATCTCCCCACAGTGTTGTTTGCTATTGGCCAATGCACTTGCCTCCGTTGCAGCTAGCATACAGGAAATACTCAATACCACTAGTGCTATGGATGAACCATATAAAGACAAAGAGAATGTTGACCCAAATGTGCAGCAAATAGATGAATTGCTTAGAGCTGCACAACTAAAGAAAAAAGAGGTTCCGGCAACAAAATTAAGGAGAAAGAAAACTTGGATTGATAAGTTACTCAAGGGGAAGCGTATACCATTGAAAGCTACCGCGCCGACCAAGACGGGAGAAAATGTAAGCTGCAATTGGTACATGATATGTTTTTATTCTTCATTTGTAAACTAATTACTATATTTTTCATTGGCAGCTAAAAAAGAAGAAGGATGGTGTGCAGAAAAAGAAGAAGGATGGTGTGCAAAAAAAGAAGAAGGATGGTGTGCAACAAAAGAAGAAGGATGATGTGCAGCCTCAAGTACTAATGGAGAAGTGTGACAACACCAAAGGAGTAAATATGGAGCCCCAAGAATGCAATGCTATCATGAGTTTCACCCAGCTCTTGACGGCTCCGCCTTGTGGTGAGGATGATCTGTTCTAGCGTGCAAGCTCGCTAGAAGTATTTTGGACATAGTTAAGTATAGTATTTTGCGTAACTATAGTAGTCTTTTGGGGCCTAAGTGTACAAATCAAATGGCACTAAATGGCTGTTAAGAGCTCACTGAATTCACTGGAAAGTGGTACTGAATCTTCAAATCATGTACTTCTGAATTACTTGTGATAAACTGGGCTGTTTGAATCTAAATAGTGATGAATGGCATGTCTGAATTGTGTTGTCCAAAACTTAATTTCTTGTGAATCTGAGTGCAAACAGTATTTTGACTGTTGCTTGCACTGTTTCCGAACTAAAATGTTGATGTTTGTATTGTGTTTTGTTCAAACCATTTGTTTGTACTGTTGAATGTTTGTTATGTTCAGAACTGTGAAGTTGCTGAGCTGAAAACTGTGAAGTCTGGTTGTTTTTGCCTTGGCAAGCTCTGGTGCGTTGGATCTTTGCTGGATGGTGGATTGGAGGCTGAGAGGCACAGCGTGACATGCCATTTGCATGTCACCTGATCTGCATCCGTCTGCCTGCGCTTGTCGGCTTCACAGCCCTGAATGTGGTGTTGCCATTGAGCAAATGGAGGCAATCAGGCTAAGAGCATTTCCGGTAGCATCTCGCCCCAAAAGTATTTTAAGGCGCGTCGGATATTTAACCAGTCTTAGTTGCGTATCTCAAAGTCCTTTTTCGCCTAACGCGTCCAATACAGTGTCCGATGCCCCTGGCCGTCCCCGCTCTACAGGGGACACTTCGGGCGAGTTGGACAGAACGCGAAGGAGTGGCACGTCATTGACACGGAAGTCTAAAACCCGTCGCCTACCTCTGGTAAGCGACGTTAATGGCCTCGCGGCTTTCCCAGGCGGCGCAGTGAAGCGTCTCGTCGCGCATGGTCACGTGGCCATCCCCGCCGGCGTTATTACGGCCAACGCTCTCCGCTGCCGTTTCGCATGCCGCCGTTGTATAAAGAGTCGCCCCCTCCTTCCTTCGGTCCCTTCCGCATTCTATTCTCGCTGCGCCGCTCTCGACAGCACCTCCTTCCTTCACGCACCTTCCTTGTTCTCGACAATGTCGTCGTCCCGCAAGAGCGTGCTCGCCGCGAACGGCTTCGGGCGCGGCAGCCTCACGGTGGCGGAGACGTGGGCGATGTACGACACGGGCGCCTGGAGGGGCAACATTGACGAGGCGATCGCCATGTCCATCCGAATGCCGCTCATCGATCTCACCCACGGGGACAAAGCCTAGGCTCAGCGGTGCGGTGAAGGACGAGCCCATCGATGGCGACGCCAACGGCTTGGTGAAAGACGAGCCCATCGGCAAGCGCGGCAAGCATGGCGTCGTCGGTGACAACATGTACAACTTCCACCGGTACTAGAACCCCTCTTGGCGCCGCAAATACTACTAGATTAGTTTTAATTTAAATTTCATCAAATTTCATTTAAATCCATGATAACAAAATTGAATGAATTCGTTTTCAATTCAATTATAAAAATATTAGATTTCTCTTTTGGGACGTGGCTAGGTAGCGACGCGCCCCAGACGCGGCACGAAGCAACAACATCCCCAAACAGCACGCTTTGGTGTACGGCGACGCTCTAAGTGGGTTTAGGGCAGCGCGAGGTTGGGCAGTAGCAGACCAGGCTGCCAGGTGGGCCTAGGGGCATTTGCCAGATGTTTCTGTGAAGGGGTTTTCTGTAAAAAAAAATCATCGCCGGAGACTGGTCAAGGTATGCCACATCAGCAAGTACGACTATGAATGAGCCAGTGACCTAGATGAAAGCTAATACGTATTTTGGTACCTAGCTTATTCACAAGGTCCAGTGACCGTATGTGAGTGCATTTTACTCAATTTTCTTTTGTTTTTCATCACGGTTCCTATGAACCAAAAGGCGATGCAATCCGTCAAACAACTTTTGGGCCAAGGGGATCAGGCGATCAGCGACTTCAGCTGGTGGCCAGAGAAAATACATTTGGTGCAACTGCACCGGCATGGACAAAATCTATCTCCGTAACAAAAGATATAAGCTACCTGAAATAGTGACACTAATCTACTGTCAAGTGAAATACTAATATTTGAAAAACAGACCCACGCTTTGAAAATATGCTTTAGGAACTGACAACCCTGCCTTAATAGTAAAGCCGGTTGGCAGCAATATATGAACGAAACATGGTCAAAACATGAGTACCTGAATTTCTCAGTAACCTATATCTGTATAATCTGCAGATAAAAACCCCAGGGAGTATTCCCAAAAAGTACTGTAGCTTATGAAATTTAGAAGTTGCATTGGGTTTATGCTTCACTAGATCTTGTTCTCATGTCATCAGCATGATCAGCTCTATCTTGGGTTTCATCTGCATCCACGCCACTATCTTGGGTTTCATCTGCATCCACATCCTCGGCTGCAGCTATAGTTTCCTCTTCGGTAGTCGTAGGGACATGGCTGTAACTGCCAGTTTCTGTTGCATTATCCTCAGCGTGTTTGTCCATCATGCCAGAAAGTGCTAATTTTGGGGACCACTCAAGGACATCATCAATTATATTAGAAACCTTCTTTTGGTACCTGACAATAAGGAAAATAAAATAGGTTACTGAACTAAAACAGAACATGCATCTGAATTTCATACCATTCATTACCAGACTTCCTTCCTCCCTGACAAGCATACTAACAGATATGCCAGGCAAGACGTGTGGCCATTAAATGATTCGACAGATTTAGCAGAAAAACGATAAACCCACACCCTTGCCTTGACAGGCAATCTTTTGCACCAATAACATACCTAACTAATAGTTTTTCCACTTGCAAGGGACAAAAAATATGCAGTTTTGCAGACATCCTATAATGTCATTAGACATAAGTTGTATTTTCTGATCAATACACATTTGAGAGAGCAAACCAACTAATACAAATTTGCCATCATCACTTCAAGGTAGGATCTAGTCAGCTTCTAGTAAGACAAAATCCAGTTTAATGCAATGACCTAACACTGTGCAAACCAAATGTGATTGATCCAATTCGAAAAATAATTGTGTTCAGTCAGAATAAGAATTACATAGGAGATGCCGTGATAAGTAAACTACGTGCCAAAACAAATGTAAGGCAGGTGGCTGGAATAATTTGTTGAATGCACTGTTTGATATAGCACTTCTATGACTGACTGTGTCACTCAGGAGACACTATGAGGCATGAGATAGGAAAATGTATCGTAGAAAAATATTTACCTGGCCCTAGCTGCTTCATCTGGAGCATGGTGTCTAAGCAGCAATATCACCAATACAGTAACAGTAGCATAGAAAAGTCTTGATGTCCACTTTGGTCGCTCTCCCTCGTCCTTGTCAGGCCAAAACCGAAGGAGTTCTCTAAATGTAGTCTCCTCTGCATTTATATTGGGGAAGAACCACACACGTTTTCCAAGAAGAACCCAAAGAATGCCAAATATGGCAGCTCTTACTGCGATTCCATTGAACATACATGTAAGCAAGACATCACCATTGCCAAGTTAAAGCATCTAACAAAAGAATGCAAATGGTTTGTGGGGAAATCATGCAACATATAAAACAGTGTGGCAATAAAAGCAGCATTGAGATCAGTAAGTAGTAAAAGCAGGCTTGTAAATGATACTCCCTCCTTGCTAAAATGTAGTGCGTATTAGAATTTTTAAAAGTCAAACGACGTAAAGTTTGACAAACTATGTAGGAAAAATATCAATATCTAGAATACCAAATCAATACCTTTGAATTCCACATGATGCATATTTTCATGTGGTATACATCTGGTATGGTAGATGTAGATATTTTTATCAAAAAACTTGGTCAAAATTAACATCGTTTGACTTTTTAAAGATCTAATATGCACAACACTGTGGCAACGAGGAGTATTGCACTAAGATGCATATGTGAATGTATTACTGAAACTGCAACGCTCAAACAATTCCTAGTGCCTAATTTTCTATGTTATCGCTAAGGAAAGTAAGAAAATGACATATTGCATGTGAAGATGAGGACTTCCAACTTTATCATATACAATACAAAAGACGAAAACTAATCCTAAGGAGACAAGGTAACAACTTGGTTTCCTAAACCACTATGAACCTGCCAGCAGTATTTGGAAAGGCACAAGGCAGTAGTCACGCGGCAGGATCATGTGTAGCATTTAGTCAGGGCTAGGCAGCACCTTGGGTAGGTAGAAGTCTTTTAGAATAGTGTCTGCCAGGAAGAAGTTATGCTGGCACAAGCTGTTAATCTCAGCTTTACAGTGTTTTTTGAGGAAGTGCACTGCCCTTAGGGCAGCGACAGTTGTGGGAAATGGAAAGTTGGAGGCAAGGTTTAAAATAGCGTGCTAAACAAAATAGCGGCAGCTTCCTCCAAACGCTATGAACGCTATATCGTGGTAATAGCGTGCTATATTTCAAATAGCATTTTGAAAATATACATATAGCCTAAAAATAAAGGATTTTCGTCCAAAAGTGACAGATTTATGCATACATAACCACTTACAAAAATAGTTCTCCAATTTATTAGAAGCCTAACATCAACACTCCACAAGACAACAACATAGTATAAATTATAGGGTGCATGATATAGATTTGGGGATAGAACCTTACATAAAAGCAGGGATACGATGAACAGTAAAGCTCCAGCACATGAGTAGAGTACCACAATCTTGCATTGGTATGGATAAACTGGAAATAAGCACACTGCCAATGCGAAAAGAGGCCAAACAAATGAAAGAATTGTCTGCCACAAGGTCCGTCTTTTGAGAAACATCCAAGCATAAAAACCATCATTTTCAGTGAATACTTGTTCCTGCAAGTACAAATAAAGCTTAGTTCGACAAAAGAACAAACCCACCAAAGAGAATAATATTCTGAAAACAACCCATTCTGTAGCGGTCATTGATTAAAGTGCAAGATAGGGATACATTTGCTACACATAAATGGCTAAAAATACTCAAGGAACCCATAGGTTCAACGACAGACAATGTAGACCGCCATATTAATCACCAATCACAACATTAGAAAGGAAAAAAAACTTAACGTTATATCATATAACATTCTTCCTGAGCAGCATAGATCTACCTGATGTATCTCCAAATGAGCAGGCCATGATGATAACTTTTTCTTTCCTGGTCTCACAGTTTTCCAAACTCTGTCACACCTTATTACGAGGTTTTTGCTGAGCAAAGTGTTAACAATTTCTTCAGCTTCCATATATTTATCTGGCCCTAAAATTTCCCCAACTTCTGGATGAGTCTTGATGAAGGTGGTAAAATCTTTTCCACGAAAATATTCAACACGAGTTTCTTGCATGATAGCCCATCTCGATTCCAGTTGCTTGTTATCCCTAACCTTCTCAGCAAATAATTGATAAACATCTTTCTTTGGAGCTGGCTGCTCCTACACAGCATCAAGTTATTTTTCATCAACATTATCCATTAGAGAAGAGTAATAATTTGTTATAATTTTGTTAAATATAAAATCATATGGATCATACTATCAAATATGTGAGAATCTTCTAGTGTTGAATACAAGTCATTTGGCTCATAGTATCAAAGCGAGGTGATCCCAAATTATTTAATCTGCTATCAATTCGAGCAAATAAAGGTGAACAAACGTGTGAGCTATTATATATGATGATCCAGTCATGGGGAGAATCCATAGGCCGCAAAGAACAAGTAAAGTTGAGGCCACCAGAGCAACCAATATGGATGCAAGTGTGAGACCCACTACACCCGCAAAACCTGGTGTATTAGTAAAAAATGCACCAGATGCATCCATCTTTGGACCACTGCAAACCTAGTGACAACGTCCTCGCAGGTGGCACACAGTATTTCAACGGTCAGAATAAAGCCTACCAATAATCACAATTTGCGAAAGAAGAAATGAAACTTTTAGCACCATTGTATCCACAGAACGCAACTAGACAGACCGTGCACTTCTCCAGATCTATTTTGCTAAATCACAACGAATATTCCAACCAACATCATAAAATGAATCTAGCGTGCCCTTCAGGAAACAGAATGCACATCAGAACAGCAACCTGAACCAAATCTATAGTCCACGTACGATGCGAAGAGCACATCAATCGAGCTGACCTGGGAACCTCCGCGGGACGAGCGGGACGCGGGGGCCGCCTTCTTCCCCTTTTCCTTCTCCGCCGCCTTTCCGGACGTCGCCTTGGCTCCCTTCCCTGCCATCTCCGCCGGCTCGGCCACTCCGTAGAGCGACGGCGGAACCCTAACCCCGGGATGAAGTCCAACCAAAGGGGATCGACGGATCTCACGTCCGATTCAGAAAGTGTGTTTTGGGGGGTTGCCTGCGGGCTGGGCAAGGCCCAGTTCGGTTTAGAGCAACCGTAGCATACCCTCATCCAGCCATCCGCATAATGACCGTCATTTTAGGTTTTAGAGGAGAAAAAAAATCCGGTTGAGACACCCCATCCGGATTTTTTTCCAGTGTATCCAGTTTCGGGTCGCGCAAATCCCGATTACCCACTTTCGTGAGGCCTTCCGAGAGCGAACCCCGTCCCAACTCCCGCATTGACGCGAAGGAAATTTTAGCCCGTACAAGCGCCGGAATCAAGCCAAAATTCGCCAAAATTCGGAGCAGGCGGTTGGCAGGGCCGGCGAGGCGGCTGTTGGGAGCGGGCAGATGCTTGTCGGCGGGGGCGCCCGGGGCTGCTGGGGCGTGAGGCCGGTGGGGGCGGCTGCTCGGGACGTGCGCGTGCAGCGTGCGAGCGGCAGCTGCTGGCTGGCAGGTCAGGCGGGGGTTGCCTCGGGGCTGGGCCTCGGTTTGGAAATCACTTGCTTCTACGAAGGCCCGGTTCAGTTCGGTTTAGAGAAACTCTAGCAGACCTCATCCAGTCATCCTCATAATAACTGCAATTTTGGGGTTTTAGAGGAAAAAATTGCCGTTCAGCCACCCCATCGAGTCCCCATCTAGATTTTTTTTCTAGTGTATCCAGTTTCGTGTCCCGGAAACCCCGATTACTCGGTTTCGCGAGGCCTCCCGAGAGCGAACCCATCCCGACTCCCGCGTTGGCGCGAATGAAATTTCAGCCCATACGAGCGTCGAGTCTACCAAAATTCGCTGGAGTCGCCGGAATCGAGCCAAAATTCGTCGGAATTCGGAGCGGGCGGCCGGCGGGGCAGACGGTGCGGCTACTGGGAGCGGGCAGATGCTGGCCGGTGGGGGCAAGCTGTGGGGCGGTGCGACTGGTGGGGACGAAGGGCGGCGAGGGCGCGCGCGGGGCTGCTGGGGCATGAGGCCGGCGGGGGCGGCTACTGCGGACGTGCGCGTGCGGCGTGCGAGCGGTAGCTGCTGGCTGGCGGGTCAGGTGGCCGACGTGGGCGGGCGGCGGGGGCGAGCTGCCGGCGGGTCAGGTGGGCGACGCGCGGGGACGGCGCTCGAGGCACCCAGGCACTAAGGTTGGGAAGAGAGAAGGGAAGAAAAAAAGACTAAGCGAGGTCGGCCAAGATAAGGAATATGTTGTTTTAGGGATTCCTTTTGCGGTGTCTAGGCTGCGCGCCATTTTTTCAGCCCGCAAAACGTGTTTGGGGTGGCCTCCATACGCGTATTTGGGGTTTCCGGTGTCTTCTACAGATGCTCTTATGCATATAAAGATAACATTCTAGCACATGAGGACCTCCATCTAGGTCGTCCATCCCGGCGACCTGGCGCGCTCAGGGCCGTCGAATCTACCGATCGGACGATCCTGGACATCGGGTGGGAGTGTGGCCACTGCTCATGTGGTCCAGGCCGTCCAATCCTCACGACCCCTTTTCACCGGCCATGACATACCCACCCAGCCGTTAACACGGGGGGCCTGCTGATGCAGGCTAAGCCTCGATTGTGTGGCCCGATCTCACAAATTGACCAAGAACACGAGGAGAGAGGGATGAACACGAAGAACTCGGCGAAGAACACGATGAACGCACGCAAAGACACACACCAACCCGATACAATTCGGTTTGCTCTCAACGGCCCGAACTACCGTCCCGATAGAATCTCTCGAGGAAAGACACGAGGTAGAATCCCCGAGAAAGAGATCGGTATGAGATCGATGGAATCACTCGCGTGAAAGACCGAAGTAGAATCACACAAATGAGAGATCAATCACATAAAGAGGGCCTCGATACAACTCATAGATTTGTGTCAAAGAGAGGAGGGGGTTTTCCTAATCCCGAAAGGATGGTGGTGATGCAGCCCGACCTTCGGTCTTCACCGCATCATGTGCGTCAACGGCATCCCATCAATTAAAGGTGAATTCAATCCTCTTTGTGACTCCGTTGCTTACCCTAAAGGATGGCATACTACTTCATAATCCGCCTCATGTCCATGTTAGGGATACATCGTCACGGACGGGGAGACGAGAGCGAAGCATGGAAGATCGAGGAGGGAAGGTCCAGGTCACGGAGGCATGGAAGCGAAGGAAGAAGAGGAGTTGGCCGCTCCAGGCCGGCACTCCCGCTGCACCCCGACCGGCACTGCCGCCCTTGCCTAGGTCGGCACTACCTCCCCATGTTGGCCGGATGATGTGGACATGAATACCTCAGATACGACCGAATATAATACACGCATATATATTTATCAGGTGATTTCTAGTACTACATTCAAAATATATTATTCTATTATTAAAAGCAAAATTACTACATTTGTATTTTTAATATGCAGAAATAAAAGAGATACGTACAAACCTTGGGTCAAAATGAGAATACAAGATGAAGTTCAGGTAAGCAGTCAAAGAGCCATGCATGATGTCCCTCACGTTTACGTGTTTGATCAAGCAAATGACATGAGGACATTCACCTATTCTGAACTAAACCCTTCAGATTCAGGCTTAACGCAAAGGGACGATGGGATTACCGGTGGTGTCAGTTTGGGATGGCGACGGTGTTGCTGCGGGTGTGCACGAAGGCGTTGCCCCGACGTGCTTTTGGCTCCAGGAAGACGAGTACGGCGAGCCGCGCAACGCGAAGAGAGTTCGATGGAGGGGCTGACGTCTAGTCGTGCTTCCTAGTACACCGGGGAGGTGCGGCTCTGTCTCGGCGAGCTGCGGCGGTTCTCGGGCTCGCGATCAACGATTCGGCTGCGGAAAAATTCGTACCAGAGGTCCATGAGACGAACGAGGATAAAGGGGGAAGAAATGGGTTCTTGGCGAGGGCAGGGATGGCTCGTACTCACCGGAATCAACGAGGGAATGTAGCGGCCGTGGCGAACTCCGGCGATAAAATACGCACCCTGACGGCGCAAAAATTGGGGATTTTAGGGGCAGAAAAATAGAGGGATGATGCAGCCCGACCTTCGGTCTTATCCGCATCAACGTCGTCATCAAGAACTACGCTCAAGTCCGACGTCACGGAAGCATGGAAGAGGAGACGGAAGAAGACTTGACGAAACTGACGCACAAACCAGCGCCGTCGGCCCCCACGCCGATCCCAACCGGCGCGCCGAAATTGATGTAGCCCTGCCCAAGGACAACACTACATCAAGACCGACAAGCCCTCTCGTGGCCCAATGACACGGCTCGGGCCAAAGTCATACACCAAGAGGTGAATTCGCTCCTTTACACATATGCATTTGATACCTCATTGGATGGCATGCTACTTCATGCAAATACCCTATGTTCAATCAGGTACATCGATCAAGACGCAAGCCGTGGAGACCAAGCCAATGAAGAGGGAGCTGAGGATGGAGAAGATGGAGACCCAGCGCTCCAGCCGGAAGCTCCGGTACCGCCCCCAGGACCGGAGCTTCCACCCAGATGCCTCCCAGATGTTGTCTAGCGCCCAGGAAAGAGGATCCAGCCGGAACTTCCGCCCCCAAGGACCGGAACTTCCGTCCGCCGGAACTTCCGCCCAAGTTTCGCCCCAGTTCCGAAAACAAGCTCAGAGCCCCCGGGATGTTACTACAAGCAAATTGGTCGTTTTCGGAACAAGACCGAAAGTTGGACGGAAGTACCACCCCGGCCGGAACTTCCACCCCTTAGGATCGGAACTTTCGCCCAGACCGGAACTTCCGCCCCATGTGACCGGAACTTCCGCCTGCACGACTTTCACCTCAAAACTACCCGATTCAGCATGTAACTTATCCCCTCACTCCACCAACTATAAATAGCCTTGTTGGCTGAGAACTGAGATTAGACTTGAATTGAGAAAGAACTTGAGCCATGCTCTTGTCCCCACGTGGGAAACCCTACCCTAGATCTTAGATCTTGTATCACTTGATCTCTTTGTTGAATCCTTGTGATCTCTTTGGTGACTTCTATCAATTGTTGGTCTTTTGCTTCCACTTCTACCTTTGGGTCGCTTGCACTTCTACCAACCTTGATCTTTTCACCCTTCTAGATCTCTTGGATTCGATTCGTCAATCTATTTGCAGGACTTCTACCGAAAGTTCTTTTCCTTGCAACTTCTATCGAGTTGGTGGTTCGGGCCAACGAGGCCAAACCGATTTGTGTGTGTGAGTTTGTATCCCCGATCCCCTTCGTGTTCTTCGTGTTCTACCACCTCCCCCACGAATCCCACCCAAATCCGTGAAGATCGGGCCTCCCCTAGGGCTTAGCCCTTATCATATGGTATCAAGAGCTCCTTAGTTGCCATAGATTTGACCCCCACACCCCCAAAAAATTCTTGAGAAAATTTCAAAAATCCCAAAAATAGCCCCAAATTGGCCTTGGTTGGATCTCGCGATTTGTTGAGTTTTTGGTGGTTTTGTTCCAATAGAAACTTGTCTTTGGTGTTGATCTACAACTCCCCCACCTTCCCACAGCTTTTAGTGCCAAATTTTCCGTGAATTCGAAGATTTTCGAACCGGATTTCCGCCCAAATCGACGAACAACCCGTAGATCTGTTTAGATCGGAAGTTCCGCCCGGCAGGACCGGAAGTTCCGCTGGGGACGGAAGTACCGCCCCAAGACACCGGAAGTTCCGCCGACCCGAATTTTTGACAGCTAGCTTTAATTTTCGTGTTGGTACCACCCCTTTTGTGTTTGGACTTTGGTTTTGAGTGCCATTTCAGCTACCACAAGCTTCCGCAACATCGGCAACGACGACGGCACCCCGAGGATCCAAGCGGTTCACTTGACACCTCCCACCACCATCGCAAGTTCGAGATCGTCGGCCACCATCATCAAGTGGTGTAACTTGCCCTTTACCTTGTAGCCCTAGCCTCCTTTGCGTACCTTTCCCATCGAGAGTGGCTTTCTAGTGTTGCAAAGCATTGCGCAAGCGTCCTGACCGTGAAGGTGTGCGTGTGTTGAGCAAAGCTACGAAGCAAGATCCTTGTAAAAAGATAAGCAAAAGAAGTGTGCCATACTTACATAGATATACTATCCTTACATAGTGAGAAAAAGAAAGAAAAATACAAAAAGAAAAAAAAGAGTGTGAGTGACACATATATACAAAAGAGTCCAAAGCTTATAAGCAAAAGAGAGAAAATAGAAGAGAGGCGTCTTGCGCAAATCTTGTTGCTTCTCAATTTTGCAACCAAGTCACGGTCTCTCTTGTGTTGGTGTGACACCGAGCTAGTAGTCTTTGTTAAGACCAATTTTGTTCGTGCTCATTTTCCTTGGTCACGCTAACCCCATTTTGTCCCGTGCGTGTGTTCCACCTTGTGTATGCCTTTTGTGATCACCGCTTTTGACTTGCGACTTTTGGATCTTACCCACTTTTGACAAATAGACTTTTCGTTTGGTTCTTCCATTTGGCTTTCCACATCCATACCTAACACCATATAGAGTTTTTGTTTTGCGTGTGTGCATACATATCGATTGTCCTCCGTCTTGAAACACCTTTTCGATTTTGGTTTGCAAGTTTTGACACTTTTGGTAGTGTTTCCTAACCACCCACAACATAGTTCTTGTTTTAGTTTGTAACCATGTCTAGTGGAGAAGGGAACCAACTACCGATGATGCGGCACCAACATTGGATAGCTACTCAAGCCGTCCACTCCAAGCTCAATGAACTAGAGGCAATGATGGAAGATACCACCTTACGCTATGAAGAAAGAGCTCAAGTGCAAAGGAGAGACCTCAATAACCAAGTTCAAGACCTCCATGAGAAGATTGATGCTCAAGGCCAAGAGTTGAAAGCAACACTCGCCATACAAGTTCAAGAAACAAGAGAGATGAAGACGGCGTTGGACACTATCATTCAACAACTCAAACGGCATGACAATAGAAGACACCAATCAAGGTCTTCGTGCTCTCAAAGTTCAAGGACACGAGCTCCTACACCGTCTCATCGTGCTTCCAATGAAGACCCACGTCACCATAATGTGGATGATCAAGTGCTTCAACAACAAGCTCAAGAAGCGGAGCAAGCACGACTTCGACTTGACCAAGAACGTCAACGCCTTGAGGAAGAGCACCTTCAACAAGAGACTCTCCATGCTCCCAACAAGATCAAGAACGCCTACGACATGATCAAGACCTAATTCATGCAAGGGAACAAGAACGCATCCGAAATGAACAACAAGCACTTGAAGAACAAGAACTACAGCGACAAGCACAAGAAGCTCAAGCTAGAAGACAACGCCTTAATGAAGAGGAACAAAGGCAAGCGCACCAAGAGCGCCAAATCATCAATGTTGTTCAATCTCAGCGTGATGGGGCACCATGCCCTCAAGGTCAAGACAATCGTCGCCATCATGATGATTGACCTCATGGTAGAAGACCATATCATCGAGCACGAGAGGTTGAGATAAATGAAGAATCGAGTCATCACCAAGCATCAAGTGAAGAAAGTGTGATGCCTCGACACCACCGCCACAATGAAGATCAAGCTCAAGGTCATGGAAGACCGCCTCCTCGTCAACACAATAGAAACAACAATCGATATGCTCAAGGTCGACAACCTCAACCTCAACAACATCAAGACCATGGTGAAGAAAGACCACCTCCTAGACGCAATGACCGTAATGAGGAAGAAATATTTGGGAAGCTAAAGTTCACCATGCCCAAGTTCCAAAGAGAAGAAGACCCCAATGCATACTTGTCTTGGGTACTCAAGGTTGACAAGATCTTCCGCATCCACAACTTCTCCAAAGCAAAGAAAGTGGCCATGGCATCACTTGAATTTGAGGGATATGCAAATGTTTGGTGGGAAGAAGTAAACAAGAAGCATGCTCAAGAAGACTTAGAGCCCATTGACACATGGGAAGAGATGCAAGAAGTGATGCACACTCGTTTTGTGCCCTCTCACCACAAACGTGACCTCTTCAACAAGCTTACCCAACTCAAGCAAAGTTTCAAGTCCGTTGAAGAATACTACAAGGAGATGCACATGACCATGATGAGTGTGAATGTGGATGAGCGAGAAGAGCAAACAATGGCAAGGTTCTTGAATGGATTGAACATGCCCGTCAAGAGGATAGTGGAATTCTTGCCTTACACCAACATGGTTGAGTTACTTCATCAAGATACAAGAGCCAAGCGCCAAGTGCTAGAAGACTTAGCAAGTGCAAAGTCCAAGAACTTCTTCGCTGCAAGAAATGCAACGAATGCATCTTCAAGCATCAAGAATACAAGTGCTAGTGCCTCAAAGGATCCTCAGCAAACAAGAAGTTCCATCAAGACAACTAGCTTCAAGCCGGAACCATCAACTGTGTCCTCCAAAGCTTCCACGGGATCTAGTAACATCACTTGTTTCAAGTGTGGTGCCCAAGGACATAAATCCTTTGAATGCAAGAACACAAGAATTATGATAACTCAAGATGATGGAGATGTGGAGTACTTAAGTGAAGGTGAATATGAAGCCTTAGTGCAAGCCGCAACTAATCTTGAAGATGATGACTTGGAAGACCAAGAGCAAATCCTATGTGTGCATGATGCAAGCCCATCATTTGTGGTGACCAAAGTCTTGACAACTCATGCACTTCCCAATAAAGACCAAAGATGCAATATCTTCCAAACAAGAGCCGGAATCAATGGCAAGTCAATCAAGGACATCATCGATGGAGGTAGTTGCCACAACCTTGCAAGCACCGAACTATGTTCTAAGCTCAACCTTCCGCTCCGGAAACACCCCCATCCTTACCATGTGAAATGGCTAAGTGACAACAGAAATGTGAAGATCCAATACACTGTCACAATATCCTTCAAGATAGGCGCATATGAAGACACCGTTGATTGTAATGTCGTGCCTATGACGGTGTGCCACATGCTACTTGGTCGCCCTTGGCAATATGACAAGAAAGCAAACCATGATGGTTACACAAATGCCTCTAGCTTCAAGGTCGACGACAAGACTTTCATCCTACGCCCAATGACTCCTAGCCAAGTATTTGCGGACAATGCAAAGGCTTTAGCGAGGACTAAGGAAGCTACTACCTCTAGTGAGATGAGAGGTGAGAGCGTGATCCACCAAAAAGAGAGTGAGCGCCACAAGCCATATGTGACCAAGATGTGATACGGGGTGGCTTTTGGACACCTCCGCCTCAAGACCACCAAGTACTCCTCATGACCCAATGACACGAGCACGAGCCAATGCTACGCACCAAGAGGTCAATTCGCTCCTTTCCATGCATAACATTGATACATCATTGGATGGCATGCTACTTCATTCAAATATCTTGTATCCAGTCAGGTACATCGAACAAGACACAAGCGCTCCAGCCGGAAGTACCGTCCTCCAGGATCGGAACTTCCGCCCAGATGCCTCTAGATGTTGTCCAGAAGTGAAGAAAGCACTCAGTGAAGAGGATCCAGCCGGAACATCCGCCCCCAAGGACCGGAACTTCCGTCGACCGGAACTTCAGCCCAAGTTCCGCCCAAGTTCCGAAAACCAGCTCAGAGCCCCTGTGATGTTACTGCAAAAAAACGGTCATTTTCGAAACTAGGCCGGAGCCTCAAGGTCCACAACCTCAACCTCAACAACGTCAAGACCATGGTGAAGAAAGACCACCTCCTAGATGCAATGACCGTAATGAGGAAGAAATCTTTGGGAAGCTAAAGTTCACCATGCCCATGTTCCAAGGAGAAGAAGAGACCCCGATGCATACTTGTCTTGGGTCCTCAAGGTTGACAAGATTTTCCGCATCCACAACTTCTCTGAAGCAAAGAAAGTGGCCATGGCATCACTTGAATTTGAGGGATATGCAAATGTTTGGTGGGAAGACCTAAACAAGAAGCGTGCTCAAGAAGACTTAGAGCCCATTGATACATGGGAAGAGATGAAAGAAGTGATGCACACTCGTTTTGTGCCCTCTCACCACAAACGTGACCTCTTTAACAAGCTCGCTCAACTCAAGCAAAGTCCCGAAACGGACCCAAATCCGACCAAAACGACGAAATCGATGGAATTGAAGGCTAGAAACGCAAGGGAAAGGTAGATTAACCCTAGGTACACGAAATCAATGGACCAAAACCACTCAAAACACAACAAAATTGCATATCCGACCAAAGGCAATTTAGGGATATTTTTGGGGATATTTTTGGAGAATTTTTTGAGGTGAAATTGGGTGGGTGGAGGGTCAAACCCGTGCTAACCAAGAGCTTCTGATACCATTTGATAAAGGCCTAGGGGCTAGGATGTGCCCAGATCTCACAAACTTGACCAAAATCCAAAAGGGGAAAAGGGTGGAGATGAAGAACAAGAAGAACACAAAGAACAACACACCCACACAAACCCGATACAGTCGATTTCCACTCCCGTGGCTCGATAAACCACGCCGATAGAATCACACGGGGAGAGACACGAGGTAGAATCCCGGTGTGAGATATCGGTAAGGGAGATGAACAAAGTTGTGGGAGAGAGAGTGGGATGCACTAGAATCTCACACAAACATTATCCAAATCACATAAGAGGTAGCCTTGAGGAAACATAGGAGATCATCCCAGAGGTTTTTGTGAGAAAAGCTCTAAAGATAATCCAATCTATGCCTAACCCTAATTCGTGGCTGGAGGAAGCATATACATAGTCCAGATCTGGGGAGGGGTAACTTAGTCATTTGCGAATTAAACACAACCACCAGATTTAAATGGAGGGTCTAGATGACGTTGACTTTGGTGGGACCGGCAGTGCCGGTGGGTTTGGGGCGGCAGTGCTGGCCTTGTGCTGTTCTTGGCATCGAGGGCGTCAGGCGGCAGTGCCGGGGTGCTTCGGCCGGCAGTGCCAGGGTGCCCCGGCCGGCAGTGCCGGGGTGCTTCGGCCGGCAGTGCCGGTTTGTAGGTGGCGGCAGTGCCGGCCCTGGGCTGCATTCTCTGGCTGAAGAGGTCCTCCTTCTACTTCCTTGTCCGGTGCTGGGCCAACCTTGACGTACTCCTCTCGAGGCTTGTATCTGATGACACATAGAACGTCGGCATGAGGTAGCATTCCATCGAAAGTAGTGTCGAGGTCGAGTGTCGAGAGGATTGAGTTCACCTTATCATGTAGAGCTTTCACTCGGGCTTGAGTCATGGGTCCACTTGGGGGGACTTGTTGGTCTTGGTGTAGTGTCGTCCTTGGGCGGGGCTACATCATTACTCATGGCTTTGTCCCTGGCTATTTACTTGGCCAGACTTGGTGGAATCCGATAGATGAAGAAGGAGTCGATGACATCTATGCGAGGTAGGCACGTCTTCCGAGTCAGTTGCATGTAGGATTATGGCATGACTTGGGCCATGCAAACGCTTTCGTCTGAAGTATTTCCGCTGTGTGGTTGATGATCTCCTGCCATTATGGCTCTTATGTAAGTATTGGTCATGTAACATGTTGTAATCTTTTTATTCGGTACTATAATGGATGATGTATTTGATACCAGTTCGGTTATGCCTTCACGACACACTGATCATGGGATCGTGAATGTGTATGCATAATGGGTGTTTCGGATAGCTAGTCTGGGGCCCGATGTCTACGGGTGCTTCTATTCTTGTAGACAGTGTTGGGCCTCCAAGAGCAGAGGTTTGTAGAACAGCAAGTTTTCCCTTAAGTGGATCACCCAAGGTTTATCGAACTCGGGAGGAAGAGGTCAAAGATATCCCTCTCAAGCAACCCCGCAATCACGATACAAGAAGTCTCTTGTGTCCCAACACACCTAATACACTTGTCAGATGTATAGGTGCACTAGTTCGGCGAAGAGATAGTGAAATACAAGTAGTATGGATGTATATGAGTGGTAATAGCAATCTGAATAAAATATGGCAGCGGGTAAACATGCAGTAGAACAGTAAGTAAGCGGTGTTTGCAGTATTGGAAACAAGGCCTAGGGATCATACTTTCACTAGTGGACACTCTCAACATGGATCGCATAATAAATAATAACTTCTTCTCATATGTGCTACATACACTCTTTTGTTGGATGACAAACACCTCTTGTGTAGGGCTACAAGAGCACCTCAATGCCGGAGTTAACAAGCTCCACAACATTCGACATTCATATTCAAGTAACCTTAGAGCATAATAGATCATTGCAAAATAAACCAAGAACTAACATAGCATACACACTGTCCACATTACGCTATGAAAGGAGGAATAGATCACATCAATACTATCATAATGATAATTAACTCCACAATCTACAAGAGATCATGATCATAACCTACGACAAGAACCACACGATGCACACACTGGCACCTTTACACCATGCAGGAGGAATAGACTACTTTAATAACATCACATGAGTAGCACATAACTAGTAGCGATACAAAACTCATCATATGGATCTCAATCATGTAAAGCAGCTCATGAGATCATTGTATTGAAGTACATAGGAGAGAGATTAACCACATAGCTACCGGTACAGCCCTTAGCCTCGAGGGAGAACTACTCCCTCCTCATGGGAGACAGCAGCGGTGATGAAGATGGCGGTGAAGATGGCGGTGGTGTCGATGGAGAAGCCTTCCGGGGGCACTTCCCCGTCCCGGAGGCGTGCCGGACAGAGACTCTGTCCCCGGATCTTGGCTTCGCGATGGCGGCGGCTGGAAGGTTTCTCGTACCGTGGCTTATTCGTTTAGGGTTTTCGACGCAGGGGCTTTATATAGGCGAAAGGGCGCCTCGGAGGGGCTGGGGCCACCGACCATAGGGGCGCCCTTGGCCACGCCCAGGTGTGGTGTGGGGCCCCTGGGCCTCCCCTCTGGTGCCTCTCGGGTGTTCTGGAAGCTTCGTCCAATTATAAGATGCTGGGCGTTGATTTCGTCCGATTCCGAGAATTTGCAAACCAAATAAGAAGCTCATTGTTGCTTTCCAATACAATGATCTCATGAACCCACTATCGAGCATAAATACTCCCTCTTGGAGTTACAAGTATCAACTTGGCCAGAGCCTCTACTAGCAACGGAGAGCATGCAAGAACATAAACAACACATATATGATAGATTGATAATCAACTTAACATAATATTCTATATTCATCGGATCCCGCCAAACACAACATGTAGCATTACAAATAGATGATCTTGATCATGTTAGGCAGCTCACAAGATCTATAACAATGATAGCACAAGCGGAGAAGACAACCATCTAGCTGCTATGGACCCATAGTCCAAGGATGAACTACTCACGCATCAATTCCGGAGGCGGGCATGATGATGTAGATCCCTCCGGTGATGATTCCTCCGGCAGGGTGCGGAGGCGATCTCCCGAATCCCCGAGATGGGATTCGCGACGGCGGCGTCTCTGGAAGGTTTTCCGTATCGTGGCTCTCGGTACGGGGGTTTCGCGACGAAGGCTATTTGTAGGCGGAAGGGTAGGTCGGGGCGTCACGAGGGCCCACACACTAGGCCAACGCGGCCAGGGCTTGGGCCGCGCCGCCCTGGTGTGTGGCCACCTCGTGGCCCCACTTCGTCTCCCTTTTGGTCTTCTGGAAGCTTCGTGTAAAAATAGGCCTCTGGGCGTTGATTTCCAATTCCGAGAATATTTCCTTAATAGGATTTTGAAACCAAAACAGCAGAAAACAGCAACTGGCACTTCGGCATCTTGTTAATAGGTTAGTGCCGGAAAATATATAATAATGCTGTAAAGTAGGTATAAAACATTCAAGTATTGTAATAAAAGTAGCATGGAACATAAGAAATTATAGATACGTTTGAGACGTATCAGGCCTACTCTTCTTTTTATTTCTTTTCAGGGAGCAATCTCAGCATTTCTCGATGATGGTTTGCTATCTTTGTGATGTTACTCGGCACCGCATTCAGCTTCTGCAGACTGTGTTGCAACTTTCCACCGCCTGTCGGATTCCTCCATCTCGACACGCAACCATCATTTTGAGGAGCCCCCCTGTTCACCGCCGTCCAGCCGGCGGCTACTCTGGGATGGATTGTGGGGCCTGATATGTCTCCAACGTATCTATAATTTCTGATGTTCCATGCTTGTTTTATGACAATACCTACATGTTTTGTTCACACTTTATATCGTTTTGATGCATCTTCCGGAACTAACCTATTGACGAGATGCCAAGTGTTCTGCTGTTTTTGGTTTCGAAATCCTAGTAAGGAAATATTCTCGAATCGGACGAAATCAACGCCCATCTTATAATTGGACGAAGCTTCTAACACCCGAGAGGCACCGAGGAGGCCTGGGGCCCACACCACACCTGGCGCGGCCAAGGGGGCCCCTATGGTCGGTGGCCCCAGGCCCCCTCCGAGGCTGCCCTTTCGCCTATATAAAGCCCCTCGTCGAAAACCCTAAACGAATAAGCCACGGCACGAGAAACCTTCCGAGCCGCCGCCATCGCGAGCCAAGATGGGGGACAGAGTCTCTGTTCCGCACGCCGCCGGACGGGGAAGTGCCCCCGGAAGGCTTCTCCATCGACACCACCGCCATCTTCACCGCCATCTTCATCACCGCTGCTGTCTCCCATGAGGAGGGAGTAGTTCTCCCTCGAGGCTAAGGGGCTGTACCGGTAGCTATGTGGTTAATCTCTCTCTATGTACTTCAATACAATGATCTCATGAGCTGCTTTACATGATTGAGATCCATATGATGAGTTTTGTATCGCTACTAGTTATGTGCTACTCATGTGATGTTATTAAAGTAGTCTATTCCTCCTGCATGGTGTAAAGGTGCCAGTGTGTGCATCGTGTGGTTCTTGTCGTAGGTTATGATCATGATCTCTTGTAGATTGTGGAGTTAATTATCATTATGATAGTATTGATGTGATCTATTCCTCCTTTCATAGCATAATGTGGACAGTGTGTATGCTATGTTAGTTCTTGGTTTATTTTGCAATGATCTATTATGCTCTAAGGTTACTTGAATATGAATGTCGAATGTTGTGGAGCTTGTTAACTCCGGCATTGAGGTGCTCTTGTAGCCCTACACAAGGACTGGTGTTTGTCATCCAACAAAAGAGTGTATGTAGCACATATGAGAAGAAGTTATTATTTATTATGCGATCAATGTTGAGAGTGTCCACTAGTGAAAGTATGATCCCTAGGCCTTGTTTCCAATACTGCAAACACCGCTTACTTACTGTTCTGTTGCATGTTTACTCGCTGCCATATTTTATTCAGATTGCTATTACCACTCATATACATCCATACTACTTGTATTTCACTATCTCTTCGCCGAACTAGTGCACCTATACATCCGACAAGTGTATTAGGTGTGTTGGGGACACAAGAGACTTCTTGTATCGTGATTGCAGGGTTGCTTGAGAGGGATATCTTTGACCTCTTCCTCCCCGAGTTCGATAAACCTTGGGTGATCCACTTAAGGGAAAACTTGTTGCTGTTCTACAAACCTCTGCTCTTGGAGGCCCAACACTGTCTACAAGAATAGAAGCACCCGTAGACATCAAGCTATTTTCCGGCGCCGTTGCCGGGGAGGAAAGGTAAAAGGCACTCATACTCCGGTCCCAGGTAACTAAGTTATTTTCTGTTGCCGTTGTAAGTGCTCGAAGCTATTTCCTTTAGATCCTGCAATTGCACCTTTTGGTTTCTTGTTTACACTTGAATGTTTTATACATACTTTACATCATTATTATACATTTTCCGGCACTAACCTATTAACAAGATGCCGAAGTGCCAGTTGCTGTCTCTGTTTTTGGTTTCTCCTAGTAAGGAAATATTCTTAATTGGACGAAATCAACGCCCAGGGGCCTATTTTTACACGAAGCTTCCGTAAGACCACGAAGTGGGGCCACGAGGTGGCCACACACCAGGGCGGCGCGGCCCAAGCCCGGCCACGGCGGCCTAGTGTGTGGGCCCTCGTGACGCCCCCTGACCTACCCTTCCGCCTACAAATAGCCTTCGTCGCGAAACCCCCTGTATCGAGAGCCACGATACGGAAAACCTTCCAGAGACTCCGGAATTGATGCGTGAGTAGTTCATCCTTGGACTATGGGTCCATAGCAGTAGCTAGATGGTTGTCTTCTCCGCTTGTGCTATCATTGTTATAGATCTTGTGAGCTGCCTAACATGATCAAGATCATCTATTTGTAATGCTACATGTTGTGTTTGGCGGGATCCGATGAATATAGAATATTATGTTAAGTTGATTATCAATCTATCATATATGTGTTGTTTATGTTCTTGCATGCTCTCCGTTGCTAGTAGAGGCTCTGGCCAAGTTGATACTTGTAACTCCAAGAGGGAGTATTTATGCTCGATAGTGGGTTCATGCCTCCATTTAATCTGGGACAGTGACAGAAAGTTCTAAGGTTGTGGATGTGCTGTTGCTACTAGGGATAAAACATCGATGCTTTGTCTAAGGATATTTGTGTTGATTACATTACGCACCATACTTAATGCAATTATCTGTTGTTTACAACTTAATACTGGAAGGGGTTCGGATGATAACTGAAGGTGGATTATTTAGGCATAGATGCATGCTGGATAGCGGTCTATGTACTTTGTCGTAATGCCCTGATTAAATCACATAGTAATCATCGTTGATATGTATTGAATCTTTATTTGTCAATTGCCCGCCTGTAATTTGTTCACCCAGCATGTTAGTTATTTTATTGGAGAGACACCACTAGTGAACTGTGGACCCTGGTCCATTCTTTTACATCTGAATACATTCTACTGCAATCTTTGTTTTTACTGTTCTTTGCAAACAAACACCATCTTCCACTCGATATGCTTAATCCTTTGTTTTCAGCAGGTGAGATTGACAACCTCATGTTACGTTGGGGCAAAGTACTTTGATTGTGTTGTGCAGGTTCCACGTTGGCGCCGGTTTCACTGGTGTTGCGCCGCACTATATTCCTCCACCAACAACCTTCACGTGCTTCTTGGCTCCTACTGGTTCGATAAACTTTGGTTTCTTTTCTGAGGGAAAACTTGCCGCTGTGCGCATCATACCTTCCTCTTGGGGTTCCCAACGGACGTGTGCTTTACCGTCACAAGGAGGTTGTTGACTACACGCCAGCAGCAACTTTTTCTGGCGTCGTTGCCGGGGAGATCAAGACACGCTGCAAGGGAGTCTCCACTTCCAATCTCTTTACTTTGTTTTTTGTCTTGCTTTACTTTACTTTATTTACTGTCTTGTTTGCTTCATATCTAAAAACACAAAAAAATTAGTTGCTTTACTTTCTGTCTTATTTATTAGTTCTATATCAAAACACAAAACAAAAATAGTTACTTGCATTTAATTTATCAAGTTTACTTTTGTTTATTTCATCATGCTCCATCCTAAGTTTACTCTGGAAAAAATACCGGTAGGACGAGGGTCTATCATTGGAAGAGATAATATAGAAGAATTTTTCACCCATGTTAGTATGGATGAAGATTTTGAAGATATACCATTATTAAAAACTGCTCCTACTTATGAAAGTGCTTCTGCCTGTTTAGTACACATGTTGGAAACTAGATTTGTTAATCTCAATCCCATAATACAACATATGTTTCTTACACTTTCGGATATGGAGATGGGAGAAAAGAGAAATTTTGTTTTAAAAGTCCTTGTTAGAGAATTTTAGGATATAGTTAAAGAAGCTAGAAAAGTCTTTATTAAGCATAAGAGGCTTGGTTTCTTTCCTAATTTTAAACAAATACTTGAAAAGATGGATATGGATAGAATTAAGTATACTAATAATGTTAATGATGGTAGGGAAATTAAAGCGCCAATACCTAGTAAGCTCCTAGGGATGCATGGAGCTTTGGAAAATAACTATGCTTGGCTTGTTCCTGAAAATTTGTTTGATGAGAATAGTAAGCCTAGGAGCAATGAGAGAGGAGTTACTTATATAGACCAGATACAATGCATTGTTGAGAAAACTCCCAACTCCCAAGGTAATAATGTTGATGCATCATCTTGACTATGGGTCCCAGCCAGTCAGAACCTTCTTCCCTACTCCAAATAGAAACAAAATCCGAATGAACGTAATTCGATTTTAAGATCTAGACACTCCCTTCCCCTTCAAGAAACGACTTGACCTCAAGGCGTTTGTGATAGGGCAAAGGTGTCCGATCTTTCGATGAGACGAGGATAATTCGATTTGTTGGTGGAGTTCGTGCTTGACGATCCGACTACACGTGCAAAGCTCGTGCGCCAATGCAATTGCTAGGACAATCTCCGGGAGTTACTGATCTTGCGGATGCACGATCAGCCTGACCAGCGAGGGTCTTAATTCCTACCTGAAATCGAGAACAAGTAAGAACTAATAATGCAATCAAGATATTGCGGATATAGATGAAACCTTTATTGATAAAGGTGGGATTCCGAATAGTCGGTTTTGTTCTGGGTGTTGGCCTCAAAAGAAGTACACGAGAGTTGCAACAATTGGCTAACTTTTAGTCTAATCAAAATCCAAGTTCTAATGACGGCTACAGAGGGATATATATGGGGGAAGTGAAGGGATATTCGTCCAACCAGCTAGGGTTGGCCAAAAACACCCCTAAATGGGCCTTCCTCCACTTATATGGCCTCTTAAAATCCCCTAAAATACCTAATCCGAAAATACATGGGCCTGGCCCATTAAATAAGGTGACGCAACACCAAAAATAACTCTTTGGACGAATTTTATGATGAGGTAACTTGTACAATTCGTCCAAACATCGTTGCTTCACTATGGTGGCTTCAATGTTCTGAAATCCTCGCTTGCAACGCCATCCTGAATCCTTGCAGGTCTGCTGCCATCTCCATGCACGTTCCTAATCCAATGCTTGGCGTCCATGCTAGATCCATTCCTAAATAATATAAATATATTTGATTTAGGCAGCATCATATTCTCATATATATTAGGAAGGATTCCTAGTAACGAAGGTACCTGATAATTTAGTTGAAAAACACAAGCTCTTGCAAGAGGTCCTTGTATTTGAAGTCCAAGAGGATATGTGGCTATAGGAGTATCGATTGTATCTATCATAGCGATGTCCTCATCATCCTCCCCTTCTTGAATTGAAGTCGTCCTCGACGTAGTCTCATCTTTTTCACCAAAATATGCCTTCAAATCGGAGGTAATGATGTCCTCATCAGTTTGGTGAGCCATGAACTCTGGGTAACGCTTCTCCATCTCATAATAATCCTCCCAGTTTGCTTCAAACCCTCCTTTGGGGCTTCTTCCTCGTCTTCGAAGATCAGGTCATCAAATTCATCCTCGTTGATTCATAATCGGTTCAGAATGTCATCAATGGCTCCCGCCTTCTTCGATCCCGATCCACTAGCAGCCATTGTTAAATTTGCAGGCGAAGCCATCTTCTCCGGCAAAACCCTAGCAGACATCGCCAAAGGGAGAAACCAACTTTAGAAACCAAACTAACCAACGATCGAGGCGGAAACCAATCGGGGCACCACGTCCCTGATCGGAAACAGAGAGAACTCCGCGCCGGAGAGGGACATCGTCGGAGGAGAAAACCCTAGTCGCCCTGGCGGACGCCGATCGCCAGAGCCCTAGGTAATAAGTCAACACAACGTGCTTGCTTGAGCGAGACGAGATGTGTCGGTCCGTGCATAGTTTCATGTGCACACACATCCCAGAAAGTTGCATGCTGAGTTTTCACATGGTGGAGCCCACCATTAACCCTACCACAATTATTTCTCTACCACATACTCTTTCTAGCCTACTTTTGTTTTTTCTATTCTCTCACGTGGGTAGAGATCTCACCCTAAGATGGAGATTCTCCACCGTAAAATCAAAAAATTGTTCTATTTTTTCTAGCTCTAGCCATCGTTAGATGCTAGCAAAAAAATTCAATATTATATATTATAGATACTCCTATAAATGAATGCAACATTTACTTGTAGATACATAATAAAAATAGACAACTGTAGCAAAAAATAGCACTATATGCAATAATTCCTCATTTGGACAAATCAATTAGCAAAAATACTTATGACATGTAGCAAAAAAAACATTGTAACATTTTGGATACATGAATGTAGCAAAATCAAGAAGCATATTCAAGAAAATCATGTGGTTGTAGCAAATATGATGATAAGGTGTGTCATTATTTGTAACAAACAAAAATCAACGCATCCAACAAAAATGTGCAATGGACACAACATAGAAGAAATCACTCTATCCGTACAAAAATCATTGTAGCATTTTACCAATGCTTAGACATCAAAAATGATAAAATATGCACAAATCGCAACACCATATGTAATGTCAACAAATCATTAACCTCCACTATCACCTAGCTTGTCGTCCCTGAGCTCGCCAATGAAAATCCTAGCTAGTCTGGGCCTCATCATCACTGGATCCAGTGACCCCGAATAAGTCTTCCACGGTTTCACCATCTTCCCCGAGCTCGAAGCTCCCTCCACGAACATCCATCGCGGCATGGCACGGAGAGGTAAAGACGACCCCGCCATCCAACTCATGGCTAATATGATCCCGGTCGTAGAGTTTCATCTAGAGTAGATGTGCACGTCTTCAACGACGTGGGAGAGGGGCTACATAGAACGCGGAAGAGGAGCAGTGGCCTTGGAACGCATGGCAGCTCGCTGGGTTCAGTGTGCGAACTACAACAGTGGCGCTGACCGGTCTATGTGCAAACTCCATATGCCGTGCCGCTTGTGCAACGTGGGAGGAAAAGGACAGCATGCTCAACTAGAAGCATCCATGTTGTATGTTCATGTATACCTGCCGTTTTGGTACCCACCACCCCAAATCAATACCCACACTTATGGGTAGGGTATGGGCAGAAAAGGAATTACCCATTTTAACTTGGGCATGGGGAGGATAATACCCTTTCATCCATCGGTTATCCACTTTGCCCCTTCTTCCCCCTCTGGCCCAATCCAAATTGCAGGTTGCAACGATCGGTGCCCTAATTTTTCTGCATGTTGCCACGGTCGCCCGCCTCACTGGACAGCCGCCGCAGATCGCCGAAGTCGGCCGTCGGCCGCCCCAGTCGGCCGCCGCTACAGGTCGTGGCAGTCTGCTGTTGTATGTCGTTTCAGTCGGCCGCCGCTACAGGTCGTGGCAGTCTGCTGCCGGCCGCCGCCGTAGGTCACCGCTGACCGCTGCAGTCAAGCGCTACCACCAGTCCACCACTTGTGTGCATCTGGTACTCATCAACCATGACATATCCATACGCATCCCTACTGCAGTTCACCACATAGCCCACGATAATGACTAGGATGTAGAATTCCGATTATCCGTTCAGTCATCGCCCATGGGCATTATCCAAAAAAATTGGGTATGGGCAATATAAACTCAAATGGGTATTGGGGAAATTTGGGTGTGGATGATACACCACCTATCCTACCCAACGGCAGGTATATGTTCATGCATAGCCTAGGACCCTCACGGCCTTACCTTAGCTTTTTTCATATTTGGAATGCACGTGAAATTTGGAACTAATGTTGTACCGAAAAAAACAATGACAAAATTATCTCTTCCAGATGAAGTCGCATAGCATAATTATCAGCCACAATAGGTACCATCTCTCATTAACATAATTATCAGATCAAAATTCTCAGACATGATCTCACGATTCTCAGACAGGCGCTAAAACAGTGAGAAAAAAGAATAGAATTGTTGCCCACACAAGTAGCAATAGCACTCATAATAATATAAAGCTAATATATTTAGTAGACTCTCAGATTCCAAAGCATCTTCATAACATTCACGGACATTGATCAACTTGCAGGCGCAGTCTCTCCAGTAGACTCCGATCTGCATTTGCAGGAGCAATTTATTGTCCATTAGAGAGGGTCCAAGAAATATACATCACCAACAAAAAAAACGTAAGAGACAGAAAACATACGACAGAAAGAGAGGCGTAATCCTCCAGTAAAATAACACACTGGCTTAGCTAAAGGTAGAGAAAATAACTATACACATACATCTTTTCAGGGTTCCATAAGCATAATTTCATAGCAACAACAAAATAAATGTGCCATTATCGTCCACAGTGGTGTCATGCTGCCCAAGGACAGTGCCTTTCGAGATTGGTACCATTAAGGGTTATACTAACCAGGCATTGCAAGTCCTGAGAAACAAAAATTTGGCGTAAAACATCTAATGTATTATAACAAAATAATAATCCTAAAGGGCTAGTACTCCCTCTGTCCCATGAAACATGTCTTAACTTTGTCTAAATTTAGATGTATCTAGATGCTAAATGATGGGCTTTGGGTTGGCAAATAAGCAATGAAAACAAATTACATCTAATATTGACCTTCGCCCCTTTGATGGACTATTCATCTTCCTTCATCTAATTCATAATCATGTTAATTAGATGTAATTCACAGTAAATTTCAGTGTCGAGCGTATATATGATACTCACACCTTCCGGGTTTTCAAGGGCTATTAATGTTTGTCTTACGACGAGTTTCTGTAATTTTAGAAGTTAGACAATATGGAAAAAAAAATCAACATCTGTAATTCAATCATGTATTTTACATAGTAAACTTATAAAGAAAATAATAGGACTTGTAAACCCAGGTCGAGGGAGTGTATTGCAGATTTACAGTGCAGAACATGAAAACATTACCCCACTATGAAAGTTTACTTTATTAACAATATATGAAAACTTGCAAAGCAAATAGTTTAAACCTAGCATTCAAAACAAGTGGAATTTACATAGCTTTTCCCAGTTGCTTGGATATACTATATAATATTATAACTGTATCCTAGTTGGCAGACACCTATAGCTGTAATTAAGTAAAACTCACTGGTCAAACAACACACAGTAGAGCTCCGTAGCTCAGATCAGAAGAGAAATAACTATTATGTAGCCTTCTGTCTGCTTTTGAATGCAGCAATGTGCAAATAACACTCGCAAAGCTTCCGACTCACAAAATTATTTTACTAGGTTTGGAATGATGTGTCAAGCATTGGAAAGAGAAGTTTATGCTAATATAATGAGAGCAAATGAATACAGGAAAATTCTTGTTCAATTAATGATACTGTAGAAGCACATACATTATGCGGTAACGTGCAAATAACACTTGCAATACTTGGTAAAAGGCTGAATTAAAGGGAGGCATACCTTCATTTGAATAAAAATAATTATTATTCTGGTATACTGTCTCAAGCATTAGCAATAGAATTGTGTGCTAATACAGTGAGAGCAAATGAATATAGGAACAATTCTTGTTTAATTAAGTAGATGCATATACATTACACAATTAATTTGTACCACATGATCACGACACAAACTCTGAGAAGCTAGGCACATATTTATCTTCCAATAATAAGGTATAAAAGGCAGAAAAAACAAACATTTAACAACCAACTGCAGTTTAGAGTTTAGCTAGCATTCGTCTTTCCATGTACACCTAGAGAACAAGTGCATGTTAACTATAAGTGGGGCAAATGCCATAACTCATAACTTAGGGCAAAACAACGCCAGTAATATCAGCACAGACCACCTAACAAGACCAATCAATTCAACACTAAGAAGTAAAATTCGGGTAACATAAAAATAAACGCAAGAATATCGTATGATCAAACAAAGCAAGGCATGCAAGATATGTCAACTGAATCAGAGGGATAAGATCAGTTATCTGACCCTTGTTCAGATTGTACTGTAGCCTCAACCGGAGCAGGCTTCTTCCAAGCGCTGTCAGCATGGCTGTCTGGAACTTCACCATTCCCGTTCTCCTCTCCTGGGACTGGGGAACCTCTCCTCCCAGATGACCTCCTCTCAGGTGGTGCCTCCCGCACCTTCATAGCATCAAGCTTTTCATCAATCTTTCTCCAGTCTTCACCCTTTGCAGCAAGCACTTCCTCACGTGGGCGGGCTGCCCCAAACGGATTCAAAGACCTGACTTTTGGTTGAATCACTAGCTTCGCCTCCTCTTTATCCTGCTCCTTGGGCAAGTTCTCCCCCTTGGCAGCAAGCACTTCCTCACGTGGGCGGGCTGACCCAAATGGGTTTGAAGTTGTGCTTTTCGTCTGCAACTCTCCCTTCTCTTCCACTTCATCCTCAGCCTTCTTAGCATCATCTTTCTTATCCTCATTCTTCTCCCCATCATTTACAATGGCAGCCGGTAAAGTTCGCTTCTGCAAAACAAGCCGCGGCCGGGCGCCGCTGATCCCACCACCAATACTGACCTCCTCTCTCCTCTTGGTCCAAGAATCGGCATCTTGGGCAACATCCCTATCGAAACCCCAAACTGACCCACCCCGACGGCCATCCAAAGGCGCCGGTGGGGGCGCAGAGTAGCTCTTGTTCGAGACCCAGCTCGTGGAATCGTCAGCTCGTCCTTGGGACTCGCTTCCAAAGGCAGTGCTACGCTCCCTCCGTTCCATGGGAAGAGAGGGCGCCGTCTTCTTGGTGGAGACCCAGTCGTCAACGTCATCAGCACGCGACGACATCGAGGAGTCCCCACCGAACCCTCCCATCCGTTCCCTCCTCTCCATCGTCGGCTTCTTGGCACCCCAATCATCTGCCTCGTCGGCGCGCGACGGGCCGTAATCCTCTGTGCCAGATCCGCCGCGTCGTGGCTCGTCGGAGCCACGAACCACGTTGCCCCATCGCGCCCCGCCGAGCTCCTCTTCAGTGCGTTCCCGGGGACCGGTGGGGAGGCTTATCAGCATGTCGGGGTTGGGGCCGCGGGAGGAGGAGGAGGGAACGAACTTGGCGCTGTTGAAGGAGGCAAGGGAGACTGGCTGGGCCTTCTTCTTCTTGGGGACCTTAGTAGTGGCGGCGGTGGCGAGGTCGGGGAAGTCGGAGGAGGGGACGGGCGGCGGCGGAGGTGGAAGGTCGTCCTGCTCTTCCGCGGCAAGGGCCCATGAGCCGGGCTTGGCCCAGGCGGAGGCGACGGCCATGTCGTCGGGTGTCTGCGGCGCCGGCGCGCTCTGGTTCTTGGTGTGCGTGCGTTGGTGATTTGAGGATTCTAGGATGAGAGGCCGGTGGCGGTGGAGGCAGACAAGGTTAGGGTTTTATCGGACGGACGGTCTCGTGCTCGTGCTCGTGGGCTGTGGAATCCGGAAAGGAGAGGGTTGAGAATTTCAGTGAGGCCCGGCCGCCCGGGGAACACTCTCCTATCTCCATCCGACGACCCAACAGGTAGGAAGGCGCGGCTTGCCCCAGCCCCCAAGCAATTGTGAATAACTTCGGTAATCGATGAAAACATACAATTGGACTTGCAACGATCTACTCTTGGAAAGTGTAAAGATGTGAAGAAAATTTTGAAAGACAATAAAGCCAAGGTTGTGAATTGTAACACATTGGGAGTTATATTTTTGTCATAATCGGTAGGTAGCGAGGTGTGAGCTACATATGTATTTTTTTTTCATCTGCTGAGCTACATATGTACAAGTATAATAAAGGAGAGAATGTTAAATAACAAAAAATACCATGGAGACTTCTGAATATAATAAAAATTCAGAAAATCGCAAAGAAATTATTCCAGAAAGAACGACCACTTGAATTTATTTTCAAACTATTAGAGATACCTGGTGAAAGCATTTTTACTTATTAAAGATCAGGGAAAAGTGCTAACTATTAGGGAAACTACAGACATAGCCATTGATCAAATAAACAAACATGCATAGTCGACACTTAACTATATAGAAGAGAGGACACTATTGTAAATACTAGTAAATAGGAAAGCTTAGTCTACATAAGAAATCAAGGAAGAAGCCTTACAAGGTACTCTTTTATCAGATGCACGTATGACAAAGTATATATCTGTAACATCCCAGAAATTCAAAACAAAATAAACAAATTCCCCTAGTTCCAAATTTTGGAACCAACAAAAACTTTTATTAAATTAAGATTGGTACATAATAATCTTGCTTAATTCTTGTGCTATTGCCATGATTGCTTGTTATTAGTATTTGAAATAATCTTAAACCCTAAAAACTCACCCCTCTTCTCACCATCCTAGTTAAAATAAAATAAAAGGAAATTAAATGAGAAAAAGGCATATGTGACTATGGCTATAATTATAAATCTTTACCCTAGACCTTTCCACTTTAATTAGAGGATTGGAAAAGCTTTATAAACCTTATATAGTATTTCTTAAATCATTTCCAAGTTGAAACCAAAGAAATTAAAAAGGAAACTAAAAGTGCCATAGAGGCATATGAGAGTAAAATAGCAAATATGGGAATTCAAGAAAATTGACCCTAGGACTTGTTGTGAATGGTTGGATCACCTCCATATACCATTTCAACACTCAACAAAACCAATTGGGTCAAACCAAGTCAAATTAAAAATCAAATGCAATATATGCATAGAAGCCTATGTGACACATAGCCAATTCACTAAACCTTGACCTATGACTTCAAACCTTGACCAAATGGTGTGAAACCATCTCTAAACCTAATATAACACTAAATGGACCCTAACCCATGTCCAAGTGAAGCAAGATCAACCATTTACAAGTTTAGTAAAAAGTGACACCTCATCTTTTATGTATTAAGGCCAAATTTACAAATCTTTGAACAAGACCCTTTGAATTGGTTTCAATGCTCTTAAAATGTTTCTAAACTAATAAGAACCACATTAGAGTCAACAAAAGTCAAATCAAATAGAGAGATTTCAAATGGTGAGATAATTCCCTTTTTACTCACATACACATAGGGCCAATTTTGCAAATCCTCACCAAAGGCCACCATTGCTTGATCTATTGTTTGTAAAACTCTTATATATGATAAACAAACACAATTGCATCAAAGAAACCAAAATCAAATCAAAGCAAATCTCAAAATCAACATACATGTGATAATGGTCATTTTGCCATTTTATAAAATGTTCCTCACTTTACCCCTCTGTTTTTCTCAATTCTTAAACTAAACTTAGTCAACCAATGCCATGTCATCCAAGACCATGTCAAGGTCTACAACTTTCATGTTGACCATCAGGGTTAATGTTGACTAGGTTGACCAGTATGATTTTGACAAATGGTGATGTTGAAACAAAGTGAAGATGATCTCAAATTTGAAATCTCACAAACCACCACCAAAATGAACACCACCACCACCCATACTTCACTTTAATTATATAAATGAGATTCACCAAAAAGAATTTCAAAATTCAAATAAAAATCTCATGCGGGCATTGTGTCGAACACTTGGCAGGCATAGCTCCAGAATTGTGTTACACCCTTGTATCCAGTGGGTTCTTGCCTAAACCACTTTAAACTTGTGATCATTAGCTACCTCTAGGACCCCTGCATCGAGCTAAGTACTTGCTAGGATTGGAGAAAGTAGAAAAGTGAGAGATCAGCCCATGCCAAGTACCATGCCGGCCACCTTTGGCACACCTCTCCCTAGCCTCTCTCTCTCAGCAACACCATGTCCCAGAGTAGCTACTCATCACGAGGATCGCGCCCATGCCCTGCCCTAGCTCGCCAAGACACGGCATTGGCCAGCCCAAGCACGCCCAGCACCATGCCAGGACGTGCCAGGCACGCGGTGAGCGCGCCCTGGGCTGCCGGACGCCGCCAGCATCGCTCGCGCGCGCTCGTCCTTCTCTCCCTCTCCCACTGGGCACGCACACTCATCACTCCACCAGCCACGCTAGACATGCTAGCGGGCACGCGGGAACGCTCTAGCCATCGCCATGATCAACACCTCTGCCGCCACGGTACTGCGAGCACTCGAGCATCGCCAGCACTCCCTCGTCCTCCCTCTGCGGCCCCTTCACGCGCGCTAGCTTCTCCTAGCAGACGCCTACACGACGCCCCCATCGCCTTGCCCCTTCGCGTCCTGAATCGCCGGCGCCACCGTCAACCTCGCCGCACCCCCACGGCCACCCATCGCATCTATAAATAGAGGCCCTCTCCGTCTTCACTCTTCACACCAAATCCGTTCCCCTTCTTCTTCTCGACCTCCCCGACCTCTGCTCCACGCTAATTAAGCCCTACACCGCTCCAATTGCGAGCCCGGAGTCGCCGGAATCCGCCGCAGAACCCCCCTTCGATTTAGGCCACCCCAAGCTCCGCCACTGTACCAGGCGCCTATTCACCCTCGCCAACGACGCCTCGACCCCCTCCCACGACCGCCGGGGACCTAGCGCGCCCTCCGACCCCCTACCTCGCCGGCGCAGCAGGCGCTCCTCCCCCGTCGATGACGACGACGCTCGACCGTCGATCGTCCACCTGATCCAACGACTCTCAGTAGCAGGTACCGATTCAGTGTTTACAAGTCACTAACGCGTGGGACCTCTTGTCAGCTGGCCCGCGGCGTGGTCAGCGTTAGTTGGGTCGGCCCAGTTCGTTTAGTCTGTTTAGCCCGTTTTGTTTTCCCGCGTGGCCCAGTAATTCAAATATGATTTAATCCATTTAGTTCAAATCCAATACTGCTGCCCACTTCAAATTTGAATAGTTTGAAATCTACTACACCAAATTTAACCAATTTTATATATTTGGAAAGCTCATGAAATTGTCTAAAGAATGTCACTGGCCTCATGTCCAAATTCGTAATTAAATTTAAATGATAAAAATAACAAGGCAGGGCCTTTTCTGACTTCAAATAAATATTAGAAATTATATATAAATGATTTTAAGTTGATTTCAACTCTAATAAATCACATTTGACATAATCTAATTGTTTATACAAAAATATAGCATAGTTGTTTTGCATGATCATGGACTAGAGTTAAATAATGGCTATGGAGCCATTTCTAGCCCATTTAATACATACACATAAATTTATTTAAATAGTATGAGGGCCTTCTCTCTCATTTAAATTGTGATCTTAGGTAATTCAACAAGAGGTACTGACCTTGGTCAAATAAGTCTCATGCTTGGTTAATTAGAGATTTTAAATCATTTAGATGAGGGTTTAACTTATATGAGGTATAGTTTCACACTTAAATCATTAATCCAAATGGTTCTATAAGAATTGATAATACATGTATTAATGACCCATAGGTTCTTTTTTATGAAAATATTAAATCATTCTCATAAGTAGTATTTAAATATTCCAAACCTAGTTATTAAATCATATGAGATACTTTGGTCTCATTTAAAACTTGCCTCAACCAAATTAATATGAGATAGATCCCATGGTCCATTAAAACTCACCTTAAATTAATTAATAATATTAAACCATTGCAAGGTGTTATTAAAATAGTATGATGTGCTCACCTCATTTAAATCATCTTTCTCAAATAAAATGAAGTAATGTATTGACCCTTAATTTCCTAGGCTCATACTTGCTCACTTGTAGATTTTAAATCTAAATAGTATTTAAATGTTCCAAAGATTAATTAAATCACATGAGATGATGAATCTCATTTAACTCACTTTTCTCACATACTAAGTGTGAAGTGTTGACCTTGGTCAACATGGGATCATCCCTGGTTATTTAAGAATATTAAATCACCTCAAGAGTAGTCCTTTAAATTAGTTACAACTATGTGTTAAATCATATGAGAGATATTCCTCTCATTTAAATCTTGCTCTCAAGTAATTCAATATGAAGTAGTAATCATGGTCTATGTAACCTCATATTGAATTATTTGGTGGCATAAAATCACTACCATGTCAGTATTAAATTGTATGAGGTATGGAACCTCATTTAGATCCTTGTCTCAAATGATAAGTATGAAGAGGTTGACTTTGGTCAACCTAGGTCATATATTATTCATAAGCGAAATTAAATCTTAAGAAAGATTCAATGAGAGGAAATTATTTTCTCACAAACTAAAGAGAAACCCTAACTCCATTTTCAATGAGAAGAAATTATTTCCCTATTACTAAATAAGGAAACCCTAGCATAATCTTGTAATAAAGGATAAGTAGTGATGCTAGATCATTGTGTGAGCCACTAAGGCTAATTAAGAGTACTTAAGTATTGTTTGGTGATTGTATCCTCGTATTCGTTTATAGACGCTAGTACCGGAGACTATCAAGAGGAGGAGGTATTCTACCAAGAGGAAGAAGAAGAACACTTTGATCACCTCACCAATCAAGGCAAGCTATTACCCATGCAAGCTAGACTAATGCAAGCTATTATTAATGCCAGCTATTACCAGGGCAAGCTAATATACTTGCTAACCATCATGGTGCAAAGCTCTACCAGAGCAAGGCATCATTACATTTTACTTTATGAACCTATCCCAAAGTTTTTACTTTACAAAGCTTTACTTGATTTTATTTATCGAAGTTACTTTTTGGTTTATGATTCAATTGGTTGAATTATAGAGTAGTACAAGAGAATCACCCTTAGCCTAACAAGCTCCAAGATACTTAGCACCCCTCATGAAATAGTTGCTAGTGCTAATCAATTAAAAATTGGACTACTCTAGATGGGAACATGTGACTTTGAAATGAAGTTGAAACCTTGGAATGATGGTCCATTCCATTGAATGACTTTGAAGGTGAATATGACCAAGAGAAGATAGTGATTTTTGATATAAAACGGATGGTTGGGTTCGGATGCGATACCATTCCAATTTTGAAAGTACCCCCACAATACCCAATATGGGTAAGGGCTTAACTAGAAATTTATGTGCTTTAGTATGGGTTCCCTCTAAACAAGCGTCATCGGGGTTATGCCAAGGGCTGCCTCCAAAGAAATATGAGATGATATGAAATGACGTGATTGAGGTGAATTGTCCGGCCCAAGCCCTGTGCAGTTCCTAGGCTGACGGTGTGTCTTCACTGGGAGGCCAAGCTCATAGGGAGAGGTGCCTGTACTAGAGTATATAAGTGAAAGGTTATGGTTGGTAGTACGCATACGGAGTATCATAAATCAGGGCCAGTTAACCCTGACGGATTATTGCAAATATTGTGGCACAAGTGTACGACCTCTGCAGAGTGTAGAACTATTCGAATAGCCGTGTCCACGGTTACGGACGATTGGAAAGGCCATACTGTTCCGTCATCAGACCATTTTCAAAAATGTGACCTATGACTGGTGACTTGAAATTGAAAGGTGAATGGTGACTTTGAATTGAATCACCACAGAGTTGTGGAAATGACACTAATGTTCCCACTTGAGTTAGTCTAGTGATTCAAGCATCTTTACTAAATGTTTATGAAATAAACTTGGCTTTATGCAAATAAACCTAGAGCTTAGTATCCCCTTACCACAATTGATAGTGCTTACCCTAGTATCATGGCTTTGGGCTATTCAAAATACTCATGGCTATGAACAGCAGGAAATGGATGGACAGGACGTCTACGACAACTAGGACCGCTCCGACGTCAAGCGTTGGCCTGTGGACTAGATAGTCCGTTACTACTTCGCTTCCGCTATTTGTGATGTTCGTTGATCAATAGATCAACTACTACTGTAATATTGGATCATGTGATCCCTCTTTGTAAGACGATTATGTGTTGTAATAAATGATGACTCTATGATATTCAACTATTATGTCTCGCAACAACAATATTCCTGGGATTGCGATGTACGGCATAATAGGCATCTGGACTTAAAAATCCGGGTGTTGACAATATCCTCGACAGAAGTACAAAGAGGTCGATGTGTTGTTTTGACCAACAAACACAAAGAGATGTTTGCTTTGTGGGCACATACCAGAAGGTGCCTCAAGGCCTAACTGTACAGCCACCCGATGCGACCACGCCATCATTTGTTCAAGGACAAATTCCCATGTTTCTCAGCTTGAAAAAAAAATCCAGGTTGCTGCTCAGTGTTCTGCAGTGGTAGGGATTCATCAAATTGTGAAAGGTGCCTTGCCGTTCTAAAAAACTCTTTTGAATCATGACAAAGGTGAAAATGATTATTCTTGAACGCAAAAATAAAGCGCTATGTTTTCTGTTGTGAATAAAGACTCCTATCATAAAGGTGACAATGATTATATACTTACCTCTCATCTTCATCATCAATTACAGATAAGAGCACGGTAAACGCACCTTGGCTGCTAGATCTGATAGATCTTGTTTGGAACTGATTCCAAGGAATTAGAAAATTCAAAAAAATAGTCACAACAATAAAACAATTCAGTTAGATAGTTGACCATGAATCAAGAGCATCTTGGATGAATCAAGTCCAAGACATTTAGCCAGTTGGGCTGGGCTAGCATCCTTGATTCAAGCACACAGACGAGAAACAACAAGATGAATCAACAAAAAGGAATTAGAATTAGTAATACAATTTATACTGATGTGGCATAAGAGAACTATAGGTTTTTACATGTAAAGGAGGACCCTCTGTGAAAAATAATAGTCGATATTAATCATCCATTTGTTAGGGTATCTTTTTGGATCATCTGGATGTCTAGTTCTTTGAGTTGTTCCCCAGAACGGGTATTCCTCGAAGCCATGGGTTGCAAGACCTTGTTTTACTGTGAGGGAGGAGCGCGCACAGAGTAATATGTTCTACTGTGAATGTACAAGGATGTCGTCTAGAGGGGGTGAATAGGCGTATTGTAAAACTTCTACTTGAGGGCTTAACAAGGCGGAATAAAACTACAATTTAATTGTTAAGCATAAAGCCTACAAACTAGGGTTTGTCTATGTGCACCAATGATACGTCCATTTTGCATCACTATTTTATATCATAATTTACTATTATTCATTGATATATTTCATATTTAGAGATGATACTTATGTTATTTCACCTATTTTGCATGTTTCATGATTATTGGAGAATTATTCACCGAGTCAGAATTCTGCTGGAAAAAGCACCGTCAGATACAATATTTCTCAAGATCAACAATTGACGGAAAATACACCGAAGCTCCTATTTTCCCAAATGACGGAGCCAGCCAAAAGGGGAGGCTGAGGAGGGCCGCCATGGGCCCTCCCCATAGGCCGACGCGGGCCCTACCCTAGCCGCGCTGCCATGTGGGGAGGGGGCCCACGACCCCCCTCAGCCATCTCCCTTTCGCGTACTTCATCTCCCGAGAACCCTAAGGTGCAAAAAGGCATCGAGGATAGACACCGCCGCCTCTGCGAGGCGGAAAAACACCAGAGAGAAAAGAGCTCTCACGCAGAAACCGTCAGGAAATTCCCTCCCGGAGGGGGAAATCGTCGCCATCGTCACCGTCATCGAGCTGGACTTCATTGGGATCATCATCATCATCTCCACCATCGACACCGTCATCTCCACCGCTGCACCTCGTCTCCGCTGTAGCATCTTGGGTTGAATCTTGATTATTTCATAGGGGAAACTCTCCTGGTGTTGATTTCTCCTTGTTATTGATGCTATTGAGTGAAACCATTGGATCAAGGTTTATGTTCAGATTGTTATCCATCATCATATCACCTCTGATCATGTTCCATATGATGTCTCGTGAGTAGTTCGTTAAGTTCTTGAGGACATGGGTGAAGTCTAAATGTTAGTAGTGAACTATGTTGAGTAATATTTAATGGTTTGATATTTAAGTTGTGGTGTTATTCTTCTAGTGGTGTCATGTGAACGTCGACTACATGATACTTCACCTTTATGGGCCTAGGGAATACATCTTGTATTCGTTTTCTAATTGTGGGGTTGCCGGAGTGAACGACCTGAACCCCCGTTGGTATATCGATGCAGAGGGATAGCAGGATCTCGAGTTTAAGGCTGTGGTTAGATTTGTCTTAATTACTTTCTTGTATTTGCGGATGCTTGCAAGGGTTTTAATCACAAGTATGTATTAGTCCTAGGCATTAGCATAGGTTCACCCACACGACACTTATCAAAACAATGAAGATTAATCAACTATATGAAGCGAAAGCACTAGACTAAATTCCCGTGTGTCCTCAAGAACGTTTGGTCATTATAAGTAAACAAACCGGCTTGTCCTTTGTGCTAAAAAGGATTGGGCCACTCGCTGCAATTATTACTCTCGCATTTTACTTACTTGTACTTTATTTATCTGCTATATCAAAACCTCCAGAAAACTTGTCTGTGAGCATTTACAGTGAATCCTTCATCGAAACTGCTTGTCAACACCTTCTCCTCGTTGGGTTCGACACTCTTATTTATCGAAAGTACTACGATACACCCCTATACTTGTGGGTCATCAAGACTATTTTTTGGCGCCGTTGCCGGGGAGTGAAGCGCTATTGGTAAGTGGAATTGGTAAGGAAAACTTTTACTGTACGTGCTGATTTTATTTCTGCCTGCTGCTATAATTCATTATGGAGAGATCTTCTCTTGAATTCCTATTTGGGAAATCTACTACTACTCAAAGGTAGTGGATGAGGCGCCAGGTGAGGAAGTAATTCCGTATAAAATACCTATGAAAATTATTGAACGTGTTGTGGATAACCGCTATGAAGGGGATGGAACTGTTCATCCTGGAGATCATTTACTGTTTTTACATTCAAGTGTGCCTATGGATGAAGTTAGGAAGAAATTATTCTCTATGTCATTGTCTGGTAAAGCGGCGCATTGGTATAAACTGCTGAAGGATGGGCATTCTCTTGATTGGAAGGATATTGTGCCTCTATTTTATTCTAAATTCTATCCTCCAAGTGAAATTCACAAAGACCGAAACCGCATATATAATTTCTGGCCTCATGATGGAGAGAGTATTGCCCAAGCATGGGGGAGATTGAAGTCTTTAATGCTCAAATGCCCCATTCATGAGCTTCCTGGTAATATCATCGTTGATAATTTCTATGCAAGACTTTCTTTTCAAGATAAAACCTTGCTGGATACTGCTTGTTCTGGATCATTCACACGCAACAAAGAAGAGTTTAAATGGGACCTTCTTGATCGGATTCAGGAGAATACTGAAGGATGGGAGAACGACAAAGGTAGAGAGTCAGGTATAAATTATGATTATGAATGCATTGAAGCTTTTATGGATACTGATAAATTTTGAAATATGAGTGCTACTTATGGTCTTGACTCTCAAGTTGTTGCAAATTTTTATAAAGCTTTTGCCTCTCATTTTGAATTGCCTAGGAAGAATTTTAATAAGTATCATGAACCTTACAAAGATAAAACTGATTCACCTATAGGTAAATGTATTGAAGTTAAAACTGTTGATCGCATTCTTCCTGAAGCTTATATCGAAAAAATTCCTTTTCCTGCTAAAATGAAGGAGTATTCTGTTATAACTAGTGTGGTTAACAAAAGTGCAAAGAAACCTATAGAACCTGAGGAGCAAATAAATGTTGAACCTGCTGTTGCAATAGTTAAAGACCTTGTGACTGAAAATGTAGAAGATGGTCACATCATTTTCTGTGAAGATGCTTCTAACATTGTTTCACATCCTAGTAAGTCTAGGAAAGCCAGTGTTCCTATGCTCTCTGTTAGAATTGGTGATCATTGTTATTATGGTTTATGTGATATTGGTGCAAGTTCTAGTGCCATTCCTTATGAGCTTTACAGGGAAATCATGCATGAAATTGGTTCTTGTGAACTCGAAGATATTGATGTGGTTATTCGGCTAGCTAATAGAGAAACTATCTCTCCTATTGGTATTGTTCGAGATGTTGAAGTTTTATGTGGTAAGATTAAATATCCTGCTGACTTTTTGGTACTTGGTTCTGCTGCTAGTAAGACTTGTCCTATAATTTTTGGTAGACCTTTTCTAAATACTTGTGGAGCTATTATAGATTGCAAGAAAGAGAAAATTGTGACTAAATTTGCTGGTGAATCTTATGAGTTTAATTTCTCTAAATTTGCCAAAGCTCCTTATGAAGCTGAATTGCCTAATGATGACTTTAGAGTTGAAAAACTTGCGTCTATTGCTCTTGCTCCTACTAATCCTTTGCAGCAATATTTGGAGGATCACGAGAGTGAAGTCTTTGATGGCGCGGGATGCACACGTCCGTTGGGAACCCCAAGAGGAAGGTGTGATGCGCGCAGCAGTAAGTTTTCCCTCAGAAAGAAACCAAGGTTATTGAACCAGTAGGAGATGAAGGCCACGTGAAGGTTGTTGGTGGAGGAGTGTAGTGCGGTGCAACATCAGGGATTCCGACGCCAACGTGGAACCTGCACAACACAATCAAAATACTTTTCCCCAACTTACAGTGAGGTTGTCAATCTCACCGGCTTGCTGAAAACAAAGGATTAAACGTATGGTGTGGAGAATGATGTTTGTTTGCGAAGAACAACAGAGAACAGAGATTGCAGTAGATTGTATTTCAGATGTAAAAGAATGGACCGGGGTCCACAGTTCACTAGTGGTGTCTCTCCAATAAGATAAATAGCATGTTGGGTGAACAAATTACAGTTGGGCAATTGACAGAATAGAGATGCACATACATATCATGATGACTACTATGAGATTTAATCAGGGTTGTCGAGGGTGCTCCTCGGCAATGCCCTCCGATAGGGGCTTAGGGTTGATGGAATCCTGTAAGCTGACACGAGACATCGGTTCTCAGACAAGCGAGGAGAGCGATTTACCCAGGTTCGGGGCCCTCGATGAGGTAAAACCCTTACGTCCTGCCTGTCTGATCTTGATTATGAGAATAATGGATTACAATGGGGTGCCGAAGGGTTCGGCTGAGATCTCGTCGAGAGGCTAAGTGCTGCGATGACCTAGCTCTAGACTTTTGGTGGCTAAGATTGCTAAGATTGTATGCGTCCCTCGGCAGCCCCTCTCCTGGCCTTTATATAGGAGGCCAGGTCTCAAGAGGTCTAACCGAGTACGACTAGATTTACAGTAATTTTATCTCCAAACTTTCCTTGTTTGGTTCCTTCCTTGTCTTGCCCGCCAAGGAATCTTCTGCTACGCCATCCAAGTGGCCCATCTTGTCATCGAATACCTTCATGGGCCTCCAGCTAGATTGTGTAAGGTAGGGCAATGTCGGTTACCTGAAGGGTAATTTCCACGTCAGTAGCCCCCGATGGGAGTAAGAGCCAATGACAAGGGCCCCGAACGGTTTATTCGAATGATGAGGCCTGGATCAAGAAGAAAGGGGTGAAAAATCTGATTAGAATTTTATTCATAATGCAAAAGCGACCTTAAAGGCTGTAAAGTAAAAAACAATTATGTCCTATGTATAGAACCGTCGCAACTGTGCAATGTTCCATGGATTCCCAACGTCCTTTCCCGAGGTTGGGTTTTTGAGCCGATACGCTCCTCCTGGTAACACTTCAGTGACGATATATGGTCCTTCCCATGGAGACTCGAGTTTCAAGGGTCTCTCTTGCTTCAGCCGAAGTACCATATCTCCAACATTAAAGCTTCGACTGCGTATTCGTCGGCTGTGATAATTTCTCAACGCCTGCTGGTATACCGTAGTTCTTGCCAAAGCAATGTCTCGAGCTTCGTCAAGGAGGTCTACAGCATCCTGCAGCGCGATGTTGGAAGAAGATTCTGTGTATGCTGTTACTCGAGGGGCTTCGAACCAAACGTCGGCTGGCAGAACTGCTTCGGCTCCATGTACCAGGAAGAACGGGGTGTATTGAGTCGACCTGTTAGGTGTGGTGCGCAAGCTCCAAAGTACAGATGGCAACTCCTCAACCCAAGCTCCAGCCGCACCCGTAAGGCGTTTCTTGAGGCCATCCCCTATTAGATCGTTGATCCTTTCCACCTGGCCGTTGGTCTGTGGGTGAGCCACTGATGCAAACTTGAGTTTGATTCCTCCATCGTCACAAAATTTTCGAAACTCCTTGGAGTCAAAGTTGGTTCCGTTGTCTGTGACGATGCTGTGAGGCATACCGAAAGGTTATTCCCCTGAAGAATTGAACCGCTGTTTCGCTTTCTGGTTTCGTACTGGTACCTCGATCCACTTTGTGAATTGTCGACTGCAACCAGTAAGTACGTGTGTCCTCCAGGTGATGACCTTGGCAGTGGTCCAACTTGGTCGAGTCCCCATTGAGCGAAGGGCCACGCCAGAGGTATTGTCATCAGATCTGTCGCAGGGGCGTGCGGTTTTGGTGAGAAACGCTGGCAAGGGTCGCACTTCATGACCAAATCTCGAGCATCCGATGCCGCTGTTGGCCAGTAAAATCCCGCCCTGAAGGCTTTCGCCACAAGGGCTCTGCTCCCTGCGTGGTGTCCACAAGTTCCTTCGTGTATCTCGCGCAACAGTGCTCTTCCGTCGTCAATGGCGATACACCTTTGGAAAATACCAGAAATGCTGCGCTTGTAGAGTTCACCGTTCACCACGGTGAAGGCTTTCGATCTCCTGACGACTCGTCTTGCTTCTACCGGATCCTTCGGCAGCTCCTGCTTTGTTAGATACGCTAGGAATGGTTTGGTCCACAGTGGCTCAAGGAGGAGGACTTGTTCTGTAAGCGGGGTTGGAGATTCTTTGGCAGCTTGTTGTGGGCTTGCCTCCGATTCGTCAGCCGACGGCTTTGGAGGTGCCGACGCTTTCTCTTTTATCGATCGCTGGGCGATCACTTTGTAAAACACTCCGTCTAGGATGGGGGAGCACATGGACCCGATGTTTGCCAGAGAATCGGCTTCCTCGCTGGCTCTGCCGATATGTTTAAGCTCGCACCCTTCAAATTTGGCTTCCATATTTTGGTACAATTGTCGGTAGGCGATCATGTTGTCACTGACCGCGTCACACAGGTTCATCGACTGTTGTACTACCAGGTTTGAATCTCCGTAAATTTCCAGGCGAGTTGCTCCACATGCCTTTGCCATCTTCATCCCGTGCAACAGCGCCTCATACTCTGCCTCGTTGTTTGTTGTTAGGGAGAAATTCATACGTAGTATGTACTTCATCTTATCTCCCTGTGGTGATATTAGTACCACCCCTGCTCCTGCGCCTGTGCTCCGTTTCGATCCATCGAAGTACATTGTCCATGACCCCGACATGTCGGGTGCTGCTGGTGTCTGTGATTGGATCCAATCTGCCACGAAATCTGGGAGGATTTGGGATTTTATCGCCGTTCGATTAACGTAAGTTATGTCGTGTGGCGCTATTTCGATGGCCCATTGAGACACTCGACCCGTGGCCTCTGGGTTAGTCATTATGTTCTTCAATGGTGCTTCGCCACGACGATAATCGGGTGCTCTGAAGTAGTGCCGTAGCTTGCGAGCTGACCTCCATACTGCGTATGCCAGCTTCTGATGATGGGGGTACCTCGCTTGCGGTGTGAGCACTTCACCGAGGTAGTAAACGGGCCTCTGCACACCGTGAACCTTCCCCGCTTCTTCTCGCTCGACGACCAACGCTACTAAAGACTTGGGCCGTTGCAGCTATGTACATGAGCAGTGTTTCTTTCTCGCGTGGGGTCACGAGGACTGGGGATGTCGATAAAATTTTCTTCAGATTGTCGAAAGATTCCTGCGCCTCGTTTGTCCATTCGAATTTTTCCGACTTTTTCATCAAGTGGTAGAAGGGCAAAGCTTTTTCCCCTAGCTTGGCGATGAACCTGCTGAGTGCTGCCAGCCGTCCTGCCAATTGCTGCACTTGGTGCAGATTCTTTGGAGGTTCCATGTCGAGGATAGCTTTGATCTTCAAAGGGTTGGCTTCTATTCCTCTAGCTGAGATGAAGTAGCCGAGTACTTGCCCTCCTGGCATCCCGAAGAAACATTTCTTTGGGTTCAGCTTGATTTTGTACTTGTCTAGGTTGTCGAAGGTTTCCGTAGATCGTCGATGAGAGTGTTGGCGTGCTTCAATTTTACCACAATATCATCGATGTAGACTTTGATGTTTCTCCCGATTTGTTCTCCCAGGCAAGCTTGCATGCACCGTTGGTAAGTTGCTCCTGCATTTTTCAACCCGAAGGTCATGACGTTGTAGCAGAAAACGCCGTGCGGGGTGATGAACGCAGTTAACTCCTGGTCTTCCTTCTTGAGCTTGATCTGGTTGTACCCGGAGTATGCATCAAGGAAGGATAGGCGGTCGCATCCAGCTGTGGAGTCGACTATCTGGTCTATACGAGGCAGCGGGAAGTGGTCCTTTGGGCAGTGCTTATTAAGACCGGTGTAATCGATGCACATGTGGAGAGCAGTTGTATCCTTTTTTGGTGCCATGACAGGATTAGCTACCCACTCAGCTTCCTTGAGCTCCCGAATGAATCCTGCTTGCGGAGTCGATTAACTTCTTCGCCAATTTCTCTTCTCTTTGGCTCGGAAAATCGGCGCATCGACTGTTGTACTGGTTTGGCTGTTAGGTTAACATTGAGGGCGTGCTCAGCGAGTTCCCTGGGGATACCTGGCATGTCGGATGGTTCCCATGCAAATATCTCCCGCTCACGGAGGAACTCGATGAGCGCGCCTTCCTATGCGTCAGTAAGGTCTGCCGATGTATTGACCATCTTCTTCGGGTTAGTGGGATGCACCTGCAGCTTCTTTGCTTCCTTCGCGGCGTCAAATTCATCGGATCTTACGTTTCGATTATCGGATGGTGGCTGTGTATGATCCGTGATGGCATCGACAGCGTTGAGTTCTTCCTTTGCTCCAAACCTTGAGGCGATCTTCTGGAATTCCCTGTCGCAGTTGTCTGAACGGGTAAAGCTTCCATGAACGGTTATTGGAGTCCCATTGTTGCCAGGCATCTTTAGTTTCAGGTATGCGTAGTGAGGTACGGCCATAAATTTGGCAAAGGCAGGCCTGCCGAGGATGGCGTGGTACTGAGATTCCCAGTCGACTACTTCGAACTCGATTTTTTCCTTCCTGAAGTTGCTAGGCATGCCAAAGACTACGTCCAATGATGTTTTGCCCAAGGAATAAGTGGGTCGAGTCGGTATAATGCCATGGAACCCTGTATCGGACTCTCTCAGCATGTCGACTGTTAAACCCATTGCTTTCATCGTGTTAGCGAATAATAGGTTCAAACCACTTCCTCCGTCCATGAATACTTTGCTCATGTTGTACCCTCCGATCTGCGCCTCAAGGACAAGGGCTGCATGACCTGGTCTAGGGACGGCCTTCGGGTGATCTGCCCTGCCGAAAGAGATGCTCTGTTCTGACCAGTCGATGAACTCGGGTGTATCAACCATAGCTACTTCCGCATACTTCACTTCTCGCGAGAATTTTTTAATTTCCCTTTTCGAAAAGCTGGTTTTATGGATCATATTGACCTGCCCACATGGCTCCGGGAACACCTCGGTTGGTACATACTTGTCTCCTTCCGTTGGCTGGTATGGTTCTGGTACATAAGGTTCTGGCGGATAACTGTAAGACCCTGCCCTTTTCTCCATTATGTGAACTCTTGACATGGCTTCGGCTCTGAGATCGTCACAGAACTGTCGAATCTCCAGGAAGTGTCGGCAGTTCCTTAACAGGTGACTGGATTTTTCTCGACCATCCTTCGGATCAATGTAGGAGTAAAGGTAGCATGGCGCCTCGAGCTGCTCCGTGGCCGATAGATACGGTGAGCGAGCGCGGCCATGGATCGGTTGCGTGCCCTGGCATCCTCGTTCGATCTGATGAGGGTGAGTTGCTGCACGTTCTTCTTCTTCACTACGCGAGTCCCTTCGTCTTTTCCTTCGCCCCGTTGTGAGGTCGAAACTTCCTCGGCTGCCTTCTTTCACGTTCCTGGATGGAGCTTCCAGGGTTGTCGTCGGAGTGGCGCCTGAGGTCCTCAAGCTAGATGCACTCGTCCCAGGGAGACGAAGAAAGCCTCCGGAGTCGACGATAAAGTGGACACCACCGAAAGTTGTGTTCATGCCGTCACACGATTCCGCAGGGATCGAGTGCGGCGGCTCGAGGTGTGGTACAAACTCAAAGGGTCTGCAGCGGGTCAAGTTCTTCGGATCTGATGGTGTTGGTGACTCGAGTATGAACGCTGCGGACGTGACTGGTACTGCCGATGACCTGCCTTGTGCCAACAGGGTTCCCACAGACGGCGCCAATTGTCGAGGGTGCTCCTCGGCAATGCCCTCCGGTAGGGGCTTAGGGTTGATGGAATCCTGTAAGCTGACACGAGACATCGGTTCTCAGACAAGCGGGGAGAGTGACATAGGCATCCCCAATGGGCCTGCCAAAGATGGTACCCGGGGTTTATTGAAGGCCCAAGACTCGAAGAATAAGAAGACTCGGAAGCCCATTTAGTATTAAGGAAAGATAGTTTGTATTAGGAAAGATAGAGATTTGTAATCTTACGGGTTGGATACAAAACCCTCCCGAACTCTGTAACTTGTGTATCACGAAACCCTCGACTCCGCCTCCTATATAAGGGGAGTCGAGGGACAAAGAAAGGATCGAATTTACGTCAACATAACCCTAGCTTTCATAATCGTCGAGTACTTTTCGGCTGAAACCTTCGAGATCTACTTGCCCTCTACTTCTAACAAAACCCTAGTCTACAATCTGTAGGCATTGACAAGTTAATCCTTTGTCAATTGGCGCCGTCGTGGGAATTAGAGGTTGCAAGGAGCTGATCTCGATGGCACGTTCAAGATCGTCGACTTCGTCGGTGGCAAGCAACGCGATGGATCGAGGTAACAAGGGAAAAACTGATCTAGTCAATTTTATTCCTCACCCGCCCTCCCGTATGGATGCATGTGCCTATCTGGAGGAGCCCATCATCATGACGTTCGGAGAATTCCGATTTGGCGTCAACAAAGAAGGATCCTACCGTCTCGAAGTTCCGATTTCGTCGGAATTTTCAGCGGTCGATTCTAACTTTCCGACAAGTGACGAGGAGTTTTCGTCGCCACGCTTCATCGACAGCAAGGCAAGCGGAAAGCTCGCCAAGATCTTCAGCAACACATCCTTCGAGTCGTCTGCGGACTCCTTTATAAGCAGCGACTCTGACAGCGTCGACAGCTTCAACTTCATCGACAGATCTCGCCATCGGAAAGGTCTTCACCACTCTATATGATGGTGTCACCAATCTTGACAAAAATCAATACACAAAATACCACCAAATCTGTGCAGTAGAAGAAGCGGGTCCATCAGAACCACAAACGTCAGAGGCTTTCGACGATTTGGGAAATCCATACGTCGATCCCGCTGATCTCAGAACAGGCCTAGGCACTAAATATGCCGGATCTTCAACTCGCGCAAAAGTCCAACTCCCGCAAGCAGCGTGGGATAGGGCTGCGAGAGCCATGGATGGATCAGAACCAATGAATACTACTGCTACCGTACAAGAGTTACAAGCATATCAATATAGACTTGCTCGGGTAAGCAGAGAGTTGGAAAAACAGACAGCATCCCTGAATAGGAGAAAGAAGCAGCTTCCGCGTCCAGCAGTTAAGTCGAGCAGAACTTCGGGAGATAGTCACAGAAGCTCGGAGGAGAGCAATGTCTCTGCAAAACATACCCGAAGCGAAAGAGGAAACATAATCCAAAATCTTGACATGTCCTTTATGTCGATTGATGAAAGGGGAAATATCATCCCAAAAACGCCAGAAGCAGGTTACATGGCAACACAAGCTTACATCCTGGCGTCTAGACCACCTCCTGGGGACCCGAGAGAACCATTGTTCAATATGGCGATGGCCGGAGTAGAGGGGAACAGCGTTTGCAACAACGCCTCCCGAAGAAAATCCTAGGCAAAATAGTCCACGACTCACCGCAGCAGTTCAAGACCCCCAAGAACAAGTGGAGCAAGAGACACAGCAGTCCAAGTAAGGGTGGACAGAGCGCGACAAGAAAGAAGGGAGCGTCAGCACTCACCAGAAGTTGCCGACGAAGATATGTGTGGGCTCCCGTGTTTCACGAGAAGAGTTCGAAAGACTCGAGTCCCAAAAGGGTTCAAGCTACCCGAAAATTTCAAGAAATTCGACGGCCTGCAAGATCCCGAGGATTGGCTCGTGGATTATCTCGAGATGGTGAAGCTGGTAGGAGGAACCAGAGCAACATCTATGCAAAGTATCCAAGTTCACTTAAGCGGCGCCGCAAGATCTTGGATAAAGAAACTCCCGCCAAGTTCCATAGATAGCTGGGATAACTTTGAAGATATCTTCGTGAAAAATTTCCGATCCACCTGCAAGAAACCTGCGTCATTGGAAGAATTGAGAGCGTGTCGACAAAAACATGACGAGTCGATGAGGAAATATATACAGCGGTGGAACATCATAAAGAACTCGGCAGAAGATATATCTGACGAGAGGGCAATAGATGCGTTCGTGGCAGGAATTCGGCGAGGAGATTTTGTCGAAGACTTAGGGAGAACTAACCCTAAGACCATATCAGCACTCATGGAGATAGCCAATAAATGGGCAGATGGAGAAGACGCAATATACAACAAGCGACACAGGTCGCCAGAGGAGGATCGTGGTCGAAATTATCAAAATAGAAGGCGATTTTCTCGCCAGTTCTACAACAACGATGCTCCCGGCCATATATCGGCTGGTTTTCGAGGAAATCCTGGAGGAAACAATCGAGACGACTACCAAAGGAGTAACGAGCATCAAGGCGACAATAGAGGTGATTCTCGCGGCAACAGACAAAACAATGGACCAAGGTTTCAAAGACCTTATGTGTCCCCCGAAGAGATGATGAACGGTCCGTGCCAGATGCATTTTTATCTTGACAACAATGGAAAGAGGCAGTCAGGGCATCTCCAGAAAGATTGCCGAAACTTTCAGGCAATGTTGCGAGCCGCAGAATCGCAAATGCCCAGGCCACGAACAGAAACCCCCAGGGGCCAAGGAGCGAAATCCATCTCCCACCTCCTCCCGCAATTACGGACGAAAATCGGCACCAGCTCAGAATAGCGGCAGCACCACATCCACCTCCATACGTAGACCCCAACTCTAATGGTGCGGTCTCGATGATTCAGAAAGCTAGACCATCAAACAGGGCACAGAAGGTAATCTCGCGACAGGTGTTCATGGCAGAGAAGATGCCTCCACCAACAGTCGAGTACTTAAATTGGTCGGGGCAAGACATCGGCTTCACAATCGCAGACCATCCGCAGCAAGTTCCTCGACCAGGACAATCAGCACTCATCTTACCCGCAGTAATCGCTGGTTTTGACGTGTCGAGAGTTTTCATAGATGGCGGCAGCAGCTTAAACCTCATGTATGCAGATACATTAAGGAAGATGAACATATCCCTAGCAAACTTGAAACCAACTGACACACGTTTCCACGGGATTACACCAGAGAAGCCAAGTTACCCATTGGGCAAAATCAACCTCGACGTTCAGTTTGGAACCCGGGAAAACTACAGGATAGAGAATTTGGAGTTCGAAGTTGTGGATTTCCCGTCGCAATATCATGCATTGATGGGACGACCAGCATATGCCAGATTCATGGCAGTGCCGCATTATACATATTTGTTGTGGAGGTTGCCTGGGCCCAAGGGACCTATCACAATCAAAGGAAGTTTTGCGTTATCCGATAAATGTGACAAGGATTTTCATCGACTATCGAAACTTTCGGGATGCAAGCAGAATATGCGGCGCCAAGGTTCACCGATTATGATGTGCTGCCAGAGGTAGGGAGATCTTCCAAGGAGTCAACTTTCAGTACAACCAAGGATTCAAAAGAGGTACAGATCCACCCGACAGATCCAAAGAAAACGACGTCCATTGCCGCAAACATGGATGTCGCATAGGAAAGCGCGCTCGTCGAGTTCCTCCGTGAGCACTGGAAAATCTTCGCATGGTGTCCAGCTGACATGCCAGGAGTACCCAGGGAACTCGCCGAGCACCACCTCAATTTGGATCCTCTCGCACGACCAGTCAAGCAGCCTTTGCGGCGTTTTTCGGAACCTAGCCGCAAAGCCATGTTATCGAAATAGATCGACTCAAAGATGCTGGTTTCATCAGAGAAATATCTACAGAAGCCACATGGGTAGCTAACCCAGTGATGGTGCCGAAAAAACACACAATAGTCCTTCGCATGTGCGTCGACTTCACGTGTCTTAATAAACATTGTCCCAAGGATCACTTTCCCCTCCCGAGGATCGATCAAATCATCGACTCCACGGCAGGATGCGAACGTCTTTCCTGGACGCATATTCTGGTTATAACCAGATAAGATTAAAAGAAGAAGATGAAGCCAAGACAGCGTTCATCACACCTTATGGCGTGTTTTGCTACAAAACAATGCCCTTTGGTCTGAAAAACGCGGGAGCAACATATCAGCGGATGATGCAGAAGTGCCTAGCAACACAGATTGGAAAAAATGTACAAGTCTACATTGACGATGTCGTAATAACATCAAAGAAAGGGTCGACTCTGATCGAAGACTTGAAGGAAACCTTCGACAACCTCGACAAGTTCTGCCTCAAGCTGAACCCGACAAAGTGCTCTTTTGGAGTTCCTGCAGGAGAACTTCTCGGGTTTTTAGTATCAGCAAGGGGGATTGAAGCTAATCCCGAAAAAATACAGGCCATCGTTACTATGAGAAAGCCAACAAAGCTGAAAGAGATACAACATTAACGGGGCGAGTCGCAGCTTTAAGCAGATTCGTCGCCAGGCTAGGAGAAAAGGCGCTGCCGTTCTATGCATTGATCAAACAGGGGGAGAAATTTCAATGGAACGAGGAAGCAGATAGAGCCTTCGAGAACCTCAAGCGAGCAATTTCGACACCACCGATATTGGTGGCGCCCAAAGAGAAAGAACCTCTCCTATTATACATTGCAGCCACACCACAGGTGGTCAGCACGGCCCTAGTAGTCGAGAGAGAAGAAGAAGGCAAGCTTCATGGAGTTCAGAGGCCAGTATATTTCATCAGCGAAGTACTGTCGCCTTCAAAACAGCGGTACCCGCAATATCAGAAACTTGCATATGGAGTATTCACGACAGCAAGAAAATTGCGACACTATTTTTCGGCGCACCCGATAATAGTGGTCAACGAGGCTCCCTTATCAAATATACTAAACAACCCAGAAGCTACGGGTCGTGTCTCCCTTTGGGGAATAGAACTTTCTCCTCGGGACATCACGTATGAAAAAAGAAAAGCAATAAAATCACAGGTCTTACCAGATTTCATTGCAGAGTGGATGGAGCTACAAAACACGGGACCCCCAGATTTATCGAGAACTTGGACCATGAACTTCGACGGGTCCAAAAGACTGGAAGGTGCTGGAGCAGGCGTGATATTGGTATCACCTGAAGGCGACAAGTTGAAGTACGTTTTGCGGATGACGTTCCCAAACGCGTCTAACAATGAAGCAGAATATGAAGCTCTCATACACGGGATGAAGATGGCGAAAGCTTGCGGTGCAACCCGACTGAAAATTTTCGGTGACTCACAATTGGTGGCACAGCAAGTTATGAACCAATGCGATGCAGTCAACGAAAGTATGATAGCATACAAAGAGGTGTACAATGAGCTGGAGAAATTATTTGATGGTTGTGAGGTAAACCACATCAGCAGGATGAGCAACGATGAAGCCGACGTTCTTGCAAACATCGGGTCACAATGTCTCGCGATACCTCCAGGCGTATTTTGGGAAGAGATAAGCGAAAGATCAACAAAGCCAACGAAAACAAAGAAGGAGAAGAAAGAGAAACCCTCGAGTATCACCAAAGACATAACAGAAGAAGAAGAAGAAGAGCAAGAGCTAGTCATGATGGTGCAAATTCCATGGATGCAGGCTTACATATCATATATCCTAAGGAAAACGATACCCGACGATCCAGTTGAAGCAAGCGAGTAATCAGGCGATCAAAAGCTTTCACTGTGGTAAAAGGGGAGTTGTACAAACGAAGTATTTCGGGCGTGCTACGAGATGCGTTACACCCGAAGAAGGAAGAATTATCTTGAAAGATGTGCACGAAGGGATATGCGGGCACCACGCGAGCAGCCGGGCTATCGCGGCTAAGGCTTTCAGAGCAGGATTTTACTGGTTAACAGCAATCGAGGACGCGAAGGAAATAGTGAGAACTTGCGACGCGTGCCAAAGATTTGCCGCCAAACCTCACTCTCCTGCAGCAGAACTCATGCCAATCCCACTATCTTGGCCCTTTGCTCAATGGGGTCTCGATATGGTGGGAAAACTACACAAAGCTTCGCCAGGAGGTTATGAGTATATGCTTGTTGCTGTCGACAAATTTACAAAATGGATCGAAGCAAAGCCGATAAATTCACCGGACGGTGCGTCGGCGATTAAGTTCGTGAAAAGCATCGTTTTCAGATTTGGAGTCCCTCATAGCATCGTCACAGACAACGGCAGCAACTTTACGTCCAAGGAGTTCAAAGCATACTGCGCAGAAGTGGGCATTAAGTTGAGTTTTGCGTCTGTCGCACATCCACAGACCAATGGACAAGTCGAAAAAGCCAATGGCATCATCTGCAATGGCATCAAGAAACGCCTGCTAGGCCCACTGGAAAAAGCTCGGCATACTTGGCCGGAGGAGCTGCCAAGTGTGTTGTGGAGTATCCGAACAACACCAAATACGGCGACACAGGAAACGCCGTTTTTTCTGGTCCATGGAGCCGAAGCAGTCCTGCCGATAGAAATCGAGCATGATTCCCCAAGAGTTACAGAATATAATGAAGAAATCTCGAGAAAAGCCTTGGAGGACGACGTCGATGCACTTGACGAAGCTCGAGACGAAGTTCTGTCACGAGTCGCTAAATATCAACAGGACCTGAAGAATTACCACAGTCGAAGATTACGGCCAAGATCTTTTCAAGTTGGTGATTTAGTTTTGCGACTCAATCAAAAAAGTCACGAAAAACTCGAGTCACCATGGCTTGGACCCTACATCGTCACAGAAGTCATCGAAGGAGGAGCATACAGAATCAAGGACAAGAAGACGGGGAACGTTGAGCCAAATCCTTGGAACGTGGCGCAGCTCAGGCGTTTTTACGCCTAGATAGAGAAACATAGTCTCCTCTGTAAACATACAATGTACTGAAACGCCCGCGAGTTTTCAGACGCACTCTTTTCCTTTTCGGGGCACCGAGTGGGGCCGGGAAAGGTTTTTAATGAGGCGGGCTCGCGGTGCTGCAATATAATAAAAATAGTAAAGATATACTTCTTATTCGTCGACACACTCGGGGGCTCTACACCTTCAAATATCAAAACAGACAAACTCGATTTACTGAAAAATATTTCGCCTTGGTACAATAGTACCTCGCCAAATACATAAATTGGACGCTGGTAATAATTAAATATAGTACACACATCAGAAAATCTCATCATTTTGGTCCAAAACCCAGACAAACAAAAATATAGAACTTCGACATCAAGATCCTGCAGTCCATCAAGGTGTTTTATTACAGCACAAGAAGAAATCTTGGGAAGAGAAAAATAGTACAAACTCTAGCCAAAAGGCTCGAGGGCTCCAACAATATAGAGCATTCTGTGATATACAACAAATGTTTTCGACAAAGTTTTACAAATCAGTCAGAACCTAAAATAGTATCTATTGACAAGCCTCTGGTTGTTTTATGCTCAGCATAAGATCCCTTGACGAAGAATTCTGAATCCATCCGAAGAAGTTCGTCTATCATCGACTCGGCCACAGGAGTCACCATCTCGTTGATTGCATCAATATTATTCTTCCGCCGCGTCTTCTTCGCCATGCAATCAACGACAATCGTCGACAGGTCTAACTTTGGATGGCAAATATGTATCATAATCATGGCAAACCTTGCTCCAGCAGTCAGTTGGGCTCGTACGAAATTATGAATACGAGGAGCATCTCTGAAGGTCTCTAGTAATTCAGGAAGAGTCGCAGGAACCTCATTCCGAGGAAACAAAGTCTTGAAAACAAGGGTCAACGTTGTCGTGCAAAAATTTAGAAATTCGCGTACTTGGCAAGCACGATCTTGGAACCTGACAATCTGCTGGGTTCGTTCAGGAGTGGCCCAAAACAAAGAGCCATGGTTAAGGGAAAGGTTGACAAGAAGATTCGTTCTCTCATTCACTCTTCGATCTTCGGCAGCAGCATCAAGAACTGAGCCTATTAGACAACAAGGCAAGAAACTTGGAAGAAGGCACAGCAAAATAAAGAGAAGGCATCATAAAGTTTGAGATACATACCTAACATATCCGTGCTAGCTTCCAACATCAGCTCGAGCATGCTATTTTCTCGGGTATTAGCTCCTTTTGCTTCCAATACAGCAGCATCCTTGGCAGCCATAGCCTCTTCGGCTTGTCGACGAGCAAGTCGTTCTTGTTCAGACGCTTTCCGAGATTGTTCCATCATTGCCAGAGTTTGTTTCTTCGTGGACTGAAGTTGTTGTCGAAGTTCCTGTAAATCTTCCGACAAAGGTGTGCTTGAAGAACCTTCAAGGAAATTGTCATCGGCTTTTACTTTCTTCGACAAGGAAGACGCGGGAGCAGCATCGGGAGAGCAAGGATTGGTTGAATAATTATCAAATATTAACTGGAAAAGAAAATCCCCGGATCAATGATAGCACCAAGAGGAATTTCATTGCTTCTAGAAAATTTACATGGTCATTACAAAAGAAGTTCTCCTAAGGGACTGGCAGGGTAATTGTCGCCAAGGCTAGAATGGCGACAACAGCAAAAGAAATAAAGAAAGCAAAAAATAGAAAAGACAAAGGCATTCAATTAGACCTCCGGCCTTGACGAGCTAGGAGTCGAAGATGGCTTGATCCCAAGATAGGCCAGGATTTTCTTCGTGTTCAGCTTTGCCGCCTTGATCAATGATCGCCACTTTGTTTGCTCTATCTGCTCCGTGTCGCCAACTTTGGCCCAGTCAATAGTCTGTTGACTGTCAGCAACTAGAGCAACGGTGCTTTCAACGGCAACCTTCATGTTCTCATGGCGCATCTTCAGCCCAAGATCTTCGGGAGGATTAAAGCACTTGGCAAGACCAAGGAAAGTAGCGGGCTCTTCTTTCTTCGGGAAGAAGTAGGGGAAAAGCTTCGACAACCCCGCCCTGGCTTCATCCATGCCTTCACGTGCTTCCGTCCCATGAAACTCAAGGAATGAAACGGCGTCAAGAAGAGAATCATTGTCGGGATTTTCAAGTTCAAATTCTTGGGAAGTCCTATCTGTCAAAATAAAAATAGAAAATTTGGTCAACAAACAAGTGCAAAAAAGAAAAATCCAAAGGATATGAAATGGCGCAAATACTTACTGACAAAGCGACGATTTTGTGTCCTTATACGTTTGGTGATCGCCGCTTCGCGAGCAGATTGCGCAGTTATGTGCTCGCTTAGCGAAGTTTCGGCATCATGCAGACGTTTCCGAAGATCTTCGACACCAGCAGCATCGGCCTTAGCTTTGTCAGCTTCTTGCCTAGCTTCAACAGCATCCGACTCGGCCTTCTTACGAGCCTCCTCACATTGCTCTAATTTTTGAGCAAGCGTGTCAGCACGTTCATTGGCTTCTGCCAGTTTCTCTGAAAAAGGAAGACAAGATTAGTTATAAACATCGACAATAACGCAGAAAGGAAGCAAAAAGTAGCCAGGCATTACCTTCAGTTTTGCTGGCGTAATCACGGTACCCAACGAATTGGGCACCGATGCGAAGAAGCTCTTTGATCATAGGCTATCAAGGAAAGACAAAGAAAGAAAATGTCGGTATGGGAAAAACGACGACACATGGAAGCAAACGGAGAAAATATAAACAGCGACAAGAGCGTTAAGAACTTACATCATCCAAGAGAGGGTTAGAAGAGCTACTCGATTGAAGAGTAAGCTCCGGGATTGCTTCAACCCTTGCCCTTTTTGGTGAAGGGACAAGGGGGCTTGACGGAGTAGTAGCAGCGCCGACGTTCTGTCGAGGAGGCGACGTTTCTTCTCCTTCGACTGGCGTCTCCGAGGCGACTAATGTATGTGACGTACTCGTTCGAGCAGCCACATCAGCAGTTGGTACTTCTTCTTCATCATCACTACGAGTAAATGTCGACAATATAAAAAGCAAGATAGACAAGAATCTTCAAGTACAAATAAACAGAGAAAGGGTACTCACGAACTGATGAGAGCCTCGAGGTATGGATCATAGCCTGCCTTCTGGTGCGAAGGGACAGCTTCTTCGACTTTGGAGGTGCCGGAATCTTCGGCATCATCCCTTTTCCTTTTGTTCCTTGGAGAAACAGCAGGAGGAGGAGATTGTGCCGACGCAGTGGCTTCAGAGACATCCTCTTTTTCGTCAGATCCCGCAGATTTTCGAGATTCTGCGGGTTCATTTGCAAAAGAGGGGGCATCTTGGTTATCATCGGAGATAACGGCCCTTTCTTCGACTTCCCCACCTTCAGGAAGAGGAGGAAGTGAAACAAGATTTGGGTGGTCCTGTATAAAAAGATGGAAGGATGTCAGAACGGAGTAACAACACAAATAGCAAGGCAATAACAAAATACGCGACAATGTTTACCTTAGGAAGCGCATGGGCGGCGCTGTATGGTTTTACGCGATAAGTGGAAGGGATAGAGTCTTTCTTCTTGAGAGATGAAATCTTTCGAATAAGCCTATCCAAATCCTTGACTTCCAGATTCGTCGACAAGCGATCTGTGTCTTCATCGCCAGCATAATTCCAGAAAGGGTTTTTGCGAGCCTGAAGAGGCTGCACTCTAGTCCTAAGGAAATACGCCGTAATTTGGATGCCTGATAATTCCTTTCCACGAGTATTTTGCAACTCATGGATGCGAGTCATCAGAGCCTCTGTCGAAGTTCTTTCTTCCTCGGTAGCTTCTGCATCCAAGAACGGCGGCGAAGGATTTTCTCGGCACCGTCAAAAGGAGGAATGTTGTCTTCGGCGCATCCATGGTTTTCTTCACGAATGTATAACCACTTCTTGCGCCACCCTTGAACGGAGTCAGGGAGTTTGACGTCGAAGTAGTTGAGAAGAGCGAACAGAAATAACAACGCCGCCTATATTATAGGCGACATTGGCAGAGCCATTACGGCGACAGAAGAAAATGCGCTTCCATAATGCCCAGTTAGGCTGGACACCAAGGAAGGCTTCGCAGAGGGTGATGAAGATAGAAATGTGAAGGATAGAGTTGGGCGTGAGGTGGTGAAGTTGGAGACCATAAACATAAAGTAGCCCCCGAAGAAAAGGGTGAATGGGGGCGGAAAGACCGCGGATGAGATGATCAACAAAACTTACCCGATACCCCATTGGAGGGGTTGGGTAGCTTTCTTCACTGGGGAAGCAAACCGCTTTGGGTTTCTTGGTAATCCCCAGCTTCTTCAAGAGATTCAGGTCCTGGTTCGTGATCTTGGACCTCTCCCACTCCGCGGCTCCTAGATCCGCGGCAGCCATCGATGAATCAGGTGTGCTGTGCCTGGTCAAGCGACGCGGTGGCATCAACAATGGCGGAGAAGTGTAGCTACGAAGAGAAGAGCTTTGGGAGATGAGGAGCGCAGGAGGAAATTTTGCAGAGGAAAGCAGGGGAACGGCGCGAGCGGAAGTGTTCGAGGAAGAAGAAGGGGATCTTATATAGAGGTGCGGTGAAGCGACGGAACCGTTGGATGAAAAAAGAATGCAGGAGATGATCACCACGTGGAAACAAGGGTAAAATGGTATTTTAACATTGACGAGGTTACAGAACGTGTGCCAGAAAAAGGGGAGAACATGTGTCCCCCACTTGCACGATGTGTCCGTCAGATCAGGAATTGGGACCCACAAGGCAGCGAAACAAGCGGTAATGGTCAGTTTCCAAAATAGAAATCGTGGCTATCATCAGCAATGACGTCGTCAAGATAAAAGAAAAGTTCGACTATGAGGTTTCAAAAGTTTATCGACAACATAAGATTATCACGGGAGCTTTTGATCAAATACAAGTTTTTGCCCAAATGCTCGGGGGCTACTTTGGAAAAAAGAAAATTCGAGTCTGACAAGATAGAAATGGCGAGAGCCTATGATCAAATACAAGTATTTGTTCATAGCCTCGGGGGCTACTCCCATCGGGAGCGCTGGTCGCGCACCCGATAGATATAAAAATATCGAGAAAGATTATAAATATAGCGGCCAAGGATACTAATCTGTGGAGCCTACACCCAAGCACAAGTTCTTGGCTGTAGCCTCGGGGGCTACTCCCATCGGGAACGCTGTTCGCGTGCCCGATGAATTTTTAAAAGTGAGTATATTTCGAGTTACACAGATAACTCTACATATACTCCCATCGGGAAGACAAAATAAGTCATCAAATATGACTCGATAAAATGTGCTATTTCAACAGCCGAAAAGCACTCGACAATATATTCTCAGAGTGCTAAAAGTCGCGAATAAATCTCTGAATGCCGCAAAACTTTGCGAAGGTAAGACCCCAGATCCGTTCTGAGCGGCGTGGCACCGTCTCTGACGGCGGATTGCTACTTTTTTCCGTATCAACAGATACGAAGAAAAATCCTAACGGACGCGTTAGGTACCCGATAAAATATGACTGGGACTCGACAGAATGGTAAGACCTTAAGCGGCACCTGTCGAAGTTTACACCAGTATCCCGAGATCATGTCCAGGGACGTGATCTTGAAGTAGGTTTTTGCGGATTGCCACTAGAGCAGTTAACTAGTACCTGATCCGTCAGATGAACTAGCCCCAATTACCGTTATCCCTGTACAAAATAGTGATTGCATATCGAAAGATTATGTGATGAGTAAAGTTGGAGATTTTCCTTGATTCTTCGATTCAAGAAAAATCTCGGGGGCTACTGACATAGGCATCCCCAATGGGCCTGCCAAAGATGGTACCCGGGGTTTATTGAAGGCCCAGTACTCGAAGAATAAGAAGACTCGGAAGCCCATTTAGTATTAAGGAAAGATAGTTTGTATTAGGAAAGATAGAGATTTGTAATCTTACGGGTTGGATACAAAACCCTCCCGAACTCTGTAACTTGTGTATCACGAAACCCTCGACTCCGCCTCCTATATAAGGGGAGTCGAGGGACAAAGAAAGGATCGAATTTACTGTCAACATAACCCTAGCTTTCATAATCGTCGAGTACTTTTCGGCTGAAACCTTCGAGATCTACTTGCCCTCTACTTCTAACAAAACCCTAGTCTACAATCTGTAGGCATTGACAAGTTAATCCTTTGTCAGAGAGCGATTTACCCAGGTTCGGGGCCCTCGATGAGGTAAAACCCTTACGTCCTGCCTGTCTGATCTTGATTATGAGAATAATGGGTTACAATGGGGTGCCGAAGGGTTCGGCTGAGATCTCGTCGAGAGGCTAAGTGCTGCGGTGACCTAGCTCTAGACTTTTGGTGGCTAAGATTGCTAAGATTGTGTCCTCGGCAGCCCCTCTCCTGGCCTTTATATAGGAGGCCAGGTCTCAAGAAGTCTAACCGAGTATGACTAGATTTACAGTAGTTTTATCTCCAAACTTTCCTTGTTCGGTTCCTTCCTTGTCTTGCCCGCCAAGGAATCTTCTGCTGCGCCATCCAAGTGGCCCATCTTGTCATCGGATACCTTCATGGGCCTCCAGCTTGATCGTGTAAGGTAGGGCAATGTCGGTTACCCGAAGGGTAATGCCCACGTCAAGGGCATTACGACAAAGAACATAGACCGCCATCCAGCATGCATCTATGCCTAAAAAGTCCACCTTCGGTTAGCATCCCCCTTCCGGTATTAAGTTGCAAACAACAGACAATTGCATTAAGTATGGTGCGTAATGTAATCAACACAAATATCCTTAGACAAAGCATCAATGTTTTATCTCTAGTGGCAACAACACATCCACAACCTTAGAACTTTTCTGTCACTGTCCCAGATTCAATGGAGGCATGAACCCACTATCGAGCATAAATACTCCCTCTTGGAGTCACAAGTATCAACTTGGCCAGAGCCTCTACTAGCAACGGAAAGCATGCAAGAACATAAACAACACATATATGATAGATCAATTAATCAACTTGACATAGTATTCCGTATTCATCGGATCCCAACAAACGCAACATGTAGCATTACAAATAGGTGATCCTGATCATGATAGACAGCTCACAAGATCTAAACATGATAGCACAAGAGGAGAAGACAATCATCTAGCTACTGCTATGGACCCATAGTCCAAGGATGAACTACTCACGCATCAGTCCGGAGGCGGGCATGGTGATGTAGAGCCCTCCGTGATGATTCCCCTCTCCGCAGTGCCGGAGGCGATCTCCTGAATCCCCGAGATGGGATTGGCGGCGGCGTCTCGCAGCTTTTCTCGTATCGTGGCTCTCGGTACTAGGGTTTCGTGACAGAGAGAATATATAGGCGAAGGGGCAGCGCGGGGGTGCCGAGGGGCCCACACCATATGGCGGCGCGGCCGGGTGGGGCCGCGCCGCCCTATGGGGTGGCCGCCTCGTCGCCCCTCTTCGTCTCCTCTTCGGACTTCTGGAAGGCTCCGTAGAAAATAAGACCGTGGGCTTTTGTTTCATCCAATTCCGAGAATATTTCCGGTGTAGGATTTCTGAAACCAAAAACAGCAGAAACAGAACTGGCTTCGGCATCTTGTTAATAGGTTAGTGCCGGAAAATGCATAAAAACATCATAAAGTATGAACAAGACATGTAGGTATTGTCATAAAACTAGCATGGAACATAAGAAATTATAGATATGTGGAGACGTATCAAGCATCCCCAAGCTTAGTTCCTACTCGCCCTCGAGTAGGTAAACAATAAAAACAATAATTTCTGAAGTGACATGCTACCAACATAATCTTGATAAACATTATTGTAAAGCATATGAGATGAATGAAGTGATTCGAAGCAATAGATTTCTAACAAAAAGATAATGACTAAACAACTGAATCATATAGCAAAAACTTTTCATGAATAGTACTTTCAAGACAAGTATCAAAAAGACTTGCATAAGATCTAACTCATAAAGCAATAGATTCAAAGTAAGAGGTTTCGAAGCAACACAAAGGATGATTAAGTTTCAGCAATTGCTTTCAACTTGTAACATGTATATCTCATGGATAATTGTCAACATAAAGTAATATAACAAGTGCAATAAGTAAACATGTAAGAATCATGCACACAGTTGACACAAGTGTTTGCTTCTAAGATAGAAAGAAGTAGGTAAACCGACTCAACATAAAGTAAAAGAAAGGCCCTTCGCAGAGGGAAGCAGGGATTACTCATGTGCTAGAGCTTTTTATTTTGAAAACATGGAAACAATTTTGTCAACGGTAGTAATAATTCATATGTGTTATGCATAAAACTTCTTATAAGTTGCAAGCCTCATGCATCGAATACCAATAGTGCCCGCACCTTGTCCTAATTAGCTCAGATTTCCATGGATTATCATTGCATTACATATGTTTCAACCAAGTGTCACAAAGGGGTACCTCTATGCCACCTGTACAAAGGTCCAAGGAGATAGATCGCATTTGATTTCTCAGTTTTGATAGATCTCAACTTGAGGACATCCATACCAGGACAACATAGAAAATAGATAATGGACTCCTCTTTAATGCTTAAGCATTAAACAACAAATAATATTCTCATAAGAGATTCGAGGATTAATGTCCAAGCTGAAACTTCCACCATGATACATGGCTTTGGTTGGCGGCCCAATGTTCTTCTCTAACAATATGCATACTCAAACCATTTAATCATGATAAATCACCCTTACTTCACAAGACGGACATGCATAGCAACTCACATGATATTCAACAAAGGTGTAAAAGTTGATGGCGTCCCCAGAAACATGGTTACCGCTCAACAAGCAACTTATAAGAACTAAGATACATAGCAACATATTCATCACCACAATAGTTTTTAAGCTATTTTCCCATGAGCTATGTATTGTAAAGACAAAGAATGAAATTTTAAAGGTAGCACGCAAGCAATTTACTTTGGAATGGCAGAAAAATACCACATATAGGTAGTTATGGTGGACACAAATGGCATGGGTTTTGGCTCAAGGTTTTTGGATGCACGAGAAACATTCCCTCTCAGTACAAGGCTTTGGCTAGCAAGGTTGTTTGAAGCAAACACAAGTATGAACCGGTACAGCAAAACTTACACAAGAACATATTGCAAGCATTATAAGACTCTACACTGTCTTCCTTGTTGTTCAAACACTTTTACCAGAAAATATCTAGACCTTAGAGAGATCAATCATGCAAACCAAATTTCAACAAGCTCTACGGTAGTTCTCCACTAATAGATTTAAACTACATGATGCAAGAGCTTAAACATGATCTACTTGAGAGCTCAAAAACAATTGCCAAGTATTAAATTACTCAAGATAATATACCATTTACCACATGAAGCATTTTCTGTTTCCAACCAAATAGCAGCAAAAAAGCTTTGCCAACGCCATGAACATTAAAGCAAAGCTAAGAACACAAGTGTTCAAAATAAAAAAGCGGAGCGTGTCTCTCTCCAATACAAGGATTGCTGGGATCCAAATTTATTCAAACCAAAACAAAAATAAAAGCAAAAACAAACATACGCTCTAAGTAAAGAACATAAGATGTGACGAAATAAAAATATAGTTTCACTAGAAGTGACCTGATAAGTTGATGAAGAAGGGGATGCCTTGGGCATCCCCAAGCTTAGACGCTTGAGTCTTCTTGAAATATGCAGGGATGAACCACGGGGCATCCCCAAGCTTAGACTTTCCACTCTTTCTTGATCACATCATATCATCCTCCTCTCTTGATCCTTGAAAACTTCCTCCACACCAAACTTAAAGCAAACTCATTAGAGGGTTAGTGCATAATAAAAATTCACATGTTCAGAGAGGACACAATCATTCTTAACACTTCTGGACATTACCCAAGGCTACTGAAAGTTAATGGAACAAAGAAATCCAATCAACATAGTAAAAGAGGCAATGCGAAATAAAAAGGAAGAATCTGTCAAAACAGAACAGTCCGTAAAGACGAATTTTTCTGAGGCACTTAACTTGCTCAGATGGAAAAACTCAAAACTAATGAAAGTTGAGTACATATCTGAGGATCACGCATGAATTTTCGCTGATTTTTTTGATTCTTCTACAGAGAGAAAAACGCGAATTCGTGACAGACAGCAAATCTGTTTCTGCGCAGAAATCCAAATCTAGTATCAACCTTCTATTAGAGACTTACTTGGCACAATAACATGATAAGGAGAGGTTGCTACAGTAGTAACAACTTCCAAGACTCAACAAAACAGTAGTAAAAATAAAAACAACATGGGTTATCTCCCAAGAAGTGCTTTTCTTTAAGCTAGGCGCAGAAAGTGCAAATCAAGTAACATCAAGAGAAGAAGCATCAACATCATAATTTTCCTTACAAACACAACTTGTCGCAGAGGGTACCTTAGATGCTCCATTATCTAAATTTCCCATGGTGGTACTAAGGGTTTTATCAATTTTAGGCTTATAATAATTCTTTGGTTTAGGCACCTTAGAGACATACATGAATTTTTGCTCTTTACCCACATAAGCTTTCTCCTTAAACTTAAGAGAAGAAAAAGTTGAACCCAAGGTTCCCATAGCTTCTTCAAGTTCACTAATCCTATTGGTTTGATTATCATGGATAGCACAAGTTTCTAAGATAGCAATTCTTTCATTAATTCCTCCTAGGGATTTATCAAGTTTATCAGTATTATCAAGTAATATTCCCAATTTAGTCTCAACACTTGGAAGATTTTTCTCTATGGCTTCCAACTTTTTCATGACATCCTCAAGAGAGATTTCAATTTTAACTTCATTAACAGGTGGTATTCCAACTAGACTCTCAATGATGCAACTAGCTTCTAAAGCAGGAGTACCTAGGAAATTACCCCCCGAAAGAGTATCAAGAACATACCTATTCCAGCTAGATATACCAACATAAAAGTTTCTAAGGAGGATAATAGTGGAGTGTTTCTTAGTGCACCTATGATGAGCATAACTAATTCTATACCAAGCATCTTTAAAACTTTCTCCCCTTGTTGCTTAAAAGAACGAACTTCAACTTCAGGATTACTCATTTTAGCAATAGTAAAAATAAACAAAGCAAACAGAATTAAATAAAGTAAAAACAAGTAACTATTTTTTTTGTATTTTTGATATAAGAAAGCAAACAAGACAGAAAATAAAATAAAGTAAAGCAAGACAATAAACAAAGTAAAGAGATTGGATGTGAGAGACCTTGCAGCGTGTCTTGATCTCCCGGCAACGGCGCCAAAACAGTTGTGGCGTGTAGTTGACGTGGGAATTAGAAATCTCTAGGGTGCAACTTTTCTTCGACAACGGCGCTAGAAAACAGTCTTGATGGCGCGTGATGCACACGTCCGTTGGGAACCCCAAGAGGAAGGTGTGATGCGCACATAGCAAGTTTTCCCTCAGAAAGAAACCAAGGTTATCGAACCAGTAGGAGATGAAGGCCACGTGAAGGTTGTTGGTGGAGGAGTGTAGTGCGGCGCAACACCAGGGATTCCGGCGCCAACGTGGAACCTGCACAACACAATCAAAATACTTTGCCCCAACTTAACAGTGAGGTTGTCAATCTCACCGGCTTGCTGAAAACAAAGGATTAAACTTATGGTGTGGAGAATGATGTTTGTTTGCGAAGAACAACAGAGAACAGAGATTGCAGTAGATTGTATTTCAGATGTAAAGAAATGGACCAGGGTCCACAGTTCACTAGTGGTGTATCTCCAATAAGATAAATATCATGTTGGGTGAACAAATTACGGTTGGGCAATTGACAGAATAGAGATGCACATACATACCATGATGACTACTATGAGATTTAATCAGGGCATTACGACAAAGAACATAGACCGCCATCCAGCATGCATCTATGCCTAAAAAGTCCACCTTCAGGTTAGCATCCGCACCCCTTCCAGTATTAAGTTGCAAACAACAGACAATTGCATTAAGTATGGTGCGTAATGTAATCAACACAAATATCCTTAGACAAAGCATCGATCACTACAAGAAAAGTTGCCATGGCCGACGAAGTTGAAGTCGCGCCGTGGTTGCTGGTGCACCATGGCCGACGATTTTTGGTCCCTCCGTGGTTCATGTCAAAACTTTTTTTCTCGTTTTTGAGGCCACCTAGCCCGACGAAAGCGGCCAAAACGTCGCGTATGGTGGCCCGGGACGTGGTGCATCGTGAATTCTCGGGTTCGTCGGCCGAGTCAACGCAAATCTGCACCGCCCAGGGATGTAGGGCCCAGATGGTAGCCTCACTAGCATTGTTTTTTTTCTCGATCGCGCCATCTCGTTCAACGCTCTCCGATTGAGCCGTTTACGATGCAGGATCATGGGTCCCGCATGTCATCCTCTATGAACCAAAATTCTTTCTTTTCTTGGATTTTTTGACCCCCTGATTTCTGGCTACTTCCTTTTTCTTTTGATCCCTTGCCGCCTTGGAAACATTGAGACCGCTGCAGCTAAATGGGACCCGCATGTCATCCTCTATGAGCAATCAACTTTCTTTTCTTGGAGTTATTTTTGGCACCTCATATTTGGTCACTTGCCTTTTTTTTTCGATCCCCTGCCGCCTCTCAAACGGTGATACCGCTGCTGCTAAATGGGACCCGCATGTCATCATCTATGTACTATAAAACTTTTTTCTTGGATTTTTTGGCACCTCATATTTGGTCACTTGCCTTTTTCTTTCGATCTCCTGCGATACCGCTGCTGCTAAATGGGACCCGCATGTCATCCTCTATGTACTATAAAACTTTCTTTTCTTGGATTTTTTGGCACCTCATATTTGGTCACTTGACTTTTTCTTTCGATCCCCCGCCTCTCAAATGCTGATACCGCTGCTGCTAAATGGGACCCGCATGTCATCCTCTATGTATTATAAAACATTCTTTTCTTGGATTATTTTTGGCTCCTGATATTTCGTTACTTGCATTTTTCTTTCGATCCTGCCGCCTCTCAAATGGTGATACCGCTGCTGCTAAATGGGACCCGCATGTCATCCTCGATGTAAAACTTTCTTTTCTTGGATTATTTTTGGCTCCTAATATTTGGTCACTTGCCTTTTTCTTTCGATCCCGTGCAGCCTCTCAAACGGTGATACCGCTGCCGCTAAATGGGACCCGCATGTCATCCTCTATGTACAATCAAGTTTCTTTTCTTGAATTATCTTTGGCTCCTGATATTTTTTCACTTGCCTTTTCTTTCGATCTCATGCCACGTTTGAAACGTTGAGGAACCTGCTGGCTCATGGGACCCGCATGTCATCCTCTATGTGCTATAAAAGTTTATTTTCTTGGATTTTTTCACCCTCTGATTTTTGGCTATTTCCTTTTTCTTTTGATCCCCTGCCGCCTTGGAAACGTTGAGTAAGTCCGACTCATGGCACCCGCATGTCATCCTCTATGTACAATCAAGTTTCTTTTCTTGAATTATTTTGGATCCCGATATTTGGTCACTTGCCTTTTTCTTTCGATCTCATGCCACGTTTGAAACATTGAGGAACCTGCTGGCTCATGGGACCCGCATGTCATCCTCTATGTGCTATAAAAGTTTATTTTCTTATTTTTTTTCACCCTGATTTTTGGCTATTTCCTTTTTCTTTGATCCCCCACCTTGGAAACGTTGGTAAGCTGACTCATGGGACCCGCATGTCATCCTCTATGTACAATCAACTTTCTTTTCTTTTGATCTCAAGCCGCATTTGAAACGTTGAGACCGCTGCTGCTAAATGGGACCCGCATGTCATCCTCTATGTACAATAAAGTTTCTTTTCTTGGATTATCTTTGGCTCCTGATATTTTGTCGCTTGCCTTTTTCTTTCGATCTCATGCCGCCTTTGAAATGTTGAGTAAGCTGGTGGCTCATGGGTCCCGCATGTCATCCTCTACGAACAATAAAAGTTTTCTTTCTTGGAGTTATTTTTTACCCCTAATTTCTGGCTTTTTGCCTTTTTCTTTTGATCTCTCTGTAGGATAACGTTGCATAGAAAACAAAAATTTTCCTACGGCGAACACGCAATCCAAGCCAAGATGCAATCTAGAAGACGGTAGCAACGAGGGGGTATCGAGTCTCACCCTTGAAGAGATTCCAAAGCCTACAAGATGAGGCTCTTGTTGCTGCGGTAGACGATCACTTGCCGCTTGCAAAAGCGCGTAGAAGATCTTGATCACGATCGGTTCCGGCGCCACGAACGGGCAGCACCTCCGTACTCGGTCACACGTTCGGTTGTTGATGAAGACGACGTCCACCTCCCCGTTCCAGCGGGCAGCGGAAGTAGTAGCTCCTCTTGAATCCGACAGCACGACGGCGTGGTGTCGGTGGCGGTGTAGAAGTCCGGCGGAGCTTCGCTAAGCTATGCGGGATGTGGAGGAGCGGGCGGCTAGGGTTTGGGGAGAGGGGGGCGCCGGCCACTATAGGGGTGCGGCCACCTTGGTGGTGTTTGAGGTGGCCGGCCCCCTCCCCCTTGGCCCTCATTATATAGGTGGAACCCCAAGAGGTGGTGTCCAAGTCTTCGAATAAGACCCGAACCAAAAACCTTCCATAGGAGGGGAAACCTAGCCCAACTAGGACTCCCACCCAAAGGTGGGATTTCCACCTCCCATGTGGGGGGTGGCCGGCCCCCTATGGTGGAGTCCACTTGGGACTCCACCCCCACTAGGGCTGGCCGGCCATGGAGGTGGAGTCCCTTGTGGACTCCACCTTCCTTGGTGGTTTCTTCCGGACTTTTCTAGAACCTTCTAGAACCTTCCATAGAACCTTCCGCGACATTTTATTCACATAAAATGACATCCTATATATGAATCTTATTCTCCGGACCATTCCGGAACTCCTCGTGATGTCCGGGATCACATCCGGGACTCCGAACAAATATTCGAACTACATTCCATAATTCAAGTACTACCATTTCAACATCCAACTTTAAGTGTGTCACCCTACGGTTCGAGAACTATGCGGACATGGTTGAGTACTCACTCCGACCAATAACCAATAGCGGGATCTGGAGATCCATAATGGCTCCCACATATTCAACGATGACTTTAGTGATCGAATGAACCATTCACATACATTACCAATTCCCTTTGTCTCGCGATATTTTACTTGTCCGAGGTTTGATCTTCGGTATCACTCTATACCTTGTTCAACCTCGTCTCCTGACAAGTACTCTTTACTCGTACCGTGGTATGTGGTCTCTTATGAACTCATTCATATGCTTGCAAGACATTAGACGACATTCCACCGAGAGGGCCCAGAGTATATCTATCCGTCATCGGGATGGACAAATCCCACCGTTGATCCATATGCCTCAACTCATACTTTCCGGATACTTAATCCCACCTTTATAGCCACCCATTTACGCAGTGGTGTTTGGTGTAATCAAAGTACCTTTCCGGTATAAGTGATTTGTATGATCTCATGGTCATAAGGACTAGGTAACTATGTATCGAAAGCTTATAGCAAATAACTTAATGACGAGATCTTATGCTACGCTTAATTGGGTGTGTCCATTATATCATTCACACAATGACATAACCTTGTTATTAATAACATCCAATGTTCATGATTATGAAACTAATCATCCATTAATCAACAAGCTAGTTTAAGAGGCATACTAGGGACTTCTTGTTTGTCTACATATCACACATGTACTAATGTTTCGGTTAATACAATTCTAGCATGATATATAAACATTTATCATAAACATAAAGATATAAATAATAACCACTTTATTATTGCCTCTAGGGCATATCTCCTTCAGTCTCCCACTTGCACTAGAGTCAATAATCTAGATTACATTGTAATATACCTAACACCCATGGCATTCTGGTGTTGGTCATGCTTTGCCCTAGGGAGAGCTTTAGTCAACGGATCTGCTACATTCAGATCAGTGTGTACTTTGCAAATCTTTACTTCTCCATCTTCGATGTACTCGCGAATCGAGTGGTAACGCAGCTTGATATGCTTCAGCCTCTTGTGTGACCTTGGCTCTTGTGCATTGGCGATGGCACCCATGTTATCACAGTAAATGATTAATGGGTCCAATGCACTAGGAACCACACCGAGCTCTACAATGAACCTCTTCATCCATACCGCTTCTGACGAAGCCTCTGAAGCCGCTATGTACTCTGATTCTGTTGAAGACTTCGCCACCGTGCACTGCTTCGAGCTTGCCCAGCTTACTGCAGCACCATTCAATATAAACACGTACCCAGATTGTGACTTAGAGTCATCAGGATCAGTGTTCCAACTTGCATCGGTGTAACCGTTTACAACGAGCTCTTGGTCACCTCCATAACAAAGAAACATATCCTTAGTTCTTTTCAAGTACTTCAGGATATTCTTGACCGCTGTCCAGTGTTCCATTCCTGGATCACTTTGATATCTGCTAGTCAAACTAACAGCATGTGCTATATCCGGTCTAGTACATAGCATGGCATACATGATAGATCCTACTGCCGAGGCATAGGGGATGTTACACATCCTTTCTCTTTCTTCTGCCGTAGCCGGTCCTTGAGTTTTACTCAATACCTTGCCTGGTAACATAGGTAAGAACCCTTTCTTACTTTCGTCCATTCTAAACTTCTTTAGAATCTTGTCCAGATATGTACTCTGTGATAGCCCTATTAGGCGTCTTGATCTATCTCTATAAATCTTGATGCCTAATATATACGATGCTTCACCAAGGTCTTTCATTGAAAAACTATTATTCAAATAACCCTTAACACTGCTTAATAGTTCTATATCATTCCCGATCAATAATATGTCATCTACATATAATATCAGGAATGCTACAGAGCTCCCACTCACTTTCTTGTAAATACAGGCCTCTCCATGACACTGTATAAATCCGAAGTCTTTGATCACCTTATCAAAACGTCGGTTCCAACTTCTTGATGCTTGCTTCAGTCCATAGATTGAACGCTGAAGTTTGCATACTTTGTCAGCATTTTTAGGATCGACAAAACCTTTGGGTTGTACCATATACAACTCTTCCTCAATGTCTCCATTAAGGAACGCCGTTTTGACATCCATCTGCCAAATCTCATAATCGAAAAATGCAGCTATTGCTAACAAAATCCTCACAGATTTTAGCTTCGCTACAGGTGAGAAAGTCTCATCGTAGTCAACTCCTTGAATTTGTCGGAAACCCTTTGCGACAAGTCGAGCTTTATAGACAGTAATATTACCATCAGCATCTGTTTTTCTCTTGAAGATCCATTTATTCTCGACAGCCTTTCGGCTATCAGGTAAGTCTACCAAAGTCCATACTTTGTTATCATACATGGATCCCATTTCGGATTTCATGGCTTCTTGCCATTTGTTGGAATCTGGGCTCATCATCGCTTCTTCATACGTCGCAGGGTCCTCATCATTGTTATCTACAATCATGACATTTAGACAAGGATCATACCAATCAGGAGTGGCACGTTCCCTTGTCGATCTGCGAGGTTCAGTAGTTTCCTCGTTCGAAGTTTCATGATCATTATCATTAGCTTCCTCTGTTGTCGGTGTAGGCGGCACAGGTACAACTTCCGGTACTGCGCTACTCTGATCAACGAGTATAGATTCATTAATCTCATCGAGTTCTACTTTTCTTCCAGTCACTTCTTTAGTGAGAAATTCTTTCTCAAGAAAGGTTCCGTTCTTAGCAACAAAGATTTTGCCTTCGGATCTGTGATAGAAAGTGTACCCTATAGTTTCCTTAGGGTATCCTATGAAGACGCATTTCTCCGCTTTGGGTTCTAGCTTGTCCGGTTGTAACTTCTTTACATAGGCTTCGCAACCCCAAACTTTCAGGAACGACAGCTTAGGTTTCTTATTAAACCATAATTCATACGGTGTCGTTTCTACGGATTTTGATGGTGCTCTATTTAAAGTGAATGCGGCTGTCTCTAATGCATAACTCCAAAATGATAACGGCAAATCAGTAAGAGACATCATACTACGAACCATATCTAAGAGAGTTCGATTACGACGTTCGGACACACCGTTTCGTTGTGGTGTTCCCGGCGGTGTCAATTGTGAAAGTATTCCGCATTTCTTTAAATGCATGCCAAACTCATAACTCAGATATTCACCTCCACGATCAGATCGTAGAAATTTGATCTTCTTGTTACGTTGATTTTCTACTTCACTTTGAAATTCCTTAAACTTCTCGAAAGTTTCGGATTTATGTTTCATGAAATAGATATACCCATATCTACTCAGATCATCTGTGAAGGTTAGAACATAACGATAACCACCGCGCGATGCTACGCTCATTGGTCCACATACATCGGTATGTATGATTTCCAATAAGTCAGTAGCTCGCTCCATCATACCAGAAAATGGAGTCTTTGTCATTTTTCCCATTAGACATGCTTCGCATCTATCAAGTGACTCAAAGTCAAGTGATTCAAGTAATCCATCGGTATGGAGTTTCTTCATGCGTTTCACTCCAATATGACCAAGACGACAGTGCCACATATAAGTAGAATTATCATTAAGTTTAATTCGCTTAGCATCAATGTTATGTATATGCGTTTCACTACTATCGAGATCTAATAGAAATAAGCCATTCTTTTGTGGTGCTCGACCATAAAAGATATTATTCATAAAAATAGAACAACCATTATTCTCAGACTTGAATGAATAACCGTCTTGCATTAAACAAGATCCAGATATAATGTTCATGCTCAACGCAGGTACATAATAACAATTATTTAGGCTTAAAACTAATCCCGAAGGTAGATGTAGAGGAAGTGTGCCGACTGCGATCACATTGACCTTGGATCCGTTTCCAACGCGCATCGTCACTTCATCTTTCAGCAGTTGTCGTTTATTCTTTAGTTCCTGTTTCGAGTTACAAATATGAGCAACCGAACCAGTATCAAATACCCAGGTACTAGAACGAGAACCAGTGAAATGGACATCTATAACATGTATATCAAATATACCTTCTTTCTTCTTCTTGACAAGGCCGCTCTTCAGATCAGCCAGATACTTGGAGCAATTACGCTTCCAGTGTCCCTTCTCTTTGCAGTAATAGCACTCAGCATCAGGCTTAGGGCCGTTCTTAGGTTTCATAGGAGGCGTGGCAGCTTTCTTGCCACCCTTCTTGAATTTTCCCTTAGACTTGCCCTGTTTCTTGAAACTGGTGGTCTTGTTGACCATCAACACTTGGTGCTCTTTCTTGATCTCAATCTCAGCAGCTTTTAGCATGCCAAAGAGTTCAGGTAACTCCTTGTTCATGTTCTGCATATTGTAGTTCATCACAAAGTTCTTGTAACTTGGTGGCAGTGATTGAAGGACACGATTAATCCCCAGTCTGTTAGGAATCACTATTCCCAAGTCACCGAGTTTCTTCGCATGCCCGGTCATGGCGAGCATGTGCTCACTAACGGAGCTGCCTTCTTCCATCATACAGCTGAAGAAATGTTTCGATGCTTCATAGCATTCCACCGCATGAGTCTCGAATATAGCTTTCAGCTCATTCATCAACTCATGAGGATCATGGTGCTCAAAACGTTTTTGAAGATCGGATTCCAGACTGCACAGGATGGCACACTGAACTTGAGAGTACCGAGTTTTCCGAGTCGCGTAAACAGCTTTTACTTCATCGGATTCATCTTCTGCAGGAGGGTCACCTAGCGGTGCATCAAGCACAAATTGCAGATTTCCGCCAGAGAGGAAGATCCTCACATGACGGAACCAGTCGGTGAAGTTGCTACCGTTGCTCTTAAGTTTCTCTTTCTCTAGGAACTGATTAAAATTGATTGGGGACGCCATCTCTACAACATATATTTGCAATAGTTTAGACTAAGTTTATGACAAATTGAGTTCAAATTTTAATTCAACATAATTAAAAACCTAAGTGAACTCCCACTCAAAACAATATCCCTCGCATTGTCTTAGTGATCACACGAACCAAATCCACCGCACCTAAACCCGATCATCACGAGAAAAGGTGTGATTTCAATGGCGAACACTCGAAGTGTTCATCATATCAACCATATGATTCATGCTCTACCTTTCGGTATCACGTGTTCCGAGACCATGTCTGTACATGCTAGGCTCGTCAAGGCCACCTTAGTATCCGCATGTGCAAAACTGTCTTGCACCCGTTATATGTACTTATTGAATCTATCACACCCGATCATCACGAGGTGCTTCGAAACGACAAGACTTGGCAACGGTGCTACTAAGGATGAACACTTTATTATCTTGAGATTTTAGTGAGGGATCATCTTATAATGCTACCGTCGCGATCTAAGCAAAATAAGATGCATAAAAGGATTAACATCACATGCAGTTCATATGTGATATGATATGGCCCTTTTGTTCTTGCGCCTTTGATCTTCATCTCCAAAGCACGGATATGATCTCCATCATCTTCGGGCATGATCTCCATCATCGTCGGCGTAGCACCAAGGTCAATGGCGCCGTCTTCATGATTGTCCTCCATGTAGCAACTATTACAACTACTTTGAAATACTACTCAACATGAAATTTAAAGACAACCATAAGGCTCCTGCCGGTTGCCACAATACAATAATGATCATCTCATACATATTCATCATCACATTATGGCCATATCACATCACCAAACCCTGCAAAAACAAGTTAGACGTCTCTAATTTGGTTTGCATATTTTACGTGGTTTAGGGTTTTCGAGAGAGATCTAATCTACCTACGAACATGAACCACAACGTTGATACTAATGTTTTCAATAGAAGAGTAAATTGAATCTTTACTATAGTAGGAGAGACAGACACCCGCAAAGCCTCTTATGCAATACAAGTTGCATGTCGAACGAGGAACAAGTCTCATGAACGCGGTCATGTAAAGTTAGTCCGAGCCGCTTCATCCCACTATGCCATAAAGATGCAAAGTACTCAAACTAAAGATAACAAGAGCATCAACGCCCACAAACCATTGTGTTCTACTCGTGCAACCATCTATGCATAGACACGGCTCTGATACCACTGTAGGATAACGTTGCATAGAAAACAAAAATTTTCCTACGGCGAACACGCAATCCAAGCCAAGATGCAATCTAGAAGACGGTAGCAACGAGGGGTATCGAGTCTCACCCTTGAAGAGATTCCAAAGCCTACAAGATGAGGCTCTTGTTGCTGCGGTAGACGATCACTTGCCGCTTGCAAAAGCGCGTAGAAGATCTTGATCACGATCGGTTCCGGCGCCACGAACGGGCAGCACCTCCGTACTCGGTCACACGTTCGGTTGTTGATGAAGACGACGTCCACCTCCCGTTCCAGCGGGCAGCGGAAGTAGTAGCTCCTCTTGAATCCGACAGCACGACGGCGTGGTGTCGGTGGCGGTGTAGAAGTCCGGCGGAGCTTCGCTAAGCTATGCGGGATGTGGAGGAGCGGGGTGGCTAGGGTTTGGGTGAGGGGGCGCCGGCCACTATAGGGGTGCGGCCACCTTGGTGGTGTTTGGGTGGCCGGCCCCCTCCCCTTGGCCCTCATTATATAGGTGGAACCCCAAGAGGTGGTGTCCAAGTCTTCGAATAAGACCCGAACCAAAAACCTTCCATAGGAGGGGGAAACCTAGCCCAACTAGGACTCCCACCCAAAGGTGGGATTTCCACCTCCCATGTGGGGGTGGCCGGCCCCCTATGGTGGAGTCCACTTGGGACTCCACCCCCACTAGGGCTGGCCGGCCATGGAGGTGGAGTCCCTTGTGGACTCCACCTTCCTTGGTGGTTTCTTCCGGACTTTTCTAGAACCTTCTAGAACCTTCCATAGAACCTTCCGCGACATTTTATTCACATAAAATGACATCCTATATATGAATCTTATTCTCCGGACCATTCCGGAACTCCTCGTGATGTCCGGGATCACATCCGGGACTCCGAACAAATATTCGAACTACATTCCATAATTCAAGTACTACCATTTCAACATCCAACTTTAAGTGTGTCACCCTACGGTTCGAGAACTATGCGGACATGGTTGAGTACTCACTCCGACCAATAACCAATAGCGGGATCTGGAGATCCATAATGGCTCCCACATATTCAACGATGACTTTAGTGATCGAATGAACCATTCACATACATTACCAATTCCCTTTGTCTCGCGATATTTTACTTGTCCGAGGTTTGATCTTCGGTATCACTCTATACCTTGTTCAACCTCGTCTCTGACAAGTACTCTTTACTCGTACCGTGGTATGTGGTCTCTTATGAACTCATTCATATGCTTGCAAGACATTAGACGACATTCCACCGAGAGGGCCCAGAGTATATCTATCCGTCATCGGGATGGACAAATCCCACTGTTGATCCATATGCCTCAACTCATACTTTCCGGATACTTAATCCCACCTTTATAGCCACCCATTTACGCAGTGGTGTTTGGTGTAATCAAAGTACCTTTCCGGTATAAGTGATTTGTATGATCTCATGGTCATAAGGACTAGGTAACTATGTATCGAAAGCTTATAGCAAATAACTTAATGACGAGATCTTATGCTACGCTTAATTGGGTGTGTCCATTATATCATTCACACAATGACATAACCTTGTTATTAATAACATCCAATGTTCATGATTATGAAACTAATCATCCATTAATCAACAAGCTAGTTTAAGAGGCATACTAGGGACTTCTTGTTTGTCTACATATCACACATGTACTAATGTTTCGGTTAATACAATTCTAGCATGATATATAAACATTTATCATAAACATAAAGATATAAATAATAACCACTTTATTATTGCCTCTAGGGCATATCTCCTTCACTGCCCCCTTTGAAACGATGAGGACGCTGTTGGCAGGTCGGTCCCACATGTCATCCTCTATGAACATTAAAAGTTTCCTTTGATGGATTTATTTTGAACCCCTAATTAATTTATGTATATTTATTTTTTTTCTTTTGATCCCCTGCCGCCTTGGAATTGTTGAGGATGCTGCTGCCTCATGGGTCCCGCATGTCATCCTCTCGAACGGTAAATGTTTCTTTTCTTGGATTTTGTTTACCAAACGATTTTTGACTTATTTTTCTTTCGATCTCTGCCGCCTTCAAAACTTTGAGGACGCTGCTGGCTCACGGGTCCCACATGTCAGCCTCTATGAACACAAACGCTGAGGATGCCGCTGCCTCATGGGTCCCGCATGTCATCCTCTCAAAACGAAAATGTTTCTTTTCTTGGATTTTTTACCAACATATTTTTGGTTTATTTTTTCTTTCCATCCCCTGCCGCCTTTAAAACATTGACGACGTTGCTGGCTCATGGGTCCACGATGTCAGCCTCCCCGTACAAGAAACATGTGATATCTTGATTATTTTGCAGACAATAAACAGTGTATTGCGCTCTGAGCTATTTCAAACGGATAAATTAAATCTTTATTTTTACATAAACAAACTTATATGTTGAATCTCCTTGTTTTTTGTTTTTGCGAAGCATAGGACTTTCCTGTTTTTTAGAAAATCCGAACTTTCTTTGGAGTGGGCTGAAATTGTACGAGTCAAAAGGCCCAGCAGGATAGTTCGAAGGCCCATATGTCCAGATGGAGCCCAATTGAAATCTTTCTTTTCTTGGTTTTTTTCACCCCCTAATTTCTGGCTACTTCATTTTTCTTTTGGTCCTGTGCCGCCTTGGAAACGTTGAGACCGCTGCTGCAAAATGGGACCGCATGTCATCCTCTATGTACAATAAAATTTCTTTCTTGGATTATTTTTGGCTCCTGATATTTGGTCACTTGCCTTTTTCTTTCGATCCCGTGCAGCCTCTCTAACGGTGATACCGCTGCTGCTAAATGGGACCCGCATGTCATACTCTATTGTTACCTGCCAAAACCCACCGGCGGGCAATGGTTAAGCAACACGAAGAGCCGGGAGGCTCCCAAGGCCGCTTAGTGGACCCTGGCACCTCGCGTCGTCCCGCAAGTCTTCTAGCCACGTCCTGGCGGTTGCTAGGGCGTGCCACCTGACCTAGACCCGATCGGAAGGTGTTAGAGTGCTTCGATTGTTCCTGCATGGTAGACACGTAAACATTAAATACGAGCCCTCTCAGGTTGCCCTGTGGATCGGCTCAAAGAGCCGATCACCCCATGGTTCACGTTGGATTTGCAATGACATGGGGATCTTGATCAAAACAAAGCTAAACCAATCTACGACAGTTTAGGGTTTTCACCGCATAACCGGAACGTCCTACGTGTGATCGGGCCTAGCAGATACGGAAGATGATGCAAACTACCCCTACAAGAGGCCTAAAAACCAACATAACGTTAATTCCCGGAACATCCCTTGTAGGAACGGTAAACAACACCTAACGCACTACCGGATCGTCCGACCCCAGCATAAGGCCTAACTATGCAGATATTAAACTAATCCCTGCGGAGCAAGGAGCAACTATAACAGATCGGATCTACTAAGTAACGATCAAGCAAGATGCTGCCCTTACACCCGGATAGGTGTAAGGGCAGCTAGGTGTCGAGGGACGGCATTGCCACGCAGATATGCACGAGAAAGCATCAATGCAAGCCCCTAAACACCTAAGGATAAATAATGCTGCTCGCCATCAACAACGCTTCAGCACGAGCAGCACAAGGTAGACGAATAAACGTGTACTGCCTAGATTGCGAGATGCGATCTAGGCAGCATGATGCTTACCCGGAAGAAACCCTCGAAGGAAGGGGTGGCGATGCGCCTGGTTTGTGTTTGTTGTGAACGTGATTGTCCTCCTTTTCCGATAACCCTAGATACATATTTATAGTCCAAGGGACTTTCTAATTGAGGCGTGCACCTAACCGTGCACGGGCCAGACTCTATATGTTAATTCTAAACACGATACGATCTACTATATTACAGATACACGGGCAATTTAGCCCAAACTCTTAGCGCAAGGCCGCTTCGAAGATGCTCCACATGTACGTCCTTCAAGCCCATCTTCACTTACGGCCCATCTCCTGATTTGGCCAAAATCCGGTGATAACACATGCCCCCCTGGTTTTGGTAATGATAATTTCAAAACCATCTGTTTTTCCTTCGAGGGGTCATGTCGTGGCAGAGCAGAACCATCGCAGTATTTTCATCATGATGTCTTGCCTTCCAGCCCTTTCTGCACGATCTAACAGCTTTGGCAACTTCCGAGTGATCGGCTCTTCTTTTTGTTTCTTCTCTTTTGAGCTATCGGCTTCTAATTAACTTGGCCGACGGCCAAAGTCAAACAACCCCCAAAAGAGCCGATGGTGTCGCATCGGCCTCTACCATAAAACGAGCAAGGGCAAACCTAATTGTCCCTCCAAACGGTAACTTGCAACCTCCGTCTGAGAAAGCAAACTCAGATCCCCAAAATCCGCCGCCCGAGCAGCTTTACGAGCTTCATATCTCAACCGCGCCGCCCCAGCTCCGCATCGCATCAATGGCGGAATCTTCCAACACCAACGCCACGGTCTCCGGTCTGAAGGTAATACTCCACTGCTTCTTCGCCATTAGGATCAATCTCAGGATTGAACAGAGGAACACCTGAATTAATGTTCTATTCCGTTATTAATTTTAGGTCTCCGACATCCTGTTGCCGCATCCTTCTCTCCCAAATTCCATGTGTCTTGGCCCCCGTTCTTCCGAGAGTCCCGCCCACTTAATTTCCTGTGAGGCGAACAGAATCCCCTTCGTGAATCAAAATTTAGATCTGACTTCCTGGGCCGACTGCCTACGAGCCTGGCCTAATCCTCCTGAAGGTTGGATGGCATGGTACACTAGAGTGTCCAAAACCCATTATGCCACCTGGGAAACGATAGGGATAGCCGATGCATTGTCATTATCATTGTCTCCTCTTGAAAAGAATGAGAACATTCTGAAAACCATCGGCTACTTTTGGTCCGACGCGCTGAACTGTTTCATGTTTGGTCATGGTCCCATGACGCCAACTCTGCTGGATGTAGCCATGATCACAGGCCTTGATATTGTATCCCCCAGCCCCTCTGCCTTTAAGCTGCCAAAAGTCCCTTTCACGCTCTCTTCTAAAACAGAGTGTACAAGCTGGGGCGCCTACCTCAGGCGTTATATGAAAACCAAAGGCCCTGTAACTGAAAGAGAACACACGGCCTTCTTGAACTTCTGGTTGGAGCACTTCATATTCTGCGGTCCCTCACTCGCTCCAACCAAGAATTACCTCTCCCTGGCCTATGAACTCGCTAAAGGCACTCAACTTGGACTTGGTAAACTGTTCCTTGGAGAGGTCTATCGGTCTCTTCAACTGACATCGGTTAAACTGCTCTCTCAAAGGACAGTTAAGACAGGAGGCCCTTGGTGGTTCATTCAGCTATGGGCTCAGCTGTACTTTCAGAACCAGATCCCAGACTTTCCATCTTTGGTCACCTGTACCTTCCCCGATGCCAATGGGAAGGAGATACGGTGCACTAGCTATGGTCAAGCTCTGTATAGCCTCCCAGGCAGCAGGCTGATCCCTAAGGAAGCCGCAGGGTGGTTCAAGAGTTTCTTCCAAGGCCTGGACGACCCCCTGTTCTTCCCCTACACTGAATCGGAGAACTTCGAGAATCCAGTCTCCTTCCGATTAGACAGCTTTGCCGATGACGCTAGCACCCGGCACTTGTACTCCATCATGATCCGTCCTTGCTTCCTCCCAGTTGGCATGAGTACCTCTAACCGGATCATCAAGCCTGGTTATGAGTCTTACCAACCAGTGGTAGTAGCTCGCCAGCTCGGTCTTGGGCAAGTGCCTCCACACTTCTTTCTCCACCACCTGACATCAAGCAGGGCTGAACTGCCTGACATTCTTACCGGCCAAAGGTGCTATACCTTCTTTGATGCTCTGGCCATTCCAATTCCCCACAACCTCTGTTTCACCACTACTACCGATGGATTTGATACTTGGTGGTCCATGTGGAAGACCCACGCCTTCAGAAGAGCTCTAGGACCGCTGCTGAGGCAACTCGATGCCGAATATGACATTCCTGCACATCAGGTACCATTACATTGAAATTTCTTGCAATTGCCCATGATAATTGTCTAAAAACCTGGTTTTCTTTCTTGGCAGGAACAAGATGGCCCAGAGCCCACGCAGATCGATGGCTCTCCCTTCACGTTTCTTCCGCCAGCCCCGGTAGTTCTCTTTTGTCAGAACTCGCCGGCCCTGAAGAAGGTCATAATGCAGGGCCAGCCGATTTCACCAAAATCGGCTCCCAAGAGTAAAGCATCTTCGGGGCCCGTTGCCCCCCGAGCTTCAACCCAAGCGAGAAAGGCGGTGAGGAAAGTAGCTGCCAGGAAGACCCTGAAGCGCAAAGCTCCTATCCAGGAAAACTTGCATGTAAGCTGACCCGAGCCCTAACTGCTATCTGTCCTCCCAGTCTTTTTCCGACATGCGTCCACTTCCTTTTGCAGACTTCCACCGAAGAAAACTCTAGCGAGGAAGTACATTCTAGTCAAAGGGACTCGAAGCGGGTAATTTTAAAGGGATCCTGTATATCTGTGCTAGTCCCTGGATCAATCGCTAGCACACACAGTACAAGATGTAATACCAAGAAACAAAGGTCTTTATTACATCGTATGATCCAGAATTTACATAAAGGATTACAAATTGCATAGCACAAGGCTAGCATATCATCAGAGTTTCACAACGAATAAACATAGACAGCATGGAGTCCTTCGTCTTCATGTGCCACAGGCGAGCATGTTGACTACTCATCGTCTGAAAAACCTGCAACATGATACGTTGCAGCCACGAATGGTCAATACATTTGAATTGTATTGGCAAGGACACTTTTGTGGACTCAAAAGGCATCCTACACCTACGTGCACATCTGGCAGGTAGAGCTCAAGTTCATTTTGCATAAAGCCAATTTTTCCCTATCATTTATCAAAACATTTTCTTTCAATCTAATTACAGTAACATTGGTAAATCCCCAATGTACCAATTAGCAGTAGCATTGGTAAAGCCCCAATGTACCTTCCTACCCTTGTTCACCCATCAAATTTTATTTAAGAAATTGGGATGGGAGTAACAAGGACATTGGGGCTTTACCAATGCTACTGTTAATTGGTACATTGGGGATTTACCAATGTTACTGTAAATTAGATTGGAAGAAAATGTTTTGATAAATGATAGGGAAAAATTGGCTTTATGCAAAATGAACCTGAGCTCTACCAGCCAGATGTGCACGTAGGTATAGGATGCCTTTTGAGTCCACAAAAGTGTCCTTGCCAATACAATTCAAATGTATTGACCATTCGTGGCTGCAACGTATCATGTTGCAGGTTTTTCAGACGATGAGTAAGGAAACGTTAGGGGTTACGAGTCTATCCTCAACATGCTCGCCTGTGGCACATGAAGACGAAGGACTCCATGTTGTCTATGTTTATTCCTCTGATGATATGCTAGCCTTGTGCTATGCAATTTGTAATCCTTTATGTAAATTCTGGATCATACGATGTAATAAAGACCTTTGTTTCTTGGTATTACATCTTGTACTGTGTGTGCTAGCGATTGATCCAGGGACTAGCACATATATGCACAGAGATCGGCACCTTAAAAGGTGAGGTCGCTACAGATGGTATCAGAGCATTGTGTTGACCGTAGGTTCGTGACCCTAGGCTTGGATTAGAAAATAGGAAGACCCTAGGATGAAAATCTATCTAATCCTAATTCTATTTAAAAGTAGGTTGATTTGTGAACTTCTAGTATTCTCACCTACTCCATCTTCAAAAATGTTTTCCTCTTACCTTAGATGACCTACCTTATGAAACCATCAAGGAAGTAGAGATGATGACCTTGTGCCTGAAGTGAGGGACTGCTGCTTCATGTGACATTCTTCGATTTTGCTAGAAGTGTTTGCATGGGAAACCAATGAAGAACTTCAATAAAGACTTCGATGTAGACTGCACAACACACGAAGATACACCGATGGAGTAGAATAGAAACTTGAAACATCCAAAATAGAAATAGACCAGACCACCATTTTTCTATTTTATTGAACCAGCGATAAAGTAACAAAGTATTGATCTTACCAAATTGTGGTATGACCATACTAGTTTGTTTGTGTTTGAACCATGTTGCTTGATGTTTGTTAGATGATTGTTGTTTGCTGAATTGTTTTGATCTTGTGTTTGGGTAGGAATTCTCCCTTAGAATCTTTCTATCTATTCTCATCTATACCCAACCCAGAAAATGTTTTCCCGGCACCTCGCCATGAAGACAATAGTAGTGAAACTAACCTCGATGTTTAATATCAAGATGAAGAAGCATAGAGTGTGAGATACGCAAAACCTTAGTTAAGGATCGATAGAAATGTTTTCAAAATAGTTCAATAATGGGGATTGAAATATTGATTCAATTCTCCATGGAAGTTTTTATCAAACTTGTGAGGTTGACCAAGAGTTAGAATACGAGATATACCAAACTGAATACAAGGTAATGATTGGGTGCGACATGGATTGGCCCCCATGACGACTACTCATATTGTTTGCTCTTGTTATGAGGAATGGTAAATCTAGAGAGACATACCTACAAGAGAGACATCGCTGATAAGCCTGAACCATAGGGGTGAATAGATATTATGCCCTCATAGTAGGCAAGTGTTGCCAAACGTAGGACTATGGTGAGTTTTAAGACCCAACCACTAGTTGAAGAGTAGAAGAAGATTGCCGAAGACACCAACCAGAAGTATGATGAAGGACGCCTGGAAGTATTCTCATGTTGGTTTTCCGTTTGACCCGAAGAGTGACCCCTTTCTGTCAAGAGTAGTTCAACCACCTGCTCCCAACTATGAGGAAACCTACTCAAGTCACCTTGAAGAGATATGTTGTTCACTATTAGGACAGAAACCATAGAATTTTAAAGACACGACCCAATGCCAAGTCATACCTAGGATGAACCCAGCATGAGCCCCAAACCTAGTCTAGCAACAAAAGTTTCTTTTAAGGGTGGTAGCCCACCTCAACATATGCCAAACATAATTCCTTTCTAGCCTTTTCAAATCTCGGGGACGAGATTTCTTTTAAGGGTGGTAGTCTGTCACATCCCAAAATTTTCTAAATTTTGGAATGTGAAATAAAAATAAATTTAATGCTTGATTGTTTGAACTTGATTGAAAATTTTACAAGAAATAAAAACTTTTTAAGGTTATTTAAAACTATTTCCCAAAATGGTGTTTCCAAAGACTTATGGTTTCAAAGTATTTTCAAAATAGCCATAAAGGCCAATGTGCATGCATTTTTGTTTTCTATTTTGCAAATGACTATTAAACTAGTCT